>PDLN01000009.1:1404833-1975931 GCA_003369635.1 Coleophoma crateriformis | reverse complement strand
TAGAAAGTATCGTACTTCCTTCTATATTTCGGGTAACTCTTACTTTCTTACTACTTTTAATTTTACTAGATTAGGACCTACGCCTTTTCCGTCGGCGTATACGATAAACCTAAGGTATTTAATCGACTTCTATACGAATTCGCTTTTCTTAATATCTAAGAAGAGCCCTTCGCCCTAAAGTTTATAAAGGATAGTACGAACCTTTACGAAATAATCCTCTTATAAGCTATTAGAATAGATTACGACGTTGTCTATATATACTAACGTAAAGTCGTCTAACTCTTCTCGTAGTAAACTATTAATATATTATTAAAAAGTTACTAAGGCCCTTAATAGTCTAAACGGATATATTAACTATTTAAATAACCTAAATCTTATATAAAAGACTATCTTATATTCGTAGCCCTTAGTTATTTATATTTAATAGAAGGCCGAAACTACGTCTACCTTTATAAGCTACCGTAATCCTAATAGATTTTTTATAGTCTCTAGTACTAACGGTAATAGATAACGATCTTACTTAGTAATAACGTTTAGTACTTAGTAATTGTAATAGAACTAAAGCCCTCCTCCTAGTTTCCGTATAAATAATATAAGAGCCGCTACTTCTAATATACTTTCCTAGATATACCCCTTCTTAAGAAGGTCGTTAAGTAACTTCTATAGTACTAGGAGTTCGTCCTTTAATATACTATATAACGGACTTTATAGTAAGGCTACCTAGGATCCGTTAGGTTCTTAGCGGATATCGATATAATAGTCGATACTAAGACGGTACGATACTAACTTCTTTACCTCCCGCTTAGAAAATAGCAAAGCTATATCTTTTACCTCTAGAGGTAGCTTATCTTCTAGCTAACTAATAGTTAGCTTCGACTTTTCCTTAAAGGCTATCTCGATATCTTTTATAGTTATAACGCCTACCGATATAAAACTATCGCTTCCCTTATATTTAATATAGTTTTATCCTTTAGTTACCTATTATTTTATACGACTATAGTAATACCGATAGTTCTTTAGCGTTATCCTTATCTTATTATCCGTTTTCTATAGGTTTCCTAGGATTATAGAGAACGATAGGTTATTAACTATATAAGTATAAACGTCCTAGTTATACCTTATAATTTCTATATAAAACGCGATAACTCCTTTAATCGTTTTATTCCTTATAGCTTTTAAAGCGCTCTTTACTTTATACTTCTTATAGCTTATATAACGAAGGCTAAGGCCTATCGCTAGCTCTTTATTAATTATAGTATAGTACTAGTAACCTTTATTAATAAAGGTAAATATCCTAAGAGTTTTTTAAAGGATTATATCTATATAAACGAGGTTTCCGTTTATTATTCTCTTAAATTTCCTTTACCCTTTTACTAGTACTTCGTCTACTCTCGTTTTTTAATTTTAAGGGAGAGTTAGTCTTTTCCTAACTCTAATATAACGGAGTTCGTTAGTTCTATATCGTCTTCTAGTATAAGCCTTACTAAGACTATATTAAGGGAGGTTAGGCGAGTCGCTAGAATATATATATAATCGCGAAGGCGGTATCTAGATACTTTATAACGGAAATAGAACTTTTCGTTTTAGCGTTTTTCTATTTTTATAGTATTAACCTATTTAGCCTTCCGCTTCTCGTTACGGTTCTTATAATCTCTATTACTATATTTATATAGTCCCTTTAGTTAAATTAGGACTATTACTATATCGCTATTAGCGTTTACTCTAGTTGTTATAATTATATCGTAGGAATAGGTAGTTACTAATATATTTACTTTAGAGTCCTTGTTCCTTTTACTCTATTTCTTATAGGTAGACTTAAACTAATTCGTCTCTTCGAGGTTTGTTATAATCCGTTCTACTTCTTTAAAGAACTAGTAGTAGTCCGTTATCCTAGGTATAGTTATCGTATATAATAATATAGGGTTCGAGAAGGTATTCTAAAGGTATCCGATCTTTATACCGTTATCTTAACTCTCTCTACCTATAATTAAAAAGAGTTTATTAAATTCTAGCTAGTATTTATACTATAGTTAACCTAAGGAGTATTTTAACCTACTAAGCTATTCTAATATCTTAGCCTTTTCGTTACTATCCCTAAAGATCTTATCGAGTTACGTAAAGAAAGCTTTAGGGTCCTTAGCTTACTTAAGGGTTTCCTTTTCCTAGAAGTGTCTTATCCGAGCTCGTTCGCGTACTAGGAGTGTATCGTAGATAGTATCCTAGTAATAGCTAGAGGAGAACGCTAGTTTTATAATAGAGTATATATAGTATAAGCTCTTTAGCCGTAGTAGGTAGTCTTGGAAGGAGTTCGCCTTTCTATCCTAGGTCGCCGGCTTCTAGCTCTTAAGGGCCGACTCTTCAAGGCCGGAGCCTAGTCGAGGCGATAAGGTAAGTAACTAGATTAAGGTTCTTAATAGCGTATTTATAAAATTATCCTAGCTAACCTCTCTAGTCTCCGCTCTTCTAATAGTAGAGCGTATATTCCTTAACTCGGCTTCTAAGGCTAGTTATCGTAAATATATCTCGCGAATAGTATATAATAGTTCGTCGTTTAACGTTACTTCTAGTTAGGTATCGTTCCTCGACGAACTTATTTTGGTCTTTAAGGTAAAACCCGAGGGAGACGCTATTTTAGTGATCGAATATAATATTACAGGGGAGTACGTATATATAGTAACTAGGTAGTAGTATTTAATACGTTCGATAAGGAGAGAGTAATTATCTACTTAGACTTTACTATATAAGGAGCGGATGTCTACCTTACTAATAACTTAAGGATAACGTAGCTTGTAATTACGTACGATTATATAAGTATATAGTTACCTAAGCGTAGGTATATCCTACGCTTAATACTTAGGGCCTAACCCTTATAAGCCTCTAGTCTAGAGGAAGCCTACTACTTTAAGGTATCTTTATAATCCGTAGCCTCTAGAGTATCTAAGTACTAATCCAAGATTACCTTCTAAGACCGTACGACCTTATACAAGCTAGCTTTTATAGGATTAGGGTATCGGATATACGTAGAGGTCTTAAGGAGGTTAACTTAGGACTAGCTAAGTACCTTATACTATTTAGTATACTTTAGCTATAGGTCTAACTTAACTATAAGTAGCTTAGCTAGTAAGACTAGTTAACGCTACTAAGCCTAATCCTTCTATTATTAAATATCTTATTTAATCTTATTATACGAAGCTAAAAGATCTACGTTAGTAGCTAATTATTAAGCTAGGCTAAGGAATTTAACCTAGTAGACCCTAAGCTAGAGTAGGTACTAGGCTAGCTTCTAGGCTAGCTTCCCTAATATCTTAGTTTTAGTACGTAGGCTAGGTAGGTAGTTCCAAAGCTTTATTAATAACCTAGTATCGTTCTTTCTTACCTTTAAACTATAACTATATCCGTACGGGGGTAAAGATTTCGTGATCTTTTACCCTCTACTTATTATAGACTTTATTAGTATATTTCCTAATATTACTTCGATCTTAGGTTTTATATTAGCACGGGTACTAGCTATACTAGAATCTATCTACTACCTAGATCCTAGGTTGTAGGAAAGACCTATTAGGTGGTAATAAGACTATCGTATAGTCGTACGAACCTAGGAATACCTGAATATATTCTTGGATTTGCTTTCGTAGTTTAATTAGGGTCTAGTGGTACTTACGAAGGTGTTATAAAAGTACGCCCGGGGTAAGCGTATACTAGTACTCGTTACCTAAACAGACTAAGATTTGGAACTCTATATTCAAGTAGATCAAATACTCCTAAAGTTAGGGAATAGGTAAAGCTTGATTCCCTAATTGGTTTACTATTATAATTAAGTAAATTAAAGTAGAATTAAGTCCGTACGGGGGCCTGAAAAGTTAACCCTAGAACTCGGTTACACTGTAAACGAGATTTTCTGCCAAGAAATGCACGGACGTATTTTATATAGGAAAAAAACTCGGTTACACCGTAAACGGGGAATAATAATGTTAGGGTTCGAAAGGTCAACTCTCTCCCTTACGATATACAGCGTCCGCTAGCTAAGCTCGGTTAGTGCTCGAATCTGGGCTTGGGCTGTCGTAGCTAGAGGAAGTGTACCATCGTGCGCGATGACGATTCGCTACGGTAGAAAGTTGGGTTACTACGGTGGGCAGGGAGGTAAGGCTGATATTAAGACCGAGGCGAGGCAGACTAACGCCGCGTAGGCCAGGTGGGAGAGAGGGGAGAGGGGGAATGTGCGTGAGGGTAAAGGTAGCAGAGGAAGAAAGCTAGGAGGACCAGACGGGGTTCTTATAGACGACGTCGAAAAGTAGCGCCTCGACGAAGCGAGGACGCCTTGCCTAAGCGGGCGGCGCCAGACCTAAACGGGCGGACGCCATACCCGACGCGTCCTCGCTAAGCCCAAGCGAGCTGGACCCCCCGGAACCCGCGCCCCGCTAACCGTCTTATCGTATACTAAGTAACTAAGGGTTACTATGGGATAGTGGAAGCACGTAATAGTCTTCAGTGTTCAAGGTAGGGTTAAAATGAATGATTGAAGTTGAGCACGAAGCTCCTATCTACTTGGGAACTTCGTGTTCTTATATACTAAATGAATGTGGGGTCTGGAGCAGCTATTCAGAGATTTCTGGCTCTAGGCTAGAGCCGACAATTCTGGATTTTCAGCTCCAGAGTCATGTGACTACCACCTTCAAAGGTGGGATGTAACATGAATTGGGATCCGAAAAGATATCGCACTAAAGGAGGAATCGTGTTAGCAGGGGTTCGTGCTAACGGGGGTTTGACTGTAGGATACTATACGGTTAATAAATCGCCTTCCTAACTCGATCAGATTTTTGATTGCGTTACTTGGTACCTGCATCTCAACCTTGCCTTATCACTTTTAATACTAGGATTGAAAACTTATATGTAAGGTACGTTGTATTGCGGAATGACCCCTTCCTTATTATTTGCACAGTATGATAGCAAAAGGGAATTTGCATGCATCCCCGAACTCCTGTGCTCAAATTCCTCTCGGTAGTATTCGTAATAGACAGGCCATAACGGTATATCTTATCATAGCAAAGTCTGGGGTTCTATATAAATAATTTCTAGGTTGAAAATGCAGTTGTTCCTCCTATTATCCTTAATCACATATTTGTAGTCATGTTCTACAGTCTTTTCCCACGATACCTCCTGCTTGTGGCGTGCGTTGGTGCCGAAGCACTGCTTCTATCATCCAACGACACGCTGACTATCGTCGACACTGCAATACAATACAATGGAGAAAGCTGGACGGCCTACGAGGACCTTACCCGTACCTCTGGCGGACTTTATTTTGTATCCTCCAGTGGGAAAACGAGGAACTTCACGCGCTATCTTGAACAGTCCTACGATCCCCTCCCGGGCACAGAATCAGTTCCATTCTTTCTGGGGCTGAATCAAAGCGACGTGAATCTAGCGCTCCCAGATCTTCTCGCAGATGCACTCCTCGCGAACGGCGAGCCAGTGGAAACTCATGTTCGCGATGCGGTACCTCAGGTTATCTTCAGCTACCAGTCCTTTGTGGGCAACGTTCAAGCCAATGATACTATGTTCGTCGGTGCTTATGGGTCAACGAATAATATTGGTCCTCTCCATACTATGGATATTGCGTCTCAGTCTTACTTCAATTATACGTATGATGGTCTCGTTGGAGGCTGGATGCCTACAATTCGAAAGGTCTTCCGCCTATCACCAACAGCCGAGAACTGGCTCGAATTGATAATCTTTGGAGACGCTGATTCGATCGAGCCTTTCGTCATCAAGACTTGGTTTCGAACGTCGTTGGTTATCAATGGCAAAGTCCAGCAACAGCAGTTCTCAAGAGAGTATCCAGCATCTCCTCCCGCCCGGCTCGAGCCCACCTCTGAACAATTTTACGCTGCTTTATTACGTTCTGGGGATTATTGGGATAGCAAAGTCCCGGATTTCTCGCCTCTCATTCTGCCGGATCAGAGTTGGGCTGACATAACCAAACATGCCTTTGCCATAGAGCTGCTTGTTAGATATGGTGGTGATTACCCAAAATACGGTTTCTATGATCGGAATTACGCTGGGTCTGAATACGATGGATTCCAGGATATCTTTACGAGCTCGGTAATGGCAAATTTGTTATGGGGTCGTTTCGATCAAGCGAAGAAAATCATAGAGAATTACTTTATCTGGTTTGTGAGCGACACTGGAGATATCAACATGAGGGGGCCTGAAATTCCTCAATATGGGCTATCTTTGTCGTTATTGACTACCTATGCCCGCTATACTGGCGACACAGCATTGCTAACAAAATGGAAGCTAAAAATTCTTGCGTGGGTGGAAATACTTGAGACACTTCACGATGAGAGCTTAGCCCTGCAAGAAACGGATTTGAACTATGGACTTATAGCCGGCTGGAGTGAGAGTGACTCCTGTCTCTCCCAGAATTCGAGTCTGTATATCAGTCCCTATTGGAATAACAATGCCAACGCTGCTCGTGGGCTCAAGGATCTTAGCACCATTGATATCTTCAGCGACAATGCCGTAGAGTGGGCAACTCGAGCAGAGACTATGATCAATCAAACCAGTTCTACCCTTTCCAAAGTCATCCGTTTTAATATGACACCGCCATATGTTCCTGTTCTTCCCAAGACGAGCAACACAGTGCGCGAGTGTATGGAGACCGAGTCCCAATGTCAACAAATGTGGTCTCATCGTGTGTACGCAGAAATGTTGCAGCCTGGTATTCTGCCAGCTAACCTCGCCAACCAGACCATCAACTCTATGCAGGCATATGGAATCACCTCTCTAGGCGTGGTCGCCAACGTAGGCCTTATCAGCCCTCAATCCCGGGACATTCTAGGCTTCATCTCATACGGGTACGCTCAAGCTCTACTCCTCCTAGGGCGTGTCGATGAATTCATCCTCTTTCTCTACTCTCACCGGTACCACGTTCACTCCCGCGGCCAATGGATCGCTACTGAAGTTGCAGGAACATATGGCGGCACCGGTGATGAAAACCCTTTCTGCCTACCAGCCGAAATGACTGTTCCAATCCTTATGCGTCTTGCGCTCGTCCTCGAACATCCAGATGATGATGTGCTGTTCTTCGGTCGTGGAGTCCCGGCTGCTTGGCTTGAGACGGGGAAGGAGATTAGTATCAAACAAGCGCCTACACGGTGGGGCCGTGTTGATTTCTCTGTCCAGATGGATACAAAGGCTAAAAAGGTCCACGCGACAGTCGAGTTTGCAGGTAGTCCACCGGCGAAACTGCATGTCAAGATCGGGCTACTTCAGAATCAGACGATAGAGGCTGTGATGGTTAATAACCAGACGGGGGTGCTATTTACTGGAGAAGAACTGGTTCTGGATACAAGCAAGTTTGGAAACTCGGTATCGATAGAGGGCAGTATCAGGTAGGCCAATAGCATGTATATTTGAGATTGAGTTCTAGTCATTCGGAAAAAATAGCCGTGCCGTACGATAGTTGACAATAACTGAAGATATCCGAGATATTTGGCCAGAGAGTTAATGAGTATTGTGACTCGGGTTGGAAATAAGCTAATCGTCGTACCACCAAATATTCTCGGAATCGAGTGCATTGATTCAAATATATCAAATGTTGAGACCTATAGTAACTTTCACTACCTGTTAAACTACCACCCAAAAGGGGTTGAATTGAATTTCACGGGGTCTTTGGCACTGGTTATTCTTCAACGTGCGAAAGTCCATGTATCTGCCCTACTAATAGCTTCGAGTAGTGAGTTTTGGTCACGCGAATATGTCACGCCGAGGACCCAGAGGTATACTCAAGTTAGTTTCTTAGATCAAGAACTCTCATGGGCGGAGGAATTTCGTGTGAATTTGGATTTCCGCTTGATGTTTACAATTCACGCTCTCAAAGCCAGAGCTCCAGGAAGTCGAGGGTGTCCCGCCCAGTACTTCTAGGCCTTACCGTCGATCGAGTCGCTCTAAAGGACCTCCCAATACTTGACTGCCGGGCATGTGGAAAGAAAGTTGAGTGGAAATCACAATTGAGCTCAAGCCATTCGTCGACTCTTTTACTCGAGTGTAAGGATGATATGGGGAGGCTCTACAACTAATAGTCCTTCTTCAACTACGATACTTGCCAAGGCATTTACCGTATGCCTGGGCCTTGTGATAGGTGTTAGTCAGCTCCACGATCAAAACTCGGCCATTACAGGAAGTTTCGCTACGAACGGCGGATAGTCCCTTGGTCGAGCCAGATCCACTCAGCCTTTGCGCTTAAACAAGATTATCGACTTAATATGCTAGGAAAAACGCGCACAGTAGGTAAAGGCATTTAGCTTGACAATTCCAGAAGAGTAAGAAAATACGCCTTGATATCTTTACTAAGTGTCTAGTTATACTACTTGAAGTCACTTTCTGTTAACTGTTGATCATCTAATAACTTTCCCATATGTGTAAGACTGATATCCTCGCCCTTCCTACGTATTTCCAAGAGACCCCTAACAAGATCCCGGAATGACCCGCCACGCTTGCCAATATAGTCGAGAAGTTCTCTGTATTCCAAATAGCTATTAAGATATAACCTTCCAGCGAAAACCGCAAGCTCTTGATGAAGATCCTTATTGATTATATAATTGGTGTTAGACCCTGATATGTTAAAGAATAACATAGAATCCATAGCGCATAGACGACTTTTTCGGAGGTTAGGAGCGTAGACGTGTAGACAGACGGATTCAGAGCATCGAATGTAGTCTAGTAGAGCATTGGCTTCAAAGGCACTAATAACAAGCAAGATCTTCGGAGTAGCACTCGAGCTTGAAGCTAAGATCCAGCTGACTGGGTTGGCATAGTCGTCGACTGTCGACTGCGATTTGATAGTCGTAGCAAAATCTATTGTTACCCAAAGACTGCTTGACCACGCAGCTTTTGTAGACCACTTGCCGATTGAGAAATGTCCCAGGAACTTGGGAACGTCCATAACAGCCGAAGATTCTAGCGGTACTTGACCAGTGCGGACGAACGATATAATATCGACGTGAATACTCGGAGTCTCATGTAATGCCTTAGGTGGTCTCTTGACATCTCGAATAATCTCCACCTCTAGTTCAACCTCTCGTTCATAACGCTGCTGCCTTGAAACAAGATCATGATCATAGAGGGAAAAGTTCCTCCCCACATTGATAATATCTTGATAAGAGGAATCCCTAGCAAGGACTGCATCAGCAGGCTTCATCAAGCCCAAAATCTGACTACCACTGGATGGGCTGTATAAAGTCTCGATCGATCTTGATTCTTCTTCTTCCCACTCGCGAACAAACTCGAGGGCAGCGGACTTGGGTAATGACATTAGATCTAGATCTCGACTGTGAGTACCGAGCTTGTCAGCAGCGAGTTTGCGTCTTCGGTAGCTCAGACCTTGTTCGACCCAGCCAGGCAAACTAACAGAGAGGTCTTGGATAGTTTGCTTGAAAAGCCATCTCAAAACGTCGCTCATACCTAGCTCCCGCGCTGATAATCTCCCACTTGCGTCTCGGAGTCCTCGAATTTCCCGATCAACCTCAGGTGGAGCCAAGACAAGAACAGAATGCGTATGTCCGAAATCACGCAGCCTCATGAATGCTGTATTAGTTAGCATGATTCAAACCATCAGCGGGTTTCATAAGAAGTGATATGATATTGAATTCGGACCAATTCGGGCTATTGTTCAACGGAGAGAGGATGGATGTCTGAATGCTAAATGTCTTGAATAGAGTTTTGACATGAAGTGCCTGATATAAAAGCTTTTCTAGACTTCAAGCATTGAAAATTGGTTGCGCTGCATATTTGAACATGGATTGGCGAAAATAAAACCTGGGACTGCTTACCTTGCATCGCCGTATCCTTTCCAAGGTGTCGTGAAATAGTGACTGCCGCCCGTGTTCCAGGCGGGAACTTAAGGTCAGTTCCTCTTGTCCTGACCTGATCGAGGTAAACCAAGCAGCGATCCGTTGTCTCGTTGTAAATTGAAGAGATTAATGGTTCTGTGCTACCATCACGGTGCAATACAGTGAGCTCACCGAAGTGCTCATCGTAGTATATTGCGCCATCTGCGTCATGGCAAATATTCAACCAGTTTTCGACTACATCCCGGTTTTTGAGTTCAAGGACTTGAGCACCTGCATCCAACAGTACTGTTACTTTAGGATGTTGTTCATTGATGAATCTCAACAATTCCACAACTGACAATCGATTGCCTGAGTTAGTTTTGGCACAAATATACGTATTGGTGGAGTATAAGGAGTATGTGAGCATGCGTGCTCCAGTCGAAACTAGTTCAGGAATATTTCGAGGTACAATAGATAGAGGCAGCAGAGAATTCGAATCGTTAGTTCCACTGAAGCCAACCGTCCTGGTGCTGGGGTTAGAAGATGGAATATCCCATCCAGAGGCCGGTAGTTTCTTCGGGAATTCCACTGCTTCCTGAGGGAATATATAGTGGTTAAGATAAAAGTCAACAACCAGTTTTTGACGTCGCAGGCCGGGATATATACTGTTACTCCACTGTAATTCATCTTCCAAATTGACATTGCATTCGCTGTGCAAGAGTTCAGGCAGTGCAGAACATCTGACCCATTCTTGATAAATGATACTGGGATCACCAGTAAGCCGTAGTTTGTGGAAGCAGGCCATTAGCTGCTCGCTATTCAGACCATGATAATAGTAGCTCAGGCACGTCAACCCGAGAGCTATGTCCGGATGACCGAACTCAGCTCGTGACGATGGAACATCTTTAGCCAGATACGGAACGGCCATACGGCAGCGTTTAGGATAGAGTCCGTAATCGACTCTCCACCTCTTACTTTCCAAAAGGAAGTAGAGTATTTCGTGTGCAAGAAATCCTCTAATGATAAGAAGCTTTTCGAGTAAGGTAGGCCAATGCCTAAAATGCTCATGAACAAGGGAGGACTTCTCAGGTGAAATATCACGATCCCTCGCAAATGAAAGGATTGCATCCTTCAACTCAGAGGATAGGCTTGTGAAGTTGATGTTTAGTAGCGTATCACGCTTCAGCTCCTCAGCTATCACGCTTGCCAGGAATACGCCAGCCCTGGGGTCAGACATATGGAAAGTTGGGAAATTCCCACGTCCATTATTCGACAACTCAACGTATTCTGGAAATTTGGCCTTACATTCTGCCGCATGGGCCAAAGCAAATGTCAAAATCTCTTGGATAATTTTCCAGCGCCCGCTTCCGCCTTGGACAACCTGCTGAGCACCGACGGTGTATATCAGCTGATTGTCGACAAGTATGGCATCACATTCATCAACAACATCCCAGCAGATTGAATTAGCTACTGAAATAGCTCGGAAAATTGAGCTTGCGAGCTCTAAGTCCTTTGCCCATAACCGCTCAACTCCAGTCAGGGTGAAAGAAAGCAAGTATTCGGGTTGTGTAAGCAATACACCATGGCTGTTAAGACAGGTCTGCTGCAACTCCATGATCCGAGTAACAATAGATTGGTCCAGGCGGATGCTCCTAGAAAACGGCAGAAAAAATATTGGCCGGTTGAGTATGTGGCCGATGGTCCGCCGCAATATGTAAGTCATCGATTTGGACAGAGATTCAAGAACTACTGCTCTTGCCACTCGCTCGCCATCTGATAGCGATAAGATAACTATTGGCATAATGACAGAGGATTTTCCATCTCCCATATTTAGTTGGAGGACTGAATTCAAAACATTCTCTGATAATAGCATTTCTTGGGCAACTCGAGCTTGGATTGGACGGATCATCATGTTGTTATCGGCTTCGAAAACAATCCAAGATGGAAATCGCTCAGCACTCCAACCTTCTTGGCCTCCATGCTCACTCTCCTTGTAAAACGCAAGCAGGTTATCCTGCTTCTAAATATTGAAGTCAGTATTCGCAAATAAATACGGCGGATGAGACACCAACTAATGGAAGATAACAGCAAGAGGGTGACCTACCTGTAAATTTTGCAGTCTAACAATTCGCTGATATTGTGTAAGGGTGCTGACAAAATATAGCAGAGTCTTTTGCCAGGATGAAGACAGAGAATGAAAGTGTGCGCTCCCGAGAATAGTCAAGAGATTCCGAATTTGTATTTTCGGAGCTATCCCCGACACAATGGCCAAATTTCCGACTGTACCATGAAAGGACTGAAGTTTGCTAACGATAGATTCATGAATAGCGAGCATGTGGGCTTTCCAGAGTTTCTTGTTCTGAGAAACTGCATTTGGTGACCAAGGGAATTTAGGGGGAGTGTTCAACTCGTTACCTTCCAGATATTGTATTTGACTTTCACGGAGGATTTGGCCATATCCGCGATCAACCAGGTCTCCACTGGTCCTCAACTCGTCAAGCAGCCTCACGAGCTGACGACTCTCATGTATGGATACTGGGACAGCCGAACGAGAAGCGATCAGAACATTTGGAGCGCCTGGCGATATTCCCGCCATGTCAGGGGCATTGCATTCGAAAAGATCCAACAGGGAGACCGGATAAATGGTACTCGATCCTCGTTGAAGGTCTATCCGGGCTGGTTGAGCAACTGGCAGATCTGGTATAGAATGCTTTTTGTTTATCGCATCCAAGGCCACTTGGAGTTCAGTGATGTGCCTGCGGAGAGCGTCATTTCTGTAGAAGGAAGCAAACCGAGAGTCGACAATTTTTACAATCTTGCTAAGCTCTAGTCTGTGGAAGTTATTTGGATTAGGTGGTTGAGTTGGTTTCTCACACGGCCACTGTGACATGTAATAACGAGCTAAATCCGCAGACTGGATTTCGATATCTCTCGCTATTGATGCTGAATTATTAGTGCCGAAGGTATGGTCCTTAGGAAGGGCTTTTATGAGTTGCCTGAGCTCATCAAAAACGGGATTACAACCTTCCCAGAGACTGTACTCTGTGTACCCAGGAAGAACCGGAAGTGCAGAAAGTGGCCGGGTAACGATCAATGCGATCAAGCTTTGGATTATATTAAATTCTTTGCCAGACTTCGCTGTAAGAGCAATTGTTCCGAAGACGAATGAAATTTGGAGTGCATTTTCCGGGAGTCCGTGGTTCTGGCAATAGTGATACAAACTGGTCCATGCCGTTGGAAGACGAAATTCGATCAGTTCACTCACGGTCTCTAAACCAGGACGCGGGCCAGACACCTCATGCCAAGAGCTGACTTCTTCCCAAAGATTGGCACACACTTCCATTTTCGTTGGCCTCTCATGCAATATGTATGCTGCTTCGTATACTCTCTGCAATGCCTGAGCATGGACGGCCGGGTTTCGCAAGGCATAGACTTTGTCTTTTTTGGCTTGAGATTGATTACCTCCAAATTCGTAACTGCGGTGACTGGCGTTGTAAACCCGGGCTCTGGATAGCAAGCTATCGTGCTTCCCGGGTACCAAAATCTTGGAAACTGGCGTTTTGCTGCCAAAGAAATGGTCGATTTTCAACGAATGAGTATAAAATCGTCGAGCCAAGAGAACAAACTCATCGTGCTGCGAAGAAACTGATAGGCCTGGATCCCAATAAACAGATTGCATTTTCTGGAGATGCGGCGGATAGAACTCTCGTTTAGGAGCCAGCCCCGCGATATCTTCCAAGACACGTATCTCGTCCTGCTTCAGTGGCTCAGTTGGTAGCATACAAGCTTGCCGAAGAATGACTAGAGCCTGCTCCGTGCCATTGAGTCCTGTGAGTGGATCGTGGAGTATGTGAGCTGTCAGAGCATGCAGATAGGCAAGGTAATATCCCTGATAGATATTGGGAGGTCCGCGGAGTCGATGCAGGACGGGTTCAACATGGTAATGACAATAGCGTATTGACCGAAACTTTGCCGTATCGATATAAACCACAGTGTGTGATGAAGTAGTGGTTTTATATTTCACTGCCCCAATCGGAATAAGTACGGAACGTTCATCGGATTGGGTGTTTTTCAAAACAAGCTTGCTTTGCAATCCGTAAAGTGTTCCTAGGTCTTGGTCGGGGTCAATGACGGCGTTAAGCTCTGGAGAATGCACTTTCATGTCTTTGGTAAGGCGAAAATGGAAGTTGTAACGGGGCAGTCTGATTATGATGCCTTGATCTGGAGAGTACGTGACATGGAGGAATTCAGTATACTCTATGGCCGCTAATCTTTGCGCAATGGCTCTAAAGAATTGGCTTTGTCCGTCAACAAGCTGGTGAGTGCCGAGGTTCATAATGGCTAAGTCCTCGCCGTACCTGATTTGCCAATTGAGAGGACTGGACTGCCATTGTAGATCAAGAGGTCTAAGCTCAATCTTATGAGTCGTGAGGTCCATCCAATGCGTGTACTCTTCAACTAACACATTTGGGAGATCTCCACGAAGCTTCTGATATGGTATAAGTTCGAGAATCTGGTCTCCCGTCCTAGTTTGAACAATGAGTTCCTCATCCTGCATTGCAAAGGAAACCTCGAAGCCTTGAATCTCTTTCTGTGTGACGTATTTCATACCTGCCCTGCTCGATATCAGTACATCGAGAACTTGGTTCCCAAAAACTCTTTTATAGGTTGAGTGAGCCGAATAGGCTTCCGGCAGGCGTCCAAGCCGATGTCCTTCAACAAGCAGCTGCCCGGTAAGTAGATCAAAGAGCAACTCTTGTGAATCTTTCGTCCGCGTAGCTAACCATCGATTTCCAGTCGCAGGAACAGTCTGCCAGGGCACAGAAAAGTCCGCATGATAGTGATGCCAGATTCCTTTGATTCCTCGATCAATAGACTCTCGCCGAGACAGCACAGCATGCGCAATGTGTTCTCTTAGGCGATGAGACATGGATCGGTCACGCACGATGGCCCTCGACATGGACAAGGGAAGCGTGTCAATGTTGTTGGGGCAATGGTTTTCAATGACAATGGCACATTTAATGTAACAAGAGACATCATCATCAGAAGTCAACGCTTCCGGAACATTCGTTTCATCTTGATCAAAAGTGCGTCTGCAGATGCATGCAACGTAAATAAGATCATGTTGAGATTTGGTGATTTGCTCATAGGTTGTTGCACTGCTAAGGCGCGTGATGAGATCCTCAGTCCATGCCATGGTGACACCACAGAGTTTGCGAAGTATTGAACCAGCCTTGGATCGGGCTGTGATTGATGAAGTAAAAGACATGATCTTGAGAAGTAGCTCCACTGCAATAGCCACACAATTGATCTCATTCCAGTTCCCCTGAACTCGTTTTATGAAGGTTTCCAGAACATTATTCAGAGCCTGACAGAAGCCCGGCTCGAGAAATATTCGATGAGCCTTCCGCAGCGCATGATCAGCATCGCGTTCCTCCACCTGGTGTACTGCCTGGAATATCAAGTTGTACACAGGGATACTCCTCCAGGACATATTAGGTTGGGTTAATTCGCGGAGAATATTGATCCACTGTATGTTGATTCCAGAACGAATCGACCCATAAGCGACGAATTCGTGCAGAGATAATCCTGGTGGGCAAAGACTCTGGTCCGAGACTACCTCATTGGTCTCATGCGTTGTCTTCTGAGTATACTTATGGAGACTCTTGTAGTTTTCCATGTTCTGGCAGTAGTCAAATTTAGACCTCATGTCAAGATGGCCTTTGTTGGGTAGCCACGAGTCATCGCCTGCGTGGTAACTTTCGTATACAAGTCCACAAGGCACAAAGAATTCACCCAATGGACTTTCAATGGGGCGAGAGCGATAATTTAAATCCACGAATGTCTTAGACCTTGAGGCAAGTGTAACCTGCTGCCCCCAGCTTCTTTGAAAGGGGGTTAGCGGAGAGTAATGTAAAATTTCTTGCTGTGGCTGACTTCGGGTTGCTGGTTGCGGCCGACCAAGACTTTGGATCTCATATGTGACATCTCGCCATATAGCAAAACTCTCCGGGAGTGCAAGCTCAACAACAGCTGCAAGACAATTGATCTCGTCATTCGGTAAAGGCCATTCATAAACATTTAAGCACATACCATCAGCCTTACGTTTCTTTACACATTTATCGCATTGATCTGGATCGTGGAACGTCTTTCCTCGCAGATTCATCGTGTCCTCGTGAGTCATTTCGTTAAATTCAGCCCTCAGCTTTCTGTACTGCTGAAGTCGGGAACCATGTTGGATTTTGAGCAGATCCTGTTGTCGATTTGCCTCCTCTTCAATACGAAACTTAAGGAGTTGGTGTTGGACTGAGGTATCGAAGTATCGGACTGTAAAGGAATTCCTGCTGGGACTAGAAAAGACAGAGGGGTTCCCGGCTGAACAATCACTGTGGCGATTTGCCAAGTACAATTCGAAACGATGTAATCGATCCAAATGTTCTATTTTGGTGAGAAGTAGTGGTTCAAAGAGCGACAATGGGATATCGGGCGAATACTTCTTGAGTAAGGGGTGGATAGTGATAACTAGTCGGTCCAGAGATTTCCAAAGCTCCACAGATGTCAGCATTGCCACTGATAGTTGATCCGGGTAGTCTTTGTAGGCATGTGTTGCCTGCCGGAAGTAAGTCAAGAGCAAATGGCCAAGCTTTGAACATGTACCTGGGCGAGGATTCAGCAGCTGTAATGTAGTCCACGAGTCCAGGTAATGTTCAACCCAATGTTGTAAATCTGCCAAAGCAAATTGGATTTCTGAGCGTACCAGCAACTTCTCGACACCTGGGAGTCGTGTGGGAGAACGTTGGAATATCCTGCAATCGAGAACAAAAGGCAAAAGTTCGGTTTTCAGTGGTGGGCCTTGCAGTACTTTTTTTATATATGCTCTGCTGTTTGGAAGCTTCAAATGTGTGTGCTGCGGTTCAAAGTACAGATTCTGGTTGGCAAGTTGGCTTCGTTTGTTGCAAGCAACCTTCTTCGATTTCCAGTCCGCCTGAAGAAACATTTGGGCCGCTTCACATTCATCTCTGGACACCTGGAGAAGGAAAGAATCAGATCCTGATCCTAGTTTAGCAACTCGTCGGGCAATCTTTGCGCTTGCGATTGAGACGAAATCAGGGCTGAGCTTCATGATTCTTATCGTTTGACAAAGACGACACATGAGATAGGCCATGAACTTCTTGTACTCCATAGTCGCATTGGCCGAGAAGAGCTGCTCAAACGAGGTTTGCAGCCCGACCCGTACCAATAACCACAAGGGATTTCGTCGCCAGGGTAGCAAGGCTTTCTTCCAGAGAACATCGTCACGAACACGCTTGACAATGGCAAATTTAGAAGGTTTCCGTACACCGTACGCAACCAAGATATTCATGGCCATGTGCAAAATCATTGTGGGATTGGCAGTGTCCTTGATCTCCGCCACTTCACGACCAGCTTTTACGGACACCGGTGACATGCTTGGTATAGATTGAGTGCTCATGTCTGCAAGAAACCTGGCAAGTTGAACGCGAAAAGGTAGAGTTGATGCGGTAGTCCAGGGAATAACGATTGAATCAGTTGGAAACCTGAAAATCAAAGCACCTCGCGTAGTAATCACATCTTCTGTAAGTGGAGATGCTTCGAAAGAATCAAGCTGCAGTCCCTCTAGTGTCCGTCTCAAAATCAAGCCTGCATTTTGTTCCCGTATATGGAGAGGCAGCGAGTCTAAAATGGCTTCAGTAGACAGGTCTTAGTCATGGGCTAGAGAAACTCACCTCCAATACGGAAGCTTTCCAGTATCTCAACACAGGCATCAGCGTCTACTACTCCAGATGACATAACTCTGGTCATCCTATGTGCCATTTCTCTGATTAACAATAAGGCTTTGTTTTTGCCGTTCCCTTCATGACTGCTGTAGTCTGAGAGAACTTGATTGACGAATTGAAGAAGGCAATCGCAATGGCGCTGGCTCCAGTCGTCTTCCTGAGGTAGCTGGGGAGGCAAAATAACGTGATGGATCATATACTCTATCTCAGAAACGCTGAGGCCCATCATCATGTTCATGGCGAGCAAAAGCCAATCCAAGCTAGATTGACATAGGTAGAATGAAGAGGTATGCTATATTGAGTATGGCAAGCACCAATCCTAGAAGTCTTCAATTTGTACAAATAATGGCAAAGTGTGAAGATATAGAGAGACCGTCAGACATGTTTCGAAATTACGACGAATTAGATGATACGCGTTTTCGCGACAGTAATCCCTGTCTGCCTTACTCAGAAGGCTTAGCTTATGATTATTTGAAGGGGGGATCAGATGAGAAACACGTATATACAGGCCAATGCTAAGAACCAAAAACGCTTAAAATTGTCCGGTATATCTATTAAATGGCATTCATTGCAATAACTAAAGCCTGGACTTTGGCTTCGGGTCGCTGCCCATCCGTCCAGTCGACATGGTCGAAGCCGACAGACTTTAGGACTTTGGCCCAATCCTGTGCGCTCTGGATTGTGTTACGTCGTCCATCTTCAAATGCCCACCACCCGGGAAACAAGCCGGACATCAAGTCACTCCAGAGCATTTGCGTCGTCAGCTCGTGCAGCACCAGAAACCCATCTGGCCGGAGTAGCCTATGGACGTGGGCCATCGAGACGTTAAGATCACGAGTAGCATGAAAAACGTTAGAACCAAACACGATATGTTGAGTATGTTGCAGTTCCGCCTCCGGCTCCTTTTCAATATCCAGAACCTTGAACTCCGCTGTTGGATATTGCGCCAACTTTGCTTGCGCCGCTGCACCAAAAGCTGACCCGATATCCGTCATGGTGTACACATAAGGGATACCCAGCCGCTTCAATACGGCCAACATCCTCCACGTCGTACCTCCGGTGCCTGCTCCAACTTCCAGAATCCGAAGCGGTCCGTTCTCTTTCTTCCAAGTGCCACCGAACTTCTCAAGAAATAATGCCAGCTGATCCAATACGGTGCTGGTCAAATCGGATTTGGCATAAAAGTTCGACAGTAGTGCACGCCCGTGATCATTGCTGAAAAGCAAATTGACGGCGTCAGTCTTGCCGCTGATAGAATCGGCATAAGCTGGACCAACGATTTCAATAATCTGAAGTTCAAAGCTTTGCCCTGGTCTGTCATCGAGGAGATCTTCGAGGAGAGTCTCTAAATCATCACTCGGGCAAGGCATCGACGTGCGGACGATTACGTTCTTGTCTTTCCCTTTGATTTCGATCAAGCCAGCTTCCTCTAGAACTTTGTACATCCAGTTAATAAGCTTTGCGTGGTTGGGGGAAGATTCTACCAGTGCGAGTTGTGTTCCAGGGGCGGAGGATTGAGCTTTGCATCCGAGTATTTCGAAGGCTTGGCTGACAATTGCTATCGCTAGCTCGTTGGACCGAGGGAGGTACTCTTCACAGTAGGTGTCCATATTGTTCTTGAGGATAATGTCGTCTGTTGCATCTTTAATGTTTTGGAAGGCATTTAGGACTGAAGCTCGGTTGAGCGAGTCTTCATCTGTGTGAGGCATTTTTTAGAATGGAAACAGTAGTTCCGGTAGTCTAGAGGAAATAATATGAAGAAAACACAGCTTCAAGTGTTGAAAGATCACTGTCTAGTCTAGAAGGCTATCTCACCTGCCTAAATTGGAAATCAGCTTAGCACAGGGGGCCAGGATTGGAGCATAGCGATGATCTTATAATATACACCTGCATCTCACTCCCGCCATTACCCCTTACCTGAATCTTGCCCCCGCACACAACGGTGGCCTTTGCACATAGACTCTGAGTGTGCTATTTACGAGCTGAATTTTCTCCCTCCCTCTCATTCTCCACAACGTCGGTCACGAGTTCGACCTTGTCTTACTACTTTGCCTCTAACAATGGCTACCCCGACCGCGACAGCAGCAGAGCACCCCCCGGAACACCCCACGACACGCATCTCCGGTGAGGCAGATGGCAATGGACCTGACGCTTCAACAACCAGCTCCGGCAATGACACGCACGAGACAACCGTCGAGAAGATACCTGAGCCCGCCGTCGACGAGCGTCCCGATGGCTTACCTGAAGGATCCCAGTACCCAACCGGCCTAAAGTTCTGGCTCCTCATGTTTAACCTAGGTGCGGTTATTATTCTAGGTGCAATAGACATGAGCATCGTTGCCACCGCTGTGCCTTCGATTACAGACCACTTCCACACTGTCGCCGACATTGGCTGGTATTCAATCGCCTTTCGGCTCTCCCAATGTGCCTGTCAGTTCCTGTATGTATGTGGAAGCGAAGGGCGGAAGCTTGTCTGAGATAACTGCTAATCTTCTATCCTTCGGTTTAGGTATGGCAAGGCGTACAAGCTCTTCCCCATCAAGCGCGTATTCTTGCTTGCCAATGGATTTTCTTTTCTGGGTTCGCTACTCTGTGCGACGGCCGTCTCGTCTTCCATGCTTATAGTCGGGCGAGCCGTGGCAGGAGTCGGTACTGCTGGTCTTGATGCCGGCGCCTTCATTATGCTGGTGCAGTCGACACCTCTACGCAAACGTCCTACGTTCCTCGGCCTGTGGGCGGCTATCGAAGGTATATCTACTATACTTGGACCTGTCCTCGGTGGCGCTATCACTCAGACGATCGGCTGGCGGTGGTGTTTCTACATTAGCTTGCCTATTGGTGGAGCCACGCTGTTGTTGACCATCCTCTGTTTCTCAGAAACGTCGAAAGCCGTGGACGTGGCCCGCCTAACCTTCCAAGAGAAGTTCTGGCAATTGGATATCGTTAGCAATTTGATCCTTGTCTCCGCACTGACTTGCCTTTTCTTGGCTTTCTCTTGGGCTGGTACAAAGTATCCTTGGCGTAGTACCAGAGTGATCGGCCTTGTTACCACTTTCGGTGTCCTGGCGGCTGCCTTTATCTATAATCAATTTCGTCGAGGCGATGCAGCGGCTCTCCCTATCCGTATTGTCAAGCGCCGTACCGTTATTGCTAGTCTTGTTTTCGTTACCTTTCTTAATAGTGCTGGCAACGTACTCGAATACTACTTGCCTATCTACTATCAAGCTGTGCGTGGCTATACTCCAGCCCAAAGCGGCCTCTTGATGCTCCCAATTTTGATTGCCGCCACGATCGGGGCGATCGGTTCTGGCATCGGCACGAGTGTTTGTGGCTACTATGCGCCATTCATGATCTTCGCCTCCGTGACGATGCCCATTGCCGCTGGCCTTATCACAACCTTCAAAATTAACACTGGCCTTGCAAAATTTATCGTGTACACTGGCTTATCTGGCTTCGGCTACGGAGTTGGCTCCGCAGGTCCTTCTGTTGCTATACAAACGGTGCTATCAGATGGAGACGTACCAGTCGGCCTATCTGTGTTGATCTTCGGAGCGGCTTTTGGCCCCGCTGTGGCCATCGCAGTTGCACAAGTCATCTTTACAAATCAGCTCTCCAAGTATCTACATACTTTGCTCCCTGAGCTAGGTGGTGCAAGCCTCGATAGTAACGGCTTGGCAGAGCTCGTAACCCAGGTACCGCCTGCCAAGTCGCAAGAGGTGCTCCAAGGCATCGACAAAAGTGTCACCCATACATGGTATCTGGTGATTGCGCTGGCGTTAGCTATGTTCTTCGGGAGTTTATCAATAGAATGGCGATCGGTCAAGAAAGAAGATCCCAATCAAGGGACGGAAAGCAGCACCCAAACTTTGGAACTCGCCAACCAAGAGTAGGAAGATGATCAACAATAGTTGTGGTGTATCACTGTTCCTAGCTGTTTGCAGTCAGACGTTTATGTATTTCTAATTGATCTAACAGAGGATTTTCCCCTTTCCTCTCACTTTTACTTTCTACTTGAAAAAAAGGCCTCACTACAAAAGTCACCTTTATGTGACACCCGTTGTAAAGCTAGAGCACGAATAAAAAGTCTGGTAGAATTATATTCGTGGTAGACCATTTCGCAAGTGTAACGAGACGCTATTTAGATATACGAGATCTCATAAAATGTATTCAAGATCTTTTGTAAGAACGCGGCCAAATGTTTTACCCACCGAATATTTCAGTATTTAATCTCGGCCAACCAGGGATGCGATGAAGTTAGTGACAGCGATGGCTCACCAGCAGGAAGCGTTTGCCAATGGACTACTTTCACATATTAGATAATCCGGAACTGGATTACTGTCTAATCCTGCTACATTGGATCTGTTTTTGCTGACTCTCTGCCGAAGCGTTATCTCATCCCCTGTCGACCGCACATTGAGCATGATAGCTCTATGCTGCCGAAAAGCTTCACGGAATCCGATAACTGCTCTGATAATCAATGAAGAGATATTAGAAAGGATGGTCGTTTGATTTGTACTGACAATAGGGTTCAATTTGTTCGTACTCTAAACTGAGGATAAACCGTCCTTCGGCGAAACCCCACCAAGCAGTCCGAAACCTTCAGAATAACAATAAAATACCTTCTTTTCACAACTCTCAAATCAGGCCATCTATGGGGCGAAGTCAGAAGTTTCCATAACTTCTGTGTCCAATTAGTTTGATTTTCGAATACTGATTCTGCACGGGATAGTGTTGGACCAGCATATCTATCAGTGACCTAGTTCTCGAACTACACTCAAACATCTAATCTTATGGATATGATTCGCCATGTTGAATCTCATCCTACATGCTTACTTGTCGGCTGGGGGCAATGCGGGGTTCCCAACTGCTGGTTCCAAGCAGCTGTTATCAAACCGCGGATATATATTCAAAGCTGTTCCCCTCCTCGGGCGTCCAAAAATTTCAAACTCTTCCATCTTCTTACCATCAAAATGGCTCCTCTCAGCTTTGACCTAACAACAAAATTTGCGGCATGGACACTTGTCCTAGGTGTGGCTTGTCCCGCCCTCTATGTTTTATGGAGCATCACCTACAACTTGTTCTTCCACCCTCTTCGGTCCTACCCTGGGCCGCTTCTCTGGCGAATTAGTCGGCTGCCGCGCGACTACTACAACCTGAAAGGTGAGCTTCATGTACCGATGCTTGCCTTCCACAAAAAATACGGGACCGTGATCCGGATTGCACCAGACGAGCTCAGCTTCGCATCCGCTCAAGCACAAAAGGATGTTCTTTCTATCTCCCCTGGCAAGGTAGAGTTTCCAAAAGACCCGAGAAGGCTTCAGAGGACACCCAACGGCATCATGCCCATTTCAGGAGCAGACAAGGACACGCATGCAAGGTACCGGCGTCTTTTATCTCACGCCTTCTCTGAGAGGGGACTTCGAGAACAGGAGCCTCGCATCCAAAAGTATGCAGATTTGCTTGTGCAACGCCTTAGCGAGAAGGCGGAAGCTAACGAGGCTACCAATATGATTGATTGGTATATTATGACAGAGTTTGACTTGATTGGCGACCTTGCTTGGGGTGACAACTTCGAATGTCTGAAGACGGGAATCAAACACCAGTGGATCATTGCTTCTGAGCAGAACTTGCAGCACGTCAGTCACATGGCTGTCCTGCGACGCTGGGTAAGTTGCTGGCGCTTGTGGATTACAGAATGAGGCGAGCTAATCATGAAGTAGAACTTAGATTCCTGGGGATCATGGCTCTTGAGTCCGACTATCGTCGAAGGGAGAAAGAAGAATTTCGAGCAGGCCCAACAATTGATGGATAAGCGGGTTGCGTACGATGGTCCGCCCCGTGGTGACTTCTGGGACCACGTTCTTATCAAAAGTGAAAACGATAATGAGAAAGGAGAAGGTCTTACCAAGGCAGAAATGATGATTAACGCGAGTGTCCTTGTGGTCGGTGGAATGGAACCGGTGTCTACCGCGCTCGGCGGGGCCACCTTTCTGCTCCTGAAGCACCCAGAGAAGATGCAGAAACTCCTTGGGGAGATCCGATCCGCTTTTACTTCTGCCCACGAGATTGGTGAGTTTGCAAGATTGATTGGCCAAGCTTCAAACTGACAGTCGTCAGACATTCAAGCGATGAATCGCCTGCCTTACCTTCATGCCTGCTTTGAAGAGACAATGAGACTATATCCACCTGCGCCGACTCCATTTGCACGTGTTCCCCCAGTAGGTGGTGGCATGGTGGATGGCAAACATGTTCCAGAATGGGTATGCTTACCGCAAATCTATCATCTAATGAAATCACAAAACTCACCTGGCATAGACTGAGATCAATCTTCTTCCGTCAATGGGGAATCGCCTCGAGTCCAACTTTCACCGGCCAGACGACTTTGTGCCAGAGAGATGGCTGAAGGATGCGCCAGTGGAATTCGCGAACGACCAAAAGGCTGCTTGCCAGGTATTCTCCCTTGGCATTCGCAACTGCATCGGACGCAATTTGGCATATGCAGAAAGCCGCTTGATCATGACCAAAGTTCTTTACAACTTTGACCTAGAGTTAGCACAGGGCCAAGACGACTGGCTCAACCAGAAGATTTATCTTGTGTGGCAGAAGGGCCCACTTTATGTCAAACTCTCCAAGGTATATCACTGATGAATAGTTCCCAACAGGATGGTATGGTCATCGAGAGAAGGGACTCGTATATTGTTAGGTTTTAGGAAGTGTGGAATTCACAAGTATCAAAGGTGAGTTCTGTGAGGCTGATAGTATAATCTTTCCTTGTTTGGCTTCTAGGAAGTACAAGTCTGAATACACTCTCTGCTCCTTTCTTCGCCTTGTGATTTGTGAAAATAAATATCCCAGCATCTGGATCTACAGCTGTGTGGTAATATAGTCTCTATACTACCTTCCTAAACGATGTCGTTGTCCTTGGCCAGATATCGCATGAGTTTGGTGTTCAACATAGTATAGCCATAGTATTAGTTGGTCCTTCACAACACCCCAGTTCCCTTAATAAATTGGTTCGCATGGTATGAACGTAAATAATCTCATGTTGCTATTGTTACAAGGAAGGAATCTTGGGGGTAAATAAAAGATCATCATTGACTATTTACACTACTACCAGCGCGCCCAGCCGTGATAATTCATAAGTGTTCTAAAGAGGGCATTGATGCCGCCTCCCGATTACTTGGCGCTCTTGTAAATCCTCGTAGGCTCGGAGTACAGACGGATCAGATCCACTGCCGCTTGCTTGCCCAATCCTTGAAGTGTTCCTATATTGACAACTTCCAGTGTCCTCAATTCAATACCGAATGTCACCTTCCACCAGGCACCCAGCTCAACAGCTACCATTGAATCCAGCCCCATATCAGCTGTCCTCATTGAAGTGTTTAATTGGTCCTCCGGTAGTAGCAACAAACTGCAAAGCTTTTTGCCTATCTCCATGGCCAAATGATTGATACTCGCGTCAGATTCAAGAATTGACGGATTTTTCTTCGCTGTGCCAAGAAGCGTGCGTAAAGAAGAGTCCTCTGCCCCACCTGAATTATTGCTCTGCCGTTTTGAATTATGGTATACCGCCATACGGGAGTCGGCTCGTAGGTTTGTGTAACTGTCGGGCCTACTGAGAGGAACCGCTGGGCAAAGACCGAAAACGAACCGGGTCTTGTCAATTGCCATGGGCGAATATGAGGCGGGTGTCTCCGTGCGTTGCGAGCAGAGTTGTATTGCTGAGTCCACAGCTTCAAGAAGCTCGATTTCATTATTTAGACGCCAACCAGATCCCTTTAATCGTCTCAAAATTTCGGCATTATTACTCATCATGCCAATGTCCTCCATGACACCAGAGGTAATCGCTGTACACGGCACTCCCTGATTTGTGCTGTATTGTGAGAAAGCATCGATGAAGGTGTTGGCGCTTGAGTAGTTGGCTTGACCAGTTTGGCCAACAATGCCCGACAACGAGCTGATGATGAGGAAAAAGTCAAGCTGAAGTTGGCGTGATTTGACGATCTCAAAGATGTTCCACGTGCCTTTGATCTTGGGGGTTACTGCCGAGTCCCATTCATTGAATGTCATACGCTGGAAGGCATTGTCGGCAAGTCCTAACGCCAGGTTGAGAATTCCTTTAATAGGGGCTTGCGCTCCATCAATTGCTCGTTCCACGTCTGCTGCTTCTGCTACACTGCCCTGGACACAATGGATAGTAGCTCCCATAGCTTCAATTTCGCGGATATACTCCTTGTGCTGCGGATGATTCCTGTCACTAGTAGGGGACAAAAAGATCAAATTGCAAGCGCCTTGCTGGACCATGTAGCGTGCCGTTGAACGACCTAGCCCTCCAAACCCACCAACCAAGAGATATGCTGCCGAGCCGTCAAATCTGGATAGGCGCTTCTGTGGCAGTTCAACTTGATTGAAGAGGACATTCTTGTCACTGTCCCGCAGGTTCATGACAATCTTGCCGATATGCTGGCCCCGCTGCATGCATCTGATGGCTTCGCCTGCTCTGGACGGAAAGAATATCTGGGCCACTGGAATGGGCTGCAGCTGATCTTGTTGAAAATATATCTTAAGTCTCCGCAGTAGTCTAATAGGTATCAGTAGGAGAAACGGTTGGATAAGTGGTATGGGCTTACTTTTCGATCAATTTTGGTCGCTCCTTGGCCATTTGGTCAATGTCAAGGGAACAGTAGTTGCGACTGTCAGAGAATGGCCTCATGTCCAATTTGGCGGACCCCATTAGGTCTCGTTTACCAATCTCGACCATGGTACCCCATTTTGCAATGCAAGTCCATGTGGCATGGAGCAGCTCTCCTGAGAGAGAATTCAAAGCGACATCTACTCCCTTGCCTCCAGTCTTGGACATAACTTCCATGGCAAAGGCTGTGCTTCGCGAGTCAAAGATGTTCTCGCTCGGTATCCCGAGTTTCTCAGCCAAGAACTTTCTTTTCTCCTCACTACTGACAGTTGCGTAGATATTAGCTTTAAGCATCTTAGCTACTTGGATGGCAGCAATCCCAACTCCACCAGCAGCGCTGTGGATGAGCACAGACTGCAGGCAAAAATCAGCAACGACATTCCTCGTATATGTACAAACCACGGACTTGACTTACCTGGCCTTCGTCCAGACGTCCCATGTCCAGAAGTCCGTGAATCGCAGTCAAGTAGACCAAAGGAGACGCAGCAGCTTGGAGCATGTCAAGTGAGTCGGGAATTTTTTCACATAGCATTTCCGACTGCACCACCGAAGATGCAAAGGTCTTGTGGCCCACGAGCATAACCCGGTCACCAACAGAAAATTTGGTAGCTGTTGGGCCGAGTTTTGTTACAATCCCAGCCGCTTCATAGCCGAAATGTGTTTCGGGAAGTTGTAGAATGCCCGTGGCAACCAATACATCCTGTCTAAGGATCAGCACTTGAACAGCTTGCAATATCATTACGAGGAGCTACTCACCCTAAAGTTCAATCCCGTAGTATGGACTTGGACTTCGATTTCACCGCTTCGCGGCGCTACCGATGGTTGTGCAGACCAGTACAAAGTGCCTGGTTGACCTACTTTAGCAATCGCCAAGGACGCTTCCGGAGCTGGCAGCGACTGGCGTATTTCAGTCTCCAGCTCGAATGGGAAGAAGCGGTTGACCAGAATCGCACCGTCTGAGATGGCATACTCATATTCCGGTCCCAGTGCTCCGTCGTATCTTCTATCCTGGAAGTCGCAGAAGACTTGAATGAGTGCGTCTGCGTTTGCCCGGTTCACCAAGTCGTCTACCTCGCATGTGGCAAAATTAGCAGCGAGCTCTGTTCTCATTGTACGAGCAAGACCGATCATAGTGGAATACCTTGGGTCTATGACACCCGCCTGGCTTTGTCGTGTGACCCACAGCACGCCGGATTTCTGAAGGCCCATGACGAATCTCTGAAACGAATTCAGACGAGCTTCGGTAAGATTCCATGCAAATGGCTCAGTAAGATCCAGAAGCGCAATAATGTTCTGGTTGTTAGTGGTTGGGGCATCGTTCAGTGTGTAACGCGCAACATCGTATCCCCGAGCTTCAAGCCCGTAACAAATCGCCTCTATCTCCAAGGTCTGTTGCTCGCAGAGCACAGTCACCTTTGGGGAAATGGGCTGCTCACCAGTTGCTTGTGCTACGACGATGGTGGACTTGTCACCATTGAGAACTCGAAAGCTGCCCAAGCCTGCAGTGCAAAGCTCCTTTTCCAGTCTTTCTTGATTGATGAAAGGCTCGGCCGCACGCTCGTCAGCATGTCCAGACCACCAAGAGGGCAGGATGCCGAGGACAAATTTGGCCCACGTTGATCCAGGCCGCGGCTCTTGCACGAGGACTCTTCCCTTTGAACTCAAAAGCTTTTGAATGTTGGAGATACCATGCGCGATTTTCTTGGTCGAGCTCAACACCCCAGTCGCGATGATAAGATCGAATTCTTCGTGTTCGAAGTCTTGATTGAAAAGATCTCTCTCGATGTCGAGGCAAGCAAACTCTAAGTCTTTCGTCTCTTTGAAACGTTTTCGTGCTATATCCAGAAGACCCGTCGAGGCATCGGCCAAGACATATCTCGAAAACAGATTTTGACCCTTTTCGTGTCGCAGATATTGCAGAATCTTGGCCGTCGCTGCACCCGAGCCAGCACCGAGCTCAAGGACTCGCATATTAGGCTTGAAGAGCCCGAACTCGTGAAAGAATTTCGACCCGGCATACTCCACCATGGATCTGTTGACTCTCTCGAGGAGACCGTCTATCCCCAAGACCTCGTAGGCATTTTGTATGCCCGCCAGGATTGGGACTATACTAGCACAGACGCTGGCGACAGCTTTGGCCTCTGTAGCCAAGCTGCTAGCCTTAAGTCGCAAAGCCATCGATTGAATCTCATCGGCAGTCTTCAAAGCCTGGGTCTGTCTGGGAGACGTGGTCGCCTGTGTATCCAACCATGTCTTGTACGCCTGCAGATGAGGAGCTTGTGGCTCGACATCGTACGCCACTTGCTGCGAATATCGAATTGCCAAGTCAACGAGATCTTGAAAGATTTGAGAGTCTTCAGCATCAGCGTTGGTGGATAGGGTCTCGAACCGAGCGCCAATGTCCCCAAAACCGATGTGACGAACCCATTCAGATCGACTCGTCAACGGAAAGTCGTTCTCCGCCCTGAGATCAGCCCCTTCAAACAAGACCAAGCTTATCCCGGAACAGTCTGCAATGACCTTTGAGTCGCCGATGCACTGGCCGTAGCCAGAAGCTGCTCCATCATTGGACAGGTCACCTGCCATGAATATCTGGACATTGTCGGAGCTGCATGGAGAAATGGCCATGTAGTCCACGCCTGTCGGGACGAGCCTTCGGTATATGTGCGACTGGCCATCATACACCGCTGTGCTCAGAAGCTGGAAAAGGGAATCGATGATAACAGGGTGCATAAAATAGTTTTCTTCGTCGCCGTGCCAATTGTTGCGCAATGTAGCGGAAGCCTTGCTTATTCTTCTTGTGCAATCTTCCTGTCCCGAGAGGGTTTTTGTAACCGATGCAGTTATTTTTTCCATGCTCGTGAAATGTGGGCCGTAACTGAGTTGCTTTCGTTGGACCGCCTCGTACCATTTTCCACTATCCACCTTTCGTGGTAGCTGGCTTGCGGCAAATGGTACGGGTTTGACCGACGCCAGATGGCCGGAACCGGCTCGTACTTGACCTGTACAATGTCGCGTCCAGAGGTTGCCATTATGGGAGCTGATGGTAAATTCCCACCACTCGCTGTCTAGAGAATCAGTCAGGCGGCAATGGCGCAACGCTGTCACGAGCTCTGTAGGTGAGTCTTCGCTGATGGGTAGTGCCTTTCTGACGGCAACATTTCGCAGATCTACCGCCTGGGGAGCCTCACCGAGCTGTCGAACGGCCTCGATAGCTATAGCCATGAACGCCGAGGCGGGGAATATGATGTCGTTTTCAATGCGGTGATCATAGAGCCTAGAAAGAGTCAACTTAGATCAAAGAGATCATACTAATAGAGGTGCGCAAAGGAAACCTACCATGGCACGTTTTCGAGATGGAGCAGATTCCTCCAGATTGGCTCCATATCTGTGCTCTCGGGTAGCCTGCGACCAAGTAGATCGTGGCACGCATGCCCATGAAGTCTCCATTCTCGACAAACCCTTGACTCGTACCAATGACTCTTCCCATGATCCCATGGATAAGAAGGGAGGTCGTTGAGTGTTCGCCCCGTGGGCATGAGAGTCGATAAGTCGACGTTTATGTGAAGGGCCCAGAGTTTTCCAATTGCTACGAGGAGACTCTCAGTCCCATTCTGTCGCCGGACGAGCGTCGACACTTGAGGCGCTTTGCGAGACTCGTTGGCCAAAATCTGCCTAATAGGACCCTCAAGCGCGGCATGGGGTCCAACTTCGAGGAATACAGGGTTGACGATGGCGGGATGCTTTAAGATCCCTACCAGTGCGGACTTGAAACGGACCGGCAACTCCAGATTCTGTTGCCAATATCGCGGCCCGAGCTGGCCCTGCTTGTCCGGGTTCCCAAGCTGTTGCCCGCTCACACTGGAAAAGAATGGGACCACATGGGGAGCGCCCACGACTCCACAAGCGACCAGGGCTTCGTAGTAGTCTGATCCAACTTCGACCATGTGGTACGAGTGATATGCTCGATCCACTTTCAACATGGTTGTGAGAGTCTCTGGGCGGGCTTCTTTGATCTTTGCCGTAACTGACGCAACCTCGTCGGCGTCACCCGACAATGTGACACTGTTGTGTGCATTATCGCATGCGACTACAACCCCGGGAACAAGGTACTTATGAGCCTCTTCCCAGCTCATGCTCACGGCAGCCATGGCCCCACGCTTCGTCTGTAGCTTTGATATCTTTCCGCGATGGAATGCAACAGCAATAGCCTCGCGCAGGTTGAGTGCACCTGCAGCGTAAGCAGCCGCAATCTCTCCACTGGAATGGCCTACAACAGCGGCTGGGCGGACTCCAACTGCAGCAAGCGCCTCAACAAGAGCGAGCTGGATCACCGTGCATAAAGGCTGAGAGAATTCAGCGTCATTTACTTTAGTCGATCGAGAGTTTTTACGAAGCTCGTCTTCGATCGTCCAGTTGGCGCCAAGAAACTGCAGTTCCATATCGATGGTCTTGATGATCTCGGCGAAGGCTTTGTTGGACCGAATCAGGTCTCTTCCCATCTGGGGCCACTGCGTACCCTGACCAGTGAAGACCATCACTAGCGAATGAATAGGGTCCTGCTCTGGCGTGAACGCTGGCGCAGTATTGCCAGGTCGTGATTTGGTTGCAACCATGAATGATCGATATGGCAAATGCCGCCTCTTACGGCCAAGGGTGTATGCAATATCTGCGAACGAATCCGACGTTGTCTCTAAAAAGTTTTGGAGGTTCTGCGTGATAGTTCCCAAAGACTTGGACGAGTATGCGGAATACACAAACAAGCTTGGCGTCGCTTCTTCTCGAGTAACACTATCATGTACGATGCCATAACTCGCAGCTGAATCAACGATGGCATGTCCGTTTGCACCGGCAATACCAAACGAATTGATGCTCACACGTTCGTGACGTCCCGCTGGCCATGGCATGCACTCGGATGCAACCAAGAGCTTTGCTTTCTCGAAAGGGATGTTGGGACTGAGGGGCCATGCCTTGATGTTTGGTGGAATTGTGCGATTCTGCAAAGCGAGGACTGCCTTCATAACCTGGGGCTTTTTAGCATATGTGCCAAAAAGGCTTTAAGATCATAAATATGTTTTAAGATTATACAAGGATTCTCCAGTGGTCGCAGCAATTCCGTTCGCGCTCTAGACTTATTATGCTATCTTTTCATTTAGTCCTTGGCCGTCCGAAAAGTGGAAGCATATTGTCTTGCACGGCGTAAGATAATCCCTCATTTATGAACCACGAATAAGGGGATAACGCAGAACGTAATTGCTACAACCTGTGGTAGTGATCTGATTGATCTTAAGACGTGTCTTAGTCCTAAGAAGAGAATTAAAGGTAGAAAAACATACCCCTGATACTCCAGCGGCACCTTCAGAGTGTCCCAAATTTGGCTTGAGCGATGAGATATGAATGCCTTTCTCACTAAACACGGCAGCGAGGGCTTCAGTCTCGACAGGATCCCCAGCAGCGGTTCCAGTCCCGTGGCACTCGAATAGACCCGTTCTCCAGATATCGGAAATTCCAGCAACCTCATATGCTCTTCTGATATTTGCCTCTTGGGCGGGTGCATAGGGTCGGCCCATGGTGGCTGTTTTGCCATCGAAATTTGTCGATATCCCGGAAATTACGGCTCGGATGGCGTTTCCGTCACGAATGGCGTCGTCGAGACTTTTGATGTAGATAGCTACAATTCCTTCACCTCGTGCAAAGCCATTGGCATCTGCAGAGAATGTCTTCGAGGATCCATCCGGACTAAAGACTCCAGCCTCAGATAAGCTCGTCACGGTGGCTGGGGACAGGTGCAGACTCGTGCCACCGACAATTGCGGCCTTGCAGTCTCCCTTCGTGATGGCCATGCAAGCATCATTGAGCGCAATCATTGACGACGAGCAAGCAGTGCGTATCGTCAAGCTGATAGCAATAAGTTAGCTTGATCCACACAAGGCAATCCTTGTTGATGAGCACTTCTTTACGTTTTAAAGATAAATCTTTTAACGTAGAATTTGATGGTTTCACGACGCGTGACACGAGCTGTTTGCTTGATTCTTTGTATAGAAAAGACCAGCAAATTTCAAGGGTAGAGGTAACAAAAAAAGTTCAAATTGTGAAACGAATTCCTGCAACAGCTATTGGAGGTTATACGTACCATGGGCCATGTAAGTCTAGCTCATGAGAAATACGCTCTGAGACCATGAAGTCATGAGAACCAGTAATCTGATAGTTGCTGTACTTCAACGTTTCTCGAGTCTGGATATCATACCAATCCTGTCCGAAGCAGCCGATAAAGACACCAGTAGAGCTTCCCTTCCAATTGATCTCGCCTGAATCGTCGAGACATTCATGGGCGACTTCGAGGAGCAATCTCTGCTGAGGGTCCATGCGTTCGATCTCGCCTCGCGGCATCGGGAAAGCTGCAGCGTCGAGTGCGCCCAAGTCAACGGTTTCATCTAAGAAGTAGCCATGCTTCGTTCTGGAAGTTCCTTTCTTCTTGGTGGCTGAGTACCAAGCTTTGGTGCTCCATCGAGTGGCAGGCACTTCGCTTCGGGCATCGTTCCCTGCCACGATGAAATCCCACATTTCCTTGGGCGACGCAATATTTCCCGGCAGTCGACAAGCCATTCCGCAAATGGCAATAGGTGTAAACTTTTTTTCCTTGATATCTCCATTGACTGCATTGCCATTGGCATAGCCATTAATTGCGACATTCTCTCCTCCCGCGGGACTGCTGGTGGCTCCATTCATAGCTCCTGGTTGAGTTATTAGCAACGCTCTTGGCAAGCCTGTGATTAATATACCATTTAGATCCTTCTGATGAGGAATACCGTTCGCTCCATTTACGGAGAGACCATTAGGACCAGCGGCGGTACCATTTGTGGTAATCATATCGACATTTCTTGAAATCATGAAGCTGGTTTCCGTCAGTCAATTTGGCATGAACAGAAGGGGAGTCAGAAGATTGCGAGATGGCCGAAGATGTAAAGGGCCAGTTGTCAGCAAATATGCATGCATGTTACTCTGATGTGCAAGAATCGCTTGTCAGACTATAGTATTTTATTACTTACCGAGGCCTATAACTGTATTACGGGAACAACTACCGTAAAAATCGGAACACAAGATAAGACCTTCTCATGCAGCGTGAGATTATACAAGACTTAAGCTCTTGCTAAGATATGTCATTATACAGGCCTTATGTCGATCCAATAGTCTTTGGGTGTAAGCGGTTAAACGAGCTGCAAGCACGCCAAGGTGCCTGTAAAGTATTGCATCACTTCTATCTCTGTAACTAGCACGTCTATTACTCTCAATGTTCCAGCACCAAAGCTTTCCTCCTCGTTCCTTTTCCTGAAAATGAGCACCCCCACAACAACTTACGCTGAGCGTATGCTCAAAAATTGGCTCAAAGAGCACGAACTGCAATCTCCTTTGGTTAAAAATGAGTCGGCATTCAATCGCAACCTTGAAAGGGACTTAGACAGGGCTCGGGTTGACTTTGGTCTCATGACAGTCAAACCTCGGTGGGATACCTCAGTCATTGATTTCACGACCAGCGACTTTCTCAGTCTCAGTCGCTCAGGCAAAATCCGGGAGGCCACCAAAGCAGAACTCGAGCGCCAAGGAGACTACTTGCTCAGTGCGTCGGGCTCACGGCCACAGTTTGGCAATTATGACTATATTCTTGAGGTTGAGAAGGAGATTGCCAAATTCCATAATGCCGACACCGCCTGGATCGCTCACTCTGGGCTCTTGGCTGTCGTTGGCATTATAGAAGCTGCGACGCTCCCTGGCGACGCCATCGTTTTCGATGAGATGATGCACGCCAGTACGCACGTGGGCATGAGGGTGAGCAAGGCCGAGCATAGGAATTCGTTCCGCCACAACGATCCTGAGTCCTTGCGAGAAGTCTTGACTGGCCTGAAGGATAAGTATTCCACATACCGCGATGGGAGCCAATCAATCCTGGTTATCGTCGAGTCCATATACAGCATGGATGGCGATATCTGTCCACTGAAGGAATGCGTAGACGTAGTCCAAGAGCTTTTTCCGCTTGGTAATGCTCAGCTGATGATTGACGAGGCCCACAGTAATGGTGTTCTCGGGCCTCGTGGAGCCGGCTTGGTACAAATGCTGGGTCTGGAAAAAGAGATCGCTATTCGAGTCCATATGTGTAGTAAAGCGTTGGGATCCACAGGAGGTCGGCATCCCCGGGGTTTCCAACAAGACTGTGACTAATAGGCTGTAGGTGTGATTCTGTGCAACAAGACCATCCGGCATGCCATCGTGCATTCTTCGCGATGTCTAACTTATTCTGGAGCTCCTTCGATGCTCATGGTTGCATCCATTCGATGTGGCTACGCATTGCTGGCTAGTGGCGAAACCAGAGAGGTATGTACTAGGACTCTTGCACACGAGGGCATAGCATTGCTCACCAAGATTAAAATTGTTAGGCTCAAGAGCGCATCCAGACCATGGTCAAGTACTTTTTCAAGAAATTGACCAGTGAATCTGTGTGGGAGGACGCTGTGGATACAGGCCTGCTACGTAGTCCTTTATTGGAAGACTGGGAGCAGCGCGAAGTTCACAGCCATATCGTGCCGATTTTCACTCGTCCACGGCATGAGCAGTATCTGTTCTTCCACATGTCGTTAGCGGGTATGAACGCATACAACATTTCTTATCCGGTCGTGCCAAAGCGATCGAGTCTGGTTCGCATGATCTTTCATGCCCATAATACCGAGGAAGAGATTGACAAAGCTGTCGCTGCCATTTGCTCTTGGGCGACTGAGATGCTAGAAATCGAAGAAAGCGGCTCAATTGGTACCTTGCCAAAGGCTGCCGCTCGGGTGTACGCCATGCAGGCTGCTTTAGCTGGAACGGCGTGAGATTTGTGGATTGGGATAGATATTATATTGAAAGTAAATTGAAACATGAACGAAAAGAACATAACGTGACTTTTAGGTAGTGGGCTATATAGTGTCACAGGCCACTCAGCCCTATGCCTAGGTTTCAAACTAGAATAACTAGTCTGAAAAGCAGGCTATAAATTTACTTCAAACTGCGATTAAGTCAAAGAGATTATCTAGACGATTACCTAAAAACTTTTAGACAAGATATTTGTATTATTTGCGGCTACTACTTCTTCTTTCCAAGGCTTAACCATTGTACTTACATATATATTTTAAGTGGAAACTAGGTCTTACTGTATAGTACACTGCACCTTAGCTACAATTCAATCTTAAAAATAATACTCTTACCCCATTTATGTAAGTTAAGCGAGCTTAACTGAACAAATGCAATCTGTCAACCCTGCCAAACACGGCGGATCTGTACCCCGTGCCTCTCCGAAATATAAGCTTGGCAGGGACTAATATCTACTTCGGTATAAATTAGTGACTACGTGACCAGTGTAAAGAATAAACTTGGGGGTACTTCTTTTGTTACAGCTTGATCTATCCTTTTATAGAATCGCTCTATACCAGAATATCATGAATCTGAAAAGGAAGTCCCAACCTGCAGAGGACCAGGAACCAAGGGCTTCGAAAAAGATTCAATGCATGCTTCCTGATTCTTCTCAAGATCTCTTCCGCGTGGATGGCTTAGTTGCTCTGATCACCGGAGGCGGCACAGGTGAGTGTCAAGTTGCTTCTACGAAGGAAATTCCGATCTAATTGTTGACAACAGGCATCGGCCTTATGATGGCCAAAGCCCTCGCTCTCAATGGCGCCAGCAAGGTTTACATTAGCGGGCGACGAAAAGACGTCCTAGAAGAGGCGGCGAAGCAATCACCATTCGGCAACATCATCCCCATGGTCGCGGATGTGAGCTCCAAGGAACAGCTTGAAGCACTTGCAGAATCCATCCGGAGTGATACAGGCTATTTGAACCTGCTTGTCGCCAACGCCGGGACATGGGGGCCCGGGCCGGACCAGCGCTGGGGGGCGAGCGTGCGCGAATTCCAGGCGGAGGCAATGAAAATCCCCATGGACGAGTGGGATCAGTGCTTTCGCGTGAATGTCTCGGCCTGTTATTACTCCACCGTGGCGGTGCTCGATCTGCTTGATAAAGGCAATGCGCAGAAAAACTACTGCGATGGCGAAGTGCGGAGCCAGGTTATTATGACTGGCAGCGTTGGAGGCTTCTCGAGAATTCTGGGTGGACGCTATGCGTACCGGGCGAGCAAATCCGCTGTAACGCACTTGGCGAAATGTTTCTCGACGGGCTTCCAGGAATTTGGCATCCGAGTTAACACCCTCGCTCCAGGGCTCTTTCCTTCCGAGATGACGGGTCCCTTGATGAAGAAGTATGGTGACACCGCCGGTGGGGATGGCAAGATGGACCCGAAGAAGTTACCGGAGCAACGAGCCGGGTTGGAAGAGGAAATGGTAGGAACGATGCTGTACCTTGCTTCAAGAGCTGGTGCGTATAATAACGGCAGTGTCTGTGTCGTGGATGGGGGTCTTACCAGTGTTATGCCGTCAACATACTAGATCTTGAGCTGAACAACCAGAGTTGCTTTTATTGTGATGGGCCTTCATCTGCCTTATTGACAATTTTCATCGCTTGGCGTATGGACATAAATTCTACTGTGGAATCTGGTATACAAGCCCATATGGTGCCACAGCCGGTGATATAACATCAAACTACAAAGAAGAACTCTAATATTTTATATAAATTATCAAGCTGTCTCTATAGATCTCAAACTGTACAGCGATAGAGAACTACAAGGGCATCTTAGATGCATAATCTCACAGTGATGGCGCAAATTATATCCCAATCAAAACCGCTGGAAGGTTAGTCTTCGGATGGGGAAATTGTGAATCGGTTGAATGATGTGATATTTTGAAGGCACCAAATGTTTCTCAGTGTTAAGCACTGTGTCGTAACAGCCAATTCTGACGTTCACATCTAAACGGTATCCTCAGATTGTAGGACACTTCGCGAGAATGTCATGATCGCTGCACATATTTCTCCAATCATCACTTCAACCATTTGTTCATCGCAGGCTTGCGAACTGGCATCAAGGTTGATGTGTAAGAGGTCGCCGTCCGCTACGGCAGTGACTTCCACCGCGAACCCAGGGGCCTGAGAAACGAGCAGGGGCCGTTCATAAATCTTCCAAGGCACTTGTGAATCTCCCATATCTACATCAGGAGGGTCATTTGTTCGATAACCCGCCACAAACCAGAACTCGTTGGTATCCAGCCAATCTGTGCAATTCGTGATGATCTGATCAATACCGACCGCTTCGTAAGGTATGGCGTCGAGATATTGATCGTGAGCACTCTGGAGCAACTTCTCTGAGTCACCATCGTCATCGAGTTTAAAACGAACTGGAATAACGTTGATGCATGGCCCTACTACCATTTGGCAGTCACTGGGCAAGGAGTGTCTCCCAGATACAACCTTTCCAAATACAATGTCTCGGGACCCTGTCATCTTTGTCAACATCAATGCACAGGCAGCAGTGAAGATTGTCGGTGCTGTAAAGCTCGTAAGGTTAACGCCACTAGGAATATGCAACGTCTTCTTCCCAGATATGATCAGCTCAGTAGGTGCTTTGTCTTCGAGTGGTTTGAGTGGAGAGTCGATGGATGTCATGGTTGACCCTCGCAACACAGACTCCCAGTAGCTATACACTGCTTTACGATTTCTTTGAGTGGCATAATGAATGTAAGTCGAGAAATGCGGCACGCTTGAAAGCGTCTCGCCACGAGACAAAGCGTTAAAGGCGGATATCAGGTGCCTCAAACCTATTGCATCACATTGCGCGTGGTGAAATTTAATGAAAACCCGGGCCACATCGCTGCAGCGAAGAATGAAGAACTGAAGGAGTGGACGACCGAGCTGGAGTTGGCTGTTGTCATGGTCATCCTTCCATACCTGAGTGGTAGCAGTATCGATATCTTGCGTGACTTCTTGAAGTTCAATTGGAACCTGCCACGTCTTGAGCACTACCTGGTAGATTGATCCTTCTACTTTGACAAATAGAGTTCGAAGAATGTCGAAATGATTGACCAGAGCCGCCAAATTCCCCTCGAGGCGTTGGATATCCACGGTACCAGCAAAGTCCATAAAATAGAAGTTTGAGGGACGGATGACATTTGTCGTTGGCTCATTGAGGAGTAATCGGCCCTGAATGTGGGCAACACAATATACGTCCTGGATGATATCGCGGTCGTAAGGAATCTGTGGCAGGATATGTTGCTCAACGAAGTCACCAGGGCTATCGCCTGGTAGCATGGAGAAAGGCAGCACGGCATCTCCATCTCTCGGTTCATCCGTGGCCACCATCTTCAGAGCCAAGTCGCTCAGCACTGGTTGCCGGAAAACGTCTGCCATGCTAAACGCCAGGCCCTCTTCATCAGCCACGGCGACCAGCCGCAACGCACTCAGCGAGTCACCTCCCAGGCTCACGAAACTGTCATCAGCGCTGATCTTCTCTTCATCAATACCGAGTGTCGAAGCCCACAAACGCCTCAGATGCTTCTCAGCTGCCGTCTTTGGCGGTCGTTTCTCCAGGAGGACATGTGGCTGCTGCTGCACGCCTGCACTTCTTTCTACCATGACTCTCGCGCCCAATTCCCGCAAGAGTTTACGATCGGTCTTGTTGGTGGTCGTCAATGGCACACTGGCAATTGGAATATACATTGACGGTATCATGAATGACGGCACTTTCTTTGCCAGTCTCTCGCTGAGTCCTTTGGTCAATTCTGGCACCGCTGCGTCCAGGACCTCCTTCATCCACCCCGCTGGTGCTATGAAAGCCACCACTACTGGCCTCTCACTGTCTTGCGGTAGGAAGGTCTCGACTACCACCTCCGCAAGGAGGTTTACCTCGTCGAGCACCTGTCGTATGTAGTATTCCACCTCCCCTAGCTCCAACCGCTGACCATGAATCTTGATCTGCAAGTCCTTGCGGCCCATGAACGTCAGACTGCCGTCTTCTTCGTACCGGACCAGATCACCAGTCCGGTATGCCCGTCGGGTGACTTCTTCTGGTCCTTCCGCGATCATCCAGCTAGGGTTATCGATAAATGATTGCTGTGTCCGCTCTTGATCGTTGTAGTAGCCTCGCCCTACTATGGGCCCTTCGAGCCATAGCTCACCTACGCTTCCGACCAGAGCAATATGTTTCCCGGATGGATGTACAATCCATGTGCGTGCTCCAAAGCCGTGGCCAATATGAGTAGCATTTCTGAAACCATCGTTCGACACACAAGCGAGGGTAGTGCACTCGCAAGGCCCGTAACTATTGCGTAACACTGGACCTCCTTGGACTCGTGCGATCAGAGCTGTATTGGCAACTTCGCCAACCAGCTCAATGGTCTCCAGGCTTCTTAGTGCCTCGTCGTTCAGTATGCCGGCTCCTGTAGGCGTACAGGTAATAAAATTAGGCTTCAGAGACTTGATGGCTTTGGACACATCATAGCCTTGCCGTGGAATACAAAGCACGGCGCCGGCATAAAACGTCTGTAGTACCGTATACCAGGATAGGTCGAACGCATATGATCCCCAATCCAGTACTCGGGATCTAGTGCTAAGAGAGATCACTTGCGCTTGATAGGTGAACGTGCTGCACATGTTGGCGTGGGTGATTGAAACTCCTTTTGGTGTACCAGTGCTTCCTGAGGTAAAGACGAGATATAGAAGATTTGTAGGGTCGCTTGGTCGAGGATGTTGAAGAGCCTGCTCTGGCTGAAGAGGCGGGAGGCTTTCCAGGAAGTCCCGGTCGATAGCAATAACTGCTGCGCCAGCAAAAAGGCTGGTGGCCAGGTTCATGGTGCTTGCGGAAGATAGAATGATGGACGGGCTCACTTTCCCAACCATCATTCGCAGTCGGTCCTCCGGCTGGGTCACATCCAGCATCACTGAAGCTCCACGGGCCTTCATGACCCCGATAATGGCAACAGGTGTCCATACCGACTTTTCGAAGAACAACGGGACTACCACCTCTGGACCGATACCAAGTCCGATAAGATGTTGTGCCAGTTGCGTGGACAGCGCGTCGAGCTCGCCATAAGTTAACTCCCCGTCCCAGGAGTTCACTGCCTGCGCGCTGGGCTGTCTCCGCATCGTCTCGGAGATAAAGTCGTCGGCGAAGGCATCAGTCGAAATGAATTGCTGTGAATTCCAGGTCAAGATATCTCGCAGATCGCCCTCACTCGCCATGGTCAAGTCTTGGACTAAGTGACTGGCCGTATCGGGAGCACACAACTGACGCAGCACGTGTTCCAGCTGTTGCAAAATCCTCTCTGCGCGCACTTCGCTGAGCGTCACCGAGTTTAGGTCAATTCGTACCCATATGCCATGCTCCTCTAGCGAGCAAGTGATTTGGGTCGAACAAGAGTCGTTCACATATCCATTCAGGCGATCGGCTGTTTCGTCAATGGTATCCTTTGTCTGGACGCGTAGTAGTGTCTGGAACATGCAGCATTCTTTTGCAGCCACACTGAGATCGCGAATTTTCTGGAGCCCCAGTCCCCCATGTTGGACGATATCTACCATTTGCTGCTCTAGTCTTGCGAGCATTTGCTCCACGCGTTCCTCGTGCAAGATCACAACTCTGACCGGTGCCACCAATTGCCTGGCTGCAACTGCAGTGGCTTCCTGTGGACCGCCACTGGAAGTGTTGAGAAGGTCTGCTCCGAACACCACATCAGTAGAGTTGGTGTGAGCTGCAATCAGGATGGCCCAGGCGGCCCAAACCCGAGTCATCATTGCGGTATTCTCAACCAGGCGGTGGAGATCAGGTATCCATCGTTCAACGACCCGGTGGCTGGCTTGGCTGCTGGCTTGCAACGAAGCAACTGGCGGAAAGTGCGCTGCTTCAGCATCCACAAATTGTGCACGCCAATATTCTGTGGCGGCCGCCTCGTCATTCTGGTTCTCCTGGCTTGTGGGCTCAAGTTTAATGGGGTTTTTCAATGAATCTAGTGATGGAGACTGGTGAAGTTCAGGGCTCATTGCGGCTTTATTTTCGAGTTCGGTGGCAGGTTTTGGGTCTTTTTCAAAGCCGTTTCGTTCTTCATGTTTTGGGATCTCTAGCTGAGATATCGCCTCAGATATTGAGGGAAATATCACTGTATTACCGGTGGTTTTGTCAAACTCGGTGACAAACGCTGTATCCTTTTCCAAGCCGATCATTTCTTCCTGCTGCGGGATCTCCTGTTGAGATATGGTCGCAGGTAGTGAGGGATCCATGATTAAAGTATGCATGTTATCGTCGAGTTCGGTGACAAGCTTTGGATTCTTTTCAAAACCATTCATTTCCTCACAATGTTGGATCTCTGGTGGAGATATCGTGGCAAGTATCGAGGAAGCCATCGCTATATTAACCAGACTTTCATCCGGATCTTCCTCTTTGCAATATAAAACAAGATGGGGAAAGGCAGCTCTGCAGATGCATTTGAAGTCAGCTTCCCCCCTCCTCAGATATATGATGCAAATTCCAGATCCTATCTACAGCCAATTAACTAGCTGGAAGACCGCCACTACCCTGGTGATCTAGTCATACCTACTAAATTCTAGAATGGTACCTATGGTTGCCTCAAGATCGGACTCGGAATAGCTCAAAGGAATAGGAAAGAGCTGATTATTATTAATAGCGATATAAGATCTATACTTAGCAGTGAGTGAGATGCTGTAGAGCTTGGCTTAGTACTTGTAGATCCCTATGTTATAATCTCAGAGATTGATATCAAGTGACAGACTTCGATACTACTACTACTCCCTGTACAGCTACCGAGCCTTAAGTCTTTTAGATACCTTATAACCTAATAGAAACTCCTTGACAATTAAATCAAGTTAGAAGTTGTAATATATACTACTTAGGTAGTTCACTAGCACGTATTTCCTAGATAGTCACTAAAGTAGTAAAAAGATACACAGATTTTGTCTTCTAGGGTAACTTTATATAATCTTTTAGCTTTGAAGCAAGCAGAGAAGCAGAGCAAAGTTCAAAAATACCTAGGAAAAGGAAATTAAAATAAGAGAATCAGTTAAGTTAGATAACATTATAATACTTAACTTATGGAAACGCTGCTAACAATATAAAGACTTATTTGAAGATTATCGATCTATCCTCTTTATTAGATCCCAGGTAACTTAACTTTGATGAAATTTGTATAACTTGTTACAATTTTTATTGTATTGTAAAGTTGAAAATTAAAGGACATTTTATATAAGTTAACATGTCGTCCTACTCTTATATATACTTTGTTCTAGAAAGGACTATCAAGTAGCGCATTGTCTTACATACCGTGAAACAAACAGTGTCAAGCTTCAAAGTCAAAATTAATTTTTTTTTTAAGGGTGGTGTTGTTCGTGGTGTAAACGAATGCCGACAATCCCTCATGTAATCTAGATATAGATCAATCCGTAGATCAGATTTGTATCTAGCTAACTTGATCGTGACCCTCCTAGGGGTTTTCTGCGCAAGCCAGTGGTGAATTCTCTTCAGAAGTCAGGCACCACGCAGTACATCGTCGTCCTAACCGTCGGCAACTACACTCGTCTCCGCAGCCGCGTGATCCACATTGACATCCCAAGCCTTTAAGCTCCGACACAATGCCATCGAAGACGTCGAGAAACTCTGTTCTCGAGAGAGCGCCACAAAACCGGTCTATCTGAGATCGCACCAATAAGCCGAGTTCATTGATGATGCGTGGGAGCTGATGAGCGAGGCCCTCATGGGTTGCCATTTGATGTTTTCCAATCCACAAAATCGCTTGTAGCGTCGCAATGACGTTCAAGTCATCCCACAACATGCCCCACTCCATCACATCGTCTGTCAACGAGTGGACGGCATGGACAATTTTCGATCCGGGCGGCATTAAGAGTACATCGTCCGGTTCGAGGACCAGGAGCTTGGACCCACTCCGGGGAACCCAGTTACTGCCTTGTTTGCCGAAGGCCTCCCACTCGGCGGCATCCATGGCGGATTCGGGCACCATCATCCACAACTTGACGCCATCCAGATTACGCACCCAAGTACCCGACAGGGCATTGAGCTGTGGGCCCGCAAAAGCGCCCACGGTGCCGAGCACGTTGAAATTGACCCGGCCCGCGACGTCGGTCGTCAAGGGTCCAGTCCGCTGGCTCAGGCTTCCTCCTTGAACCCGGTCGGCTAGAGTCTCCAGTAGACGGAAACGTGACAGCATGGTGAAGAGGGGGCGATGGGCTTTAGTCACATTTCTCAAGTTCAAGGCTTTCACACTGCAGCCCGTGCGGGATCGGTCCGGCTGGGAGCAACTGACGAAGTCTTGAATCGACATCCGTTCCGGCTGTTCTCCGTCGAGCGTGATCACGTCAATCGTGGCATGGGGCGACGTATCCATCAGCTGAGCAGCGAGACCCTCGACCGTGTGCATCCCAGAATCTGAGAAGGACTCTTTGATGACCATCGGCTTGTCGAAGATCTTGTGTTCATGGGCTGCCGTGATGAATTCATCCGACGTCAGATAAAGAACATCGGCTTCCTCGTATGATGGCTCGCCCCGGGTGGAGTGTTTAGCGTTGTCCCGGGTCCGGTATGAAGCCCATGCGGTTTTTTTGGTCAACCATTGGGCGCGTAGCTTGCGCTGGCTGCTGGCATCGACGGGTTCGGCGTCTTGGAATATCCTCTCGGCATAGGCGATGATCGTGCTACGATATTTGTTGTGCAAAGCTTCTTCGACGGTCCGTAGTCCTTGTTGAGGTACCAAACGTGAATCGACCGTCAGCTTGGTCTTTTCGTTTGAGACCATGACGGGTGCAGGCGGTAACGCAGGTCTCAGTACCGCGAGGTGTGGTCGAGAACATGGAGAGCCCGGAGCAGAAATATGGGTTGGGTCTCGGCATGGAGGTGACGGCTCACGATGAGAGGGTTCTGATAGACGGGGCGGTTCAGCGGGTGGTGAGTCGTGCATGGGTTCCAAACAGAGCTCGCTATGTCGAAGACTGAGAACAGCGGGATCCAAGGTGAGCTGCGGCGGCGAGTGCCTATATGCTTGTCCCATACATGCCTCTTGGCCGGCTTCGAGCTCCTCCCCCGGACCTGAGTCTATTGCGCAGGTTGGGGGCGTATCCCACGGGCCGACTATAGATGGCGAGGCGGGTGCACCACTCGAGGATGCATTGGACAAGCTGTTAGTGCTGGCAAACGTCATATTAGGGGGGGACGGGGTTAACGAAACATCCACGGCGTGGACATTCGATGCCTCATGGCCGCCGGGGCTCACCGATCCCGTGGCATAAGATGCAAAGGGGGAGAGTGGGAAAGGCGAAAGACTGGCCTCGGTATGGGGTGATGGCGGCGCGGAGGACGCATTGCGCGCGACCAGCATGCCGTAGCGGTCATGTTGCAATAGATACAGGCGGAAATGATGGGGTCGCAGGCGATTGAGCAAGGAACCGTCCTGATCCACCGGGACGGCTCCATCGTTGCTCTGCGTCCACTGGTCGATCCGGGCCAGGTCGACGACGGCAGCTTCCAGCGCCGCGATGTTGAAATCTCGCAACGGCTGCAACGCGGCTTCGTTGAGCCCGCGCACGCGACTGTCGCTCAGGGCCTCGCAGTGTCGCTGTAGCAGAATGGCGTTGAGCCGGGGACAGAAGTCCTCCACGAAGCGTGGCCACCGCAGGGCACACGCCCGCATCCCGTTGATCTGCGCATTTCCCGCCGACGCCCAGCCATAGTAGTCGACCACACTGGGCGACCAGAGTGAGGCAACGAGGGCCAGGTTCCGCACGCGCGAGGCCGCGTTGTTGGTCCGTTTGCGCTTCTTCCGGGCGCTGCTGAGGGACTCGTCGACCGGGTCGCTGTCCACGGCACACGCCCGTGCCAGGCTGAACAGGGCGCTCCACCGCGGGTCATCGCCGAGGATCGACGGCGGGCAGGCAATCTGGGCCACGGAGCTCAGGGTGAGGATCTGGACATCCACGCGGCTGCGGCTCGCGAGCACCTGGTCACGAAGACAGGTCAAGGTCGAAAGGGGGGTGTTACTGGACCAGGCATGGTAGAGGGATTCCGCCAGCGCGCGGATATCGTCCTGCAACGACGACGACGACGTGATATCACTTCCGGCCTCGCTGCACGTGCCGTCAGCCATGTTGCCGTCGGGCGGCCGTCGAACTGCCGGGTGGCGGGTCGAGTCCCTCCGTGGCGGCGGCACTGGCCTCAGCTATTCTCGTCGTCGGTTTGTCACCATGTCGAGATGAGGAATGGGCACCACTTGACTTGCTTCACTGGCACCGCCGTCGGCTGTGCTCTGAGGGGGTCGTGCCGGCGAAATGGTGACCTGACCCGGACAAGGACGGATAGACCCGTCAAGTCATGCCGAGGAAACTGTTCGAACTGAAGGCCAACCTCCGCTCAGCTGAAGAGCAAGTATATACCAGCGATATACTCGCTTACGTGAGCGCCGGGAGAACTGAAAGACATGCTAGAGGGTCGAGGTGTTCGTGATGCGCGAGTAAGCTGCACGAGAGATAATGTCGGATGTCGCTCCTAGGGGTGGAGAAGAAGAGGAGGAAGCCGCGGCGAGGAGCTATGCGCGCAGGATAAACAGCCCCTGTTCTGCCCCAGGAAAGGCTGGCCCGCACGGTGATGAGCATCGTCATGGACCGGACATGGGATTGTTTATCCCAAGGAGGATGGTGGGTAGTATAGATATAGTGCTTATCGTCGTCCCGGCATTTGCAGTCGACCTCCTGCACGGACCACGACTGAAGCATCCAACACCGTTGGCTTCGATGGTGGCCTGTGCACCTGCATGGGGGAGGGCGATGCTTGATCTGACCCCTTCGAGCATGGCCAAGTGCGGCGTCGATATTGTGAGCGTGACGAGCAGGCTATATGGACCGTTGGCTGCAGACGTCCTCCGCAGCACCAGAGAATGGCCAGGAAGGAGAAGGCGACGGCGAAGCAAAGAAAAGAAAGGGAGACAACGGGGTGAAGCAAGGAAAGAGAGGAAGGAGACGAGGTGAAGCAGGGGAAAAAAAGAAAGGAGAGGGGAGGCAAAGGAGAGACAAGAGAAGAGAGCATGATCTATATCAAGCTACACATCCTTGACTAGCACTGCAGAATGAAGAACAGCGATCTGCATGTAGAACAAACCATCAACCAACGTCAGCATCCAGCGAGCCAGTGAAACCTCTCTGGTTTCTTATACCGTACAGCTATCGTCCTGCAGAACCGACGATTAATCCACGTCAGCACCGAACTGCTACTGAAGCCATGAGACAGGCTCGACGAGCCCCGCCCAAAGTCAGCATGCTCCATGCATTCACGCGGACCATGGATACGGCCAATAGGTACCAATGAGTACTACTCAGCTCAATCTGATGTTCTTCTCCTCCACTTAACTCGCCGATTCGTTCGGTTTGTTCTTTAGACGTTTGATATTCCGACAGCACATAGTAGGTGGAGGCCTCCGATAGGTCGTACGCCTATGGTTCCCGTCGGTTCGAAGGAGAGTGGCAGAGGAAAATCAAAAACTTGACTAACAACGAGGGACGGGAGCATCGTGTGCTGGACCTTCTAGTGTCTAAGGAAGCCGTGTCTTTCATGAAATCGCATATGATTTCTGACGTGTAGCCAGCTATAGCGTGATAGGCTAGGGATTTCACAGTACCATGCAGAGACTTCAAACAACCTGGTCCGTGTATAGTGCCGCTTCCAAGTATAGAATTACAAACTCCCAGGGTAATCACCTCCCCCCCCCCCAGTCAATTCTTTCGCCTCCAAGAAATTTGGCCAGTGCCGCGATAAGGATTACCATAGGTGAGACTATAGCAGGGCATGAGCTGGATTATCCCCAGACTATTGTCCGTAGTGATTTCCAGTGGATGCCACCACACGGCTTGAGCGAATCACCTACCCAATCTGACATCCAAATAAGCGGCCTAAGTGCGAACACCGGGGCGAATCTCCAGCGCAGGAAGTCAAGGCAGCAATAACAAATGAGGATGGGGGTATTAGTCAGGGTCTTGTTATAGTATGGTCGATGAGACAAGAGATAGGGGCTTGATGGATGACGAATTAGAGAGATATGAAGGTGGGAGGATGTTCTCCTTTGCTGCACTGGAGAAAGTCTTATATAACGTATTTGATAAATCCACCGATAACATCTTCGAGCATAATTCGTTCATGCTAGGGCCTCAGTGCTGACACCGATGGTTGCTGGTAGCACTACTCTACACCTCTGGCCGGTCGATCATGGTCGTTTGCTCGGTCTGATGCGCATCCCCGAGGCATCCCCGAAATGCTGTCCAAGCTGTTCACCACCATGTACGTGTGGGGGTTGATTAACCAAGTAGATGGTACGAAACTCAGAGGAAGTCGAGCTCGAGGCACTGATCTCTCCAACCGGCCGTTTAGACGCTATCCACAAGGTTACGAGAGCAGCATCTGCAGTGCCCCACCTCTGGTAAAGAATGCGGCATGATTCGCTCTACGAAGATGGAAAGATCCTGGTTGATGCAAGTATGTGCTGATTCGGATGAGCAGTTCAGCTGCCGAGTACTGCGGTAAACCATTCGGGTAAAAGGTAACTGCGGTGTCGTGTCTTAACCTTCGGCTACGTTACGTCGTGCATTACCGATGGACGGGCTTATACCGATCAAATTTGACATTGGCGAATGCAAATTCGACTTCCGATACTGATTGTTACCGTAATAGAAGAGGCTCGATGGCAGCGGTGCTGTGATTCCGTAATGCCTTGTGCGATGACAGTCATGACAGCCGTGACGGGAGTGGCTTGCCGGGCTGCCGGGACCAGGGGAACAATCTAGGAACAACTTGGCAGGCACTCAGGTAGGAAGGCGGAGATAAGCTTTACTCCACTTTGGCACGTCCCATCCCGCCCCGCATGTCACTGCACGCACCCCTTAGTAATATAATGCATGCTGAGTCATGAAGATTATGCATCTCCTGTCGCATTAGGTAGGCACGGAGTAGTCCTGCATTATCGGCATGAGCCATATCAAGATGATGGTGCTCTATCGCCCTAGGTATGTAAGTGCTTTGAACTATTGCACGTTTCTTCTCAGCTAGGTACCTTAGGTATGGAGTCGGGAACAAAACCGAGACAGCATGCTCTACACCCAGCAATAACGTCGACTCAAGCCTCCCCAGAATTATCCCTGCGAGATCCTCCATTCCCTTATCTGCTGCCACTATCAATACAGTCAGGCCCAACTAAGCGGCCGTATTAACCTCCGCTCCCTTGTGAGCTAAAATCATCTCTGCGTTATCCTTAGCCCCTACCCATAAATCGATAAAAAGCCCTAAGTAATGAAGAAAGAGCTCTACATACATAGCGAAACTATGCTCTATATATTTCCCAGTACGTATAATACCTGTTCATTATGAAAGTACATATACTTACCTTGTAGTAGCCAATCGTTAGCAGTACAATATTCTATTAGTCCGAGTATAACAGTAGTATTTACTGTTTTTAAGTACAAGCCCTTCCATAGAAATGTATACAAAACCTACCATTCAGTCGACTCATCTATCGTCTATTCCTATTAAACTATATCCCTGATTCATAGAGCTAATCTCAAAGAATATCTACTGTATACTAAAAAAATATTTCAAGATTGTGAGATATTACACAGACAACGAACAGTCGTGAAATCTCCTGAGTACCTACTAAGCACCGAGAGTGCCTTTGGCGAATGTAACCAGCATATGAGAAGAAGCTAAACTTCTTGAGGAAAAGATAAAAATAAGGAACTAGCTAACCGTCGGTGTTCGCTTGCTCAATGAACCCTCCCGCAGGCGGTCGGTGGAAGCAAGTGCACCTTGCGAAGCGAGTGCACCTTCTCAAATAACCAGCAATTCATTATTCGTAGCCCAAAGAAAGTAGTAAAATAGATACAAAATCGTAACTTAAGCGGTTCCAAGCAAATGAATTTCTATATAGAAGAGTAAATACCTGAAATATTATAAAAATAACCTAGGTTCGACCTTATCGTCGATATCGAGTATAAAGTCGACCTCGCTATCGCTATCTAATATATCCTTATAATCTTTAATATCAAGGCTTATAAAGTCTTTTTAAGCCTTAATATTATTATAATCACTTGTATTCTCTGTATCTATATCTTCTAAAGCCTTTATACCCTATAATTCGATTATAGCCTCCCGGTAAAGTACCTCTAATTCGGTATTAGTTATAGTCTTTTCAAGGTTAATAATAGGTTTAGATCTATTTAAGAGACCTATAACTACCTCTCGTTTTCTCTCTGCCTCTTAACGCCTAACTAGAATACCTTATTTGTATAAGTTATTCTTAACTTTATTATAAGCTTTCTTCTCTTAATATTACTTCTTCTTTAAGAGCTTTACTTTCTCCTTATTATCTTGTTTCTTAGCTTTAAGAATACTATCTTTAGTAGTTAGAGCTCTTATCTTTTTAAGTATTCTACGACTTATAGCTTTCTATTTTCGTTAACTTTTAATTTGTATACTTAAAGAGGAGTACTTAAATTCTATAAGATCGATATTAATAAGAAACTCTTAGGTACCTCGAATTATTAACTATAAAGTAGAGAACGAAGGTAAGCTTAGAATATCTTTATATTTCTCTTTAATCTACTAAAGCTAGATATCTACGTACTTAGCTTTCTAAGGTATATATAGAGGTAAGAGCTTTTAAAGCTAAGTTTCTAGAGGTACGTATTTCTTTATCTTTTCTATTATTACTTTATAGTTGATAGGCTAGATTCTAGCGTTCTTAAAGGTATTCTAAATAATCTCTCTTTTAAAGGTATTAGATCGAATCTCTAAGAGATCTTTAAAGAATAAGGTAATATTATACTCTAGATCTAGGCTTCGTATAATAGTCTAAATAGTAACTTAATACTAGTACTTATATAACTAAAAAATACTAATATTAAAAGGTTAAAGAATATAGGTAAGATACTTAGGAAATAGATATAGATAGATATTATATTAATATACTCTAGTAATAAACTTAGGTTAAAGGTAACTACTATACTAATCTATTAAAAGGTAGATTAAAGGTTTATCTATACTAGCGCTAGTATAAAGGATTAAATAATTAAGATATATAAGAGATCTCTTAGAGTTTGTATACCTAGATTCTAAGAGTAGAATAAGCTTTTTACCTTAAAGCTTTTAAGAATACTAGGCTCTTATTTAATTCTTTCCTTATATAATTACTATAGGTAGGATAGTACTACTATTCGTATAAGTAATCTTAACTAGTATTATTAACTTTCGATTCTTTAGATATAGAGTATAGAATTCCTTAATACTAATAAGTATAATTACCTTCTTACCTCCTACTATACCTACTCGGAATCTAGTTTTATTAAAGTTCTAAAGCTAAGAAGCTTAGATTTTATAGAGATTATACTATTCGCGAAAGCCTCGAAACTACCTTTAAATAATATCTATATTTATAATATCGACTTTATTATAAGCGATTAGCTTAGTCTTGATTATATAGAATCGATTCTAGTTCTAGTAAAGGAAATAATAAAACTAGCTTTACGAAGGTCGAGCCTTTAGAAGATCCTTAGCTACTTTTAAGTATTTAATTATACTATATACTATCTACCGAGTCGCTCTAAACCCCTTTATATACGACTCCTTGATATATCGATATAACGCTACTATCTGTATATCCGAAAGGACTCGATTCTAGCCTCTATACCTCCCTCTATATATACTAGCTTTCTTACGATATAGAATCGACTTTAGGGTATTATAATTAGTATCGAAAATACGAGCTACGGAGGTCGCTTTTTTAGTTGGATTCTAAGCTAGGAAGCCTAGGGCAAGGTCGATTCGTTTAGTATAGGATTCAGGTAAGAACTAATTACGTGGAGGCTTGTTTTAAGGTATAATTCGAATTGATCTTACTTGTATAGAGCTGATATTGATAATAGGTTTTTATTGAATATGTGTCATTTTCAAGGTGCACTCGCTTCGCAAGGTGCACTTGCTTCCACCGACCGCCTGCGGGAGGGTTCATTGAGCAAGCGAACACCGACGGTTACTTGATTCAAAGAGAATTCGGGCTGTGTCATCATCTTTCACCTGGCCGCCATATTCCTCTTCGTCAACCTACAATTCATCATTGCAAACTACTAGAGCAGCCATTCTCCCTTGCTCTTCTCCCATTAATCACACTGGAACAGGTGGTTAGCCTTACCTATGTGCGTAGATAGATAAGCCAGTCCTGTATAGTTACAAATATTGGCTGTAACCCGGCGTCCATCCATACCTTGATGTGTTTGTTTTAATTTGGGCCAGTTCTGCACGTTCAGTTCAGGTAATCTGTCATATCATTTCAAGAGCTTAATTTGCCTCAGTGTCTGATGTCCCCATGGCCTCTTTATACCAATCTAATTTTCCCACTTTCTGTGTACTACGTGTTGTCCCCTAAGCTTATCGCTTCCATGGAACCGGATAGTATACCATTTCAATTGCGAAGTGTGTTGCGATCTACTCCTCCGACTTTTTAATGTAATATACAATTGAGAACGCGCCTGCTAAACAGACTTATATCGAGGTGATCTGAGATGCCATTCCAGGCTTCCGCGCATCCAATATTTCATACTGTCAATGAAAGATACAGTATTGACCTGGTCCTGCGGAGCTAGGGCAGTGTAACTATTGGTAGTATAAAACTCCCTCTCGTGCCGTTGAAAGGATTCTATCTTGCCGGCGATGATTTCATGAGCAAGCTCACTAGCACGGCGAGATGAACAGGATTGATGATGAGTCAGTACAAGTATAAGATTATCAGTATTGCCGTCTCTCGATTCATTGTCTGCAGAGAATATATCGTTGGTCATGTTGACCACATCCTGTGCATCAAATCTCAGATTTAAGAATATCGGATCCGCGTGGATATGAGCAGGAAGCTCAAAGTGGCCTGCAGCCTCAATCCAGTCAAAGCAGACATCTGTGCCTGCTGCTGCACGTCTCAATGAGAGATACTCGTGCATTGTAGGGGTAAGCTTCCTAGCGTTGTTCTCTGCTTCTTGCTCAAAGCCTCGAAATGTAGCTTTCCAATGTGTGCAGTGTCTCTCTCGCCAGATTTCAGAAGCAATGCTGTTTATTCGATTTATGAGTTGTCGGAAAGCCGCCATCATAGGTACATCAGCTATCTTGGTCCGCTTTCCTTCAATGATGTCATCATATGCACGAATATTTGAGACAAGCTCCTGTAAGGCAGTATTATGCAAGCTGGATTTGTCAAAGAGGTCGTCCCAGAGCCAGGCCCAGCCAATGAAGTCTGTAAGTAGATCTAGCTCAGACCCGGTCGCCCATGGATATACGTGAGCAACGAAAGATGGAAAGTCGGCGGCTTCGAACACTGCCTGAGTTGACTTGTCTGGCCATAAACCAAAATCCGCGATCCAATTAAGGTGCCGGTGTCTTGCTCTGTCCAAATCATCACTAATCTTGCTTTGGAACGGGATTGATATATTGATGTGGCCAACATCAACCCTAGTATTACAGTTCATCTTGGAGTTGCTCATGATTTTTGTGTCCGATTATTTGAAAGAAATTAATGTGAGAAAGTGCAGAACAAAAGCCTGAGAGACATGACGACGTTATTTATAAGCGGACCCCGTAGCCTCAAAGCTAGTTTGCCCTTGCTTTGCTTGATAGTAAGAAGTATAATCATGATTACGACAACAGAACTCAATATTGAACATCCCCACTCTGTTATGCACTCAACCGTATAAATCACTCCATAGATTTAAAGACCAGATTTAACGCTACTAGGTACGGTCTTTTTCATATCTGTGTTACTTCGTTGTATGAAAAGAAAGTTAACGACAAATATGTAATTTGAAGACTTCTTGAACTACGGAGTCACCTGTCACTAGAACCTCGGGATACATAATCAATACTATAGTAGACTACGTCAGACTTGGCAGGAATGCATGTAAGGTAGGAATATCGGTTGCATACATATATATGTTCGATAGCAAGCATTCCCAGGTAATCATAAGGCCTTTTAGCCAATAGGTGATACTTATATTAATGGTATTATAGATATTATTAATGGGAAAGCTTTGAGGGACATTGCTCCGGGAACTTACCTATACGGATCTTAAAGTCATTGCGATAGGCTATGCTTGATTACCAACTATACTACTTTCACGGGAAAATTAGCTATGTAAATACAACCTAGCGCTCCTTCCTTACTTTCAGATTTCACATGGTAGAACAACCATTTGCCGAGAGAGAAAAGGATAGCCAAACAAAACCAACCAGATTTTAGGTAGCGTTGCAGATACAATTCATATAGTTTCAATAATAACATTTTCGCCTTTGTAGAAGTTGGACTCTCTCAGTGCTTAATTAAATAAATCCGTATATCTACAAACGAATTGTAGCTTTTCTATTTACTCTTGCTAAATCTTTACGACCCGTAAAACGACACTTAGGCTAGAAATTCTTGTGGTAAAACAAGAAAACTCAGGTTACCAAAGATGAGAAGCGATGGTTATACTCAGCGTCAGGACATACTCCAGTGTCACCCGACAGGCAAGGTAGGTTCGCCTCGAGCGTGATTGAGCGTGAGCTGACCCCCTCTTCGAACAGCTATTACCGGCTTCCAATGAGCGATCCAAGAGCAAATCGCGATCGATCCAACCCTGGAGACCTCCCGCTAGCGAGCCGATCACTTTTATCCCGCTGGAGAGAGGTATTTTAATAGGTAGTATCGCAAAGGTAGGCCGCTAAGCAAGGGAGGTTCGCCGCCGTCTTGATACTCTCCATTCCACCAGTCTTTCAGCATCTCTCAAGATTGCCGTTGAAAGGCGGAAAGTGACAGATTGAATTGTCGGCAATCTTCTGCCGAGAAAGAATTTGCCTGACGAGGTTTGCGCACCATGATTACGTCGAAGCTGGGGGGTCGTATTATACTAGAGAGCTTTAATGTCCTCGTGATCGCATCTAGCATGATCACGATGGTTAAATATACAAGTCAGAACAACGACGCGACAAGAGTAAGAACGATCAGGCTTCGTGTTGGAGTTACACACTATCTTTCTGTGAGAACGCAGTTATAGCAAGTGCGTCAAGAATGTGGAGTCTGGGATACCAGGAATCGGCAGGCGTCTTGCAAAGAAGATACATAAAAGCACAAAATTCTATGTACTATTAGGTTACCTGGTAACGCTATTGCCGGTAACTCTGCTGTCTATGGAGTAATTTGCACGTATATTTGGAAGATTTTCTTCCATAAGCTTTCAGATGATGTATTTATTCCTAGGCCGTATACTGGTAATTCCAACAATAAAGTCTGACAAAGATAGGAGGATAGTTATGGATACAATTTCTGTTACCAAACAATATCCCTATCAGTACCTATCTATAACGGGTACGTGTTCATGCCGAGTTGAGTACAGGAGCGGGGTAGGGTACACGAAGGATGCACCAAACAGTCTTCTCTGATAGTTCGTGACCACCTCCTGAAGCACAAGTGTTTTGCAGCCACTCAATACCATACTAGATGATTTTACACCATTATCTGTACCACACGGTATGGTTTTATGCATTGCAGCTGACAAAATGGCGTTCTAGCGGCCTAGCCGGCTCAGTTTCTCCGGCTGACAGTAGCTGGTGAGTGGCCACGGCAGTTTAGAACCTACTTATACTCGAAATCAACTTACAGTTATACCGTATTTACTATTATGCCTCACTCTACTTGTACGTCTTATGAAACCTCCAATCCTAACCTTGAATTTTTATAACTTCTAAATTAAATGGACTTCTAAACTTGAAAACTATAAAACTAAAGCCTATAAAATTAAACTTTCATTGAATCTTTATTATATTTCTTAGAAATTATCAGCCTTTATAATGTCAATAATCAACTAAACTTATCTTATTTACAGTGGTACTAGCACTAGTAACCTATATCGTATTATTTACTTTAATACAAGTAATTTTAAAGAGTAATTATTATGAGAGAATAACGTATAATTTAGCTTAATTGACTGAGGAAATCAATACTTAAGGGGAGTTAAAGGATATATCGTAATATAAACGCAAATAGTATTCTAACTAGAATGGAGGCTACAAGGCTAATAGGTTTCTACAAGGTAAACTAGTATTTTTATGATAATAATAAAAAGTTACTAGTATTAGGGTGTTTAGTAAAATCCTTTGTGAATGACTGGTAGAGAAATAGACTGTTTCCCTAGGAGAACACTCTTGAAATATAATGTGACCACCTCTGATAGTCCGGCGCTCTGAGACCTTTCAATCCATTCTTGCATAGGAACCCTTCCAAGCTTGTATCCCTTCTCTTTCTCAAGATAAGCTTGAAGGCTGCTAGGGCGTACCTTGATATCACTACAATGATGAACATAAGACACTCCCTGCTGAAATTTAGACGAGGATAGTACCGCCGACTCAATATCTTGTGCGACCCTTCCGACCGGAATGAAGTCGAAAGCGCCCCCTAGCCCCTCTAGCTCAGGAACACATTTGATGCGAGCAGAATATTCAAGGAGGTTGGCCATCACATCAGTTGATGGAGCGCCCTCTCCTACAATGCTGGTAGGTCTATGAATGCAGACACGCAGGCTTGGTACGACCTCTACTGCGTTCTCCAAATATCGCTCGCTCGCCCACTTTGAAGATGCGTATCCGTAAATCCCGTCGGCCGCTGGTGGATAATTGGCAACAGATATCTCTGGAAGACTGTGATAATCTGTAAAAACTGCCACCGAAGCGCTAGAAATGAAGTGGAAGGGAATGTTTCGTGGCAAGGCAAAATCGAGTAGCTGCTTTGTCGACTCGAAGTTTGTGCCTCGGAACGAGTGGTATGTTTTCATGAAGGAGACATCGGCGCCGTTGTGGACTATCACATCAATGGCTCCAGCTAGTGAAGCAAATTCTTCCGTGGATAGACCAAACCGAATTTCAGAGAGATCGCCGGGATACACCCGTATCTTGTCCGAGTCAACAGAAAGATTGCGGGTCTTTCCCTGGCCAGAGGCTCTCACGGCCACACAATGGATCTCAGAAACGTCGGGATTGTCGACCAACTGTTGCAAGATTGCTTTTCCGAGAAATCCTGTGGCACCGGTAAGAAGGATGGATTTCCCTTTCGTGTCATCATCATTGGTGGTTTGAACAGAGGTAAGCGTGGCATTGGAGCGGGAAAAGGAAGTTTCTTGGACCCAATCTATGGCTCTGTCGTGAATGGCAGCTTCGAGCGGACTTCGGATGCGGAATGACATTGCTTTGAGTGCGCTTGCTTGGAAAAGGTCTGGCAGCGGAATTTTGACCTGGAAAATTTCGTGAACCCGTGCCTGGAGCTTGATGAGAAGTAAAGAGTTGCCGCCAACGCTGAAGAAGTCCGAGTTGGCATCGATAACGAAGAGGTCTGCACTATCACCGAGAACTTCTGTCCAAACTTGCTTCAACTCGAGTTCAAACTTATCTAGTGGTAAGGCCTTGTCAAGGTTTGTAGTCTTCGGGAGCGGGATTTTGTCAATGGCAAACTTATCTCTCTTGCCGTTGACGTTTATTGGAATTTGATCAACCGCAAATATCCCAGCAGGCAACATATATTGTGGTAGTGGAAGGCTGATCCGAAGATCTCGGAGATATTCATCACGCCCCGTAGAGTCTGTATTTGGCGCGAAAACTACAAAAGCGACCAAGAATGCCGGATCGCCTCTCGTGGTAGTAACTGCCTCTACTATGGTTGACATAGAAGCGCGAAGAATGGTGTTTGATATTTCATCTGGCTCGATGCGAATTCCTCGCAATTTGATTTGGTCGTTCCCGTCCATTCTACCTTGGAAGATGAGACGACCATCGTCGAGAAGCCTTCCTCGATCTCCAGTGAGGTACATATGAGTCCAACCTTGCTCAATATCCGATTGGCTAGCAAACAGGTCCCGTACAAATCGCTCTTGAGTGAGGGCATCGTTGTTCAAGTACCCGAGTCCAACTCCTGCCCCACCAACACAGATCTGCCCTTGATATCCACCTGGAACCAGTTGCATGTTGTCGTCAAGAATGTAAACAGAATAGTTTGGCAGCACAGAGCCAACAGAGCCGGTATCAGAATCGCTATCGCGCTTTTCATGTCTGTATGGTATATTACCTCGGGTACACGCCAGTGAAATCTCTGTGGGGCCGTATACGTTAAGTAAAAGCAGGCCTGGTAGGTTCAGGTTTTCGAAATCTTTCTTCAAGCGATCGGTGATCTCTTCTCCTCCAGAGAAGGCAAACTTCCACGATGAACAGTGTGCCAAATCCGTGGCACCGTGGCGAAGAAGGATTGAATACTCAGATGGGACGAATTCAGTGTAGGTCACGCCTTCTTGGCGCATGATCAATGCAAGCTCAGCAGGATCACCTCTCTTTTCCATGGGTACAATTATCACACTACCTCCATTACAGAGGGCACTGAATATCTGCTCGAGTGACATATCGAAACCAAGTGAACTTTGCTGAAGCACAACCTCCTGGCCAATGTTAAAAGTCTGCTGAATACCAGCAATTTGATTCAGAAAACCGGAATGCTGGAGTGAGATCCCTTTGGGGGTGCCCGTAGATCCACTGGTGTAGAGCACAAATGCAGTACCAGCAGCTTGGGCAAGGTTTTCTGGGAGCTGAACCTTAGAAACTTCGAGAACAGATGTATTGATAACAAGAGCGTCCTGAACACCCAGGTGCTGTACTCCTCCCGTGGTAGCATCATGGCAGATGATAACAGCTGGCATACAATCTTTGACGATGGCTGTCAGACGAGACACGGGATTGCGAAGATCTAGAGGAATATAGACAGCTCCAACACGCATAATGGCCAACAACACACATACCGAATCGGCACAGGGTTTCAGGTAGACAGCCACTTTCGACCCGGCAGGAATGCTCGCCTGGTTCAATGCATAAACGATCTCATTGGTTCGAGCTGCAACTTGCTTATAAGTCAATCGAACTCCAGGCCCATCCTTGACAGCGATATGTTCAGGATAGGTGTCGATGATATGATCGATGCGATGACTGAGTGTTGGCTGCCATTTAAAGTCAATACGTGGGCCATGGCCTCGCTCAATGGAGCCTTTCTTGTTGCCATCACCAGATTTAGCGAGCTGCTGCAGGGTGACTGATGGGTCTTCAACTAGCAACTGAAGCAAGGACACGTATGAATCCATCAATCGGTTGACATCTTCTGGCAGGTAGAGATACTTCTGTGTTGTGAATGATAACAAGCAGATCCCCTCTTTGGCCTCTGTGATGTCGACCAGAAGGTCATATGGATTCCTGGCTGGAGCTGAGGCAATCCATTCTATGTCGCAAGCGCCGAGGGGTGTATGGTAGCCATAGCCCATGCGATAATTCATGGCGACTTGGAAAAGAGGACTATGCTCTGGAGACCGTGGCACACTCAACTCATCTATCAAGACATCGAACGGTATTCTAGAGTGAGCGAGTGCCGTAAAAACCTTTTTGCGGGTGTTCCGAGCAACATCCTCGAAGCTTTGTTGATGATCCATTCTAAATCGAATGGGAAGAAGATTCAGGAAAAACCCAATCACGTCTAAGGAGTCTTCTTCATTCCGGTTCGCGTCCATAATACCAACAACAATATCCCTGTTATCGACAAAGCGACCAAGAAGAAATTGCAATGCTGAGAGATAGAAGTGAAATGTGGTTATTCTGAGCCGGGAGCTAACTTTTTTGATCTGTGCGACAACTCGGGCATCGATCTTGATGTCGAAGGTGTGGGTATCATATTCTTTCAGAGGAGATCGTTTTGATACTCGAGAGAATGGGAACAAGCTCAGGGGCTCTGGAATGTCGGGGTACTCGGATTTCCAGAATTCAACCTCGGTTTCAAGCTCTCCGCGTTCAACTGCGTCCCTTTGTTTCACGGAAAAATCTATGTATTCATGGCTGAGCGGTTCGAGGACTTTGAGGGAGTATGCGGAATTCAGGTCCTGTAAATATAGCAACCAGCTTACTCCATCCATAATTATATGATGGTAGCCAATGATGATAGAATGGAAGGAAGCAGAGTGAGAGAGCAGGATAATCTGCATACTTTCCCCGGACTGGATGTCATACGCATGGTTTTTCACCCGATCCATTTCTTGGATAACCTCATCTTCGGTCGTGACTTGCTTGTGTTTGAAACTGGTTGAATGAGTAGCCATGATACCTTGGGATGGCCGAGTGGCTGTTTCATCTTGAAAGAAGCATGTCCGCAAGATGGAATGCTTCTGTGCTATTGCTTGAATGGCAGCATTCAGCTGTTGAGGTTGCAATGCGCCCTTGATCTCGCCTCTGAAGGTGACATTACAGGTGGACGGGTCTTGTAGGTAAACATGAAGAAACCAAAGGCGCGCTTCCGCATAAGACATCTCTGCTGTTCGCTGGAAGATAATTCGAGAGGAGTTCGCTTTTGGTTCAAGAACGCTGTCACCAAATTCCGAGTTTGGCGAGCTGATGCCAGTGATGTCGCTAGAAGCCCCCGGCGATATCCCTCCATCAACCGACCTTTCAGTTGCTGAGCTTGCGGAAGCCTCAGTGATCTGAACGATGGTATCTTTGGTCTTCAGTGGACGTCGAGACATTACATCCTTACAGAGGTCGACTATAGACCCGCCCCCTAAAACCTTGAGGACGGGCATATCGATTGTGAGCTCTTTCAAGAACCACGATCGAATTTCAACAGCAATCAAAGAGTCGATTCCCAAATCCACCAGTGGTGCACTCCTGTTAACGCTGTCAGAGGGCAGCTGCAGAATTAGCTCGAGTTTCGTAGCGAAGCATCTCTCTAATATAGCAGCAGCGTCTGTATCGTCTGTAGCATCAAGGAGCTGCCGCTCGACAGAATGGAGAACAACCCTTGTCTCTGCGTCTCTGACGGAATCACTCTCCTCAAGGATGTAATGTGAAAATCTTGGATCTTTGTACCAGGGCGGCTTTATGTCTTCGCTTACACCGATGCTCGTATCACTCAAACTCGTGATGATTTCCGGTATTTCGCCACTTTCAGGTCGTCCTGCTACAATTGCCTCGGCGAAAATCTCATGCATCTCAGTTTCCGCAATGGCCATGTAATTATAGGTTCGCAATCGGTTCATGGTACTAGCCCCTGTTCTTGCCACATACCCAATACCAAGGAGCATTCCAATATCAATAATCGAAGCGGCTAAGCCACGCCCTCTGCGTTGATTCACAAAGCTTGTCATGAACATGTTAGCAGCACCGTAGTTTGACTGACCACGGTTTCCAATGATACATGCAAGCGACGAGAAGAGGATAAAGAAATCCAACTTCGTATCTGCAAAGAGTGCATCCAAATTTTTAGTGCCCTCCACTTTCGGGCGAAGAACATCGTTCATATCCTGGTAAGTCATCGCGGAGAAAGGCTTGTCCCGCAATACCATGGCTGCATTAGCCACACCTATAATGGGAGGCATGGTGTTGCATATCTCTTCATACACTTTGTGTAATGCAGCCTTGTCAGTGATATCCATGGCAAAATTCTTGAATAATCCCCCATTGCGATTGATCTGGGTGATCCATTCTTGATCAATATGAGGATTTCTACTCGTGGCCACAATATACCTAGCACCACTTCGAACCATCCAGTCACAGAGAGATTGACCCAGCTCGCCAGTTAACCCAACGAGCAGATACGTCTTATCCGGCTTGAATAGAGTTTTCGCGTCGATGGGACAAATGGTAATTGGAATAGCAGTCTCTTGATTCCAGTTGATAATGGATGAGTAAGACTGGCAAGGCATCTTCCCGGAGATGGTCTCAACACTGATTATGTTGCTGCAGTCAGGTGGTTGAGGTCCTAGAACTTCTTTGAGCTCCCATGCAGATGCAGCAGCGAGCCGATCGTGTAAGATTGCGAGCGAAGTTTCAAGCGTAAGGATATCTTGTAACTTGTAGACTTTGCAGGCTATAGGTAAACATTCCTGCAGTAGGGACCCTATTGGTTTCGATACATGTTGTGTCATATCGAGGAACAAGCTGACATCAGGAGGAACGATTGCTCTAATGCTCCGTGCACTTGCGTAAGGATGGAGCTGTGTGCATAAAACTTTGGTATCCGACTCAGAGGTCATAAAGACTTTACAATTCCAGAGAGCAGCTAACGTCGAGGCAGCTTGACTGAATGAATCTTCGGGCTCATGGATCCATATTGTGCCCCTCCCCGAAATTCCCTGAACAGCACTTTGCAAAAACAAACTGTCCAAAAGGGAAGCAAGATAGGAGGGCTCTTGGTCTGACGGAACCGAACAAGGGAAGACCATGTGGCTAACAACATCAACGATGGAGGAGTTGGTTTCTGCAAGTGTGATAACGGTTTTATTAGTGACTGACTCGGAACCAAGACAGAGATACAACTCTGTTTTCTCTGGCGTCTTGATAGGAGAAAATGAAGAGAATCTAACACGAACGCGCACTCTCCCTGACTCTGCTGGGTGCATTTTTGAGACGTCGGAGAGTAGTCGTGTTCTTCGAAGATGATCAGTCATCTCAATTTCAACGTTGGTCTGACCGAGGTAGACATTTTTCGTAATGCCTCTCTTTTCAGAATTTAACCTATCATTGAGCGTCTTGTTCGGAATGATGCGGGGGATCAGAAGTTTCTCGTTTTCAATGGCCAATTCATGTTCTGTCGTCCAAAGAATGTTTTCCCCTATATCTGGAATATCCATCGCGATGAGTCTCAGTAGTGACGACGCTAACAGGTGTGCGTTGACAGAATCCTTCTTAGCTGATTGAATGTCGAGAAATTGCAACCGGATATGAGGTGATTCCAGGAGCACTGAGCGAGCAACACCGACTAGCATATTCGAGTACGGGTTATCAGATCTAGATCCATGCGTCACCCAGAGCACATTCTTCGCCTGGCCAAAGACTGACTGTATTCCTCGTAGGCCAGCAGCCGTCATAGACTTGAAGAAAGGATTATCCAATTCACAGAGACAGAGAACTGCACTGCCTGGAGCCAGGAGCGTCTCGTCAACTTCCTCAAGACTGGTGATTTTCACAGGTCGTGAATGCCAACTGAGAAGGAGATCCGTCACATCTTGGACAACCTTTGAGGTCGGTAGTGTCGATCCACCGATTATCGTCAGCTGATTAACTTTCGGGATCCTCTCCATAGCCATGACTGGCTGTCTCAGCAACTTCACTCTATCGTCCAGAGCCTGGCTAACCATTATGGAGGTCAGATACTTGGTAGGATGATGAAAGTCATTGTTGACAGAGTCAACTCCCGAAAACCCCGTTTCTCGAAGGACGGTGTTCCACTGAGTTGGGGTCATGGTTGGATGGAATTTTCGTCCATCTTGTTGGCCTAACCACCAGCCTGGAAGGCCAGACATAACGAACCTTGGACGGAGGAGATCACTAGTCACCTCCAGCAATAGTAGATGTCCTCCAGGCTTTAAGAGTTTTCTGACATTTGTCATAGTGTTCTTCATGAATCGGGTAGCATGAAGGACGTTTGAGGCTATGACCAGGTCATATGTACCCTCCACATAGCCTTGATCCGTTGGGTCCTTCTCAACATTAAGTGTCTTGAAAATCATGCGGCTTGAGTAGTCAGGGAATAGCTCCCGTGCTTTCTCAAAGAAACCGGCCGAGATATCCGTGTACGTATAAGAGGAAAAAGCCCCTCCAATAGTTTCAAGGAGTTTCCATGTAGCACCGCCAGTGCCGGCACCGACTTCAAGAATCTTCATTCTTGGGTATCGATGGGCAATTTGTGCCGCAGAACGTGATAGGAGTCCATTGGCGTATTTGAATCCCAGGCCGAACTTATACAGCCGATTCAGCATATCATTTTCCATCATCACCTGCAAGATCGGCGTCTCTCCACGAACGATAGATGCTAGATTTTCACCAACCGCAATGATGATCTCCAGATCGATCTGACCTTGGTATTCGCGACCCCAAGTAGCAATCATATCGCCTGTATCAGCTACCCACTCTTTCTTGATAGTAGGGTGACTACCACTGGAAATCTTGAAGAGTAGGTCATCAATCATCTCGAAAAAAGATTGGAAGTACCACTCCAATTTAGGGACTTCCTCGCTTGTGACTTCAAGTCTTAATTTACGAAGATAGTAGTAACATGCCCTCTCACAGATATCGACGAGCCTAATGTCCTCAATTGCATCGCACATGTCTTCATTAGGTCTGGGTGTGCCGCTCGAGATGTCAGTTTTCCAGATTGTGTTTGAGAAGAGTCTGCGGTCGTCTGCAGGCTTGGGGTTGGTAAAGGACGAGCAGCTGAACCCATGAACGCAAATTTCCATCTGGCCATGATCTCCAGAAATCTCAATGTCTCCCGTTATAACTTTGGTATTGGCTTTTCCAAGGTATGCATCAACTGTTGCGGCAATATCAAGCCCCCTCGTGGCCCTACATAGACCTACGTCGATGCGAACTCGGTTGATGCTAGTCGGAAGATAATGCGTCCAGAATCGACTATCGCCAGGAGCACAAAAGGCTGCAAATATGGCATGGAATGCAGCATCTAGATGCGCTGGATGCACGAGGAGTGATGTATCCTTAGGTCGTGCCACAGTTGCCGTCGCTATGCCTAGTCTTCGCTTTAAGGAGCTCACCAAGAACAGACCGGAATAGTCCAAGCCGATGTTTGACAAGGCTCCATAGAAAGAATCCAGCTGAACGTCATTCATTGGCAGTTTGGGTGGAAGTCTCTGTGGCAAAATATCTCTTGCTTCTCCACTAGTGACAACGATAACCTTGCCGGTGAATATTCTCTCTGGTAGGGAAGACTTCTCATCTGCTCCTCCGGCGTAACACGCAAATTCTCCAACCACGTTGTGCTCAGAAGAGGTTAGGCGTCTCATGTTAAAAAGAACTTCGCTCCCGTTGGAGTTTTCCTCTAGAGTAATGGGGCGGTGAATGACAACATCTTGCAACTCTACAAGTTTGATAGACTTATCATCTGATAATGACAGAGCAGCTTCTATAGCCATAGCAACATACCCTGCAGCAGGAAACAATGCTTGACCCTGGAACTGATGTCCTCTCAACCATGGTAACTCCTTCAGACTAAGGATATTTCGCCAGCGCATATCATCGTTCGTATCGCTGGGAACACGGGCACCGAGAAGCTCATGCATTGGGCTAGTTCTCGTCCGATAATTTTTAGACAGACGAGACTCTTTCCAGAAGATCTGCTCGTGCTCCCAAGTATAGGACGGTAAATCCTTCAGCACGTAGGGCCGTGGAGCATCGTAGCCACAACAAGCGACTCGGTAGGAGTTAAAGTCGACGACTGGAGCAGAGAACTGGGCCCAAATGAACCCAAGAGTATCAGAAAGAGCCACCAAATCATTGTCTCCCCGTTTCAGAGTCCCATGATACGGCAAACTGGTTCCAGTCAAGTGTTTGAAAATTTGCGTCACAGGTGCTTGAAGGGCAGGATGCGGACCAACTTCGATGCCCACGTCGAAACATCCTTGGTCCAAAATAGCACGTTCCATCGCCTGCGAGAATAATACTGCGTTAGTCATATTTGCTGCCCAATAGGTATCTTCGAGAGAAAGTTCCATGTCTTCAGGATCACCCTGAGGTCCCAGGACACTTGAATACCACGTGCAGTTGGATTGCGGTTGACTGGCCTTGATCCCACAATCCCTTAGTGATCGCAGGTACGGCTCGATGCAATAGCTCATGTGTTGAGAGTGATAAGCCGTATCTACCTTTAAGAGCCTCGCAAATACTCCTTGCTGATCAAATTGGTCCTTTGCTTCTTCTATGGCATCAGCATCCCCAGACAGGGTTACGCTTGATGGGGCATTGCTTGCGGCGACGCTCAGTCGGTCCACGAAGCTCTGTTGTTCGCAAAACTTCAAGGCTTCGTCGTAGCTGATTCCGACCGCGAGCATCGCTCCTGAGTGTCCAGACTTACTGCGTGCGAGCTTCGCGTGGACTCCCCTATAATAGGCAATTCTTATCGCATGCGATGCTGTTAAGATGCCACTAGCATATGCTGCAGCTATTTCTCCTGAAGAATGGCCTACCACAGCGTCAAAATAGATATTTGCTTCTCTCAACAAATTGATAAGGGCGATTTGAACTGCAGTACAGAGTGGTTGTGACAAGAGCGCTTCTCCAAGACGAGATTTTAGTTCGGGTGCTAGCAGTTCTTCCGTGAGAGACCACGACGGCCCGTCAGGCAGCTCTGCAAGAGACTTTTCCAGGGTTTCAATGGTGTCACTGAATAATTTGGATCCCAATATCAAGTTTCGTCCCATTGAGGCCCATTGGGCACCTTGGCCTGTGAAGATACCAATAATGCGGGCGGGCAAATCCGGCGTGATCATCACTGGGCGTGTCCCAATCTCTGCTTGCTTCGTAAGAGCATCCAGCTTCAAACACAGGTCTTCTCTTGTACTTGCAGAGACCGCAGTTCTAAACTGGAAATTTCCCCGACGGGTCTGTATGGTCCAGGCCAAGCTTGACAAGTCGATAGGTTTGTTGCTGTTGAGGAATTCATGCATTCTTGCTACTGTGCTTAGCAAAGCCTTTTGCGAATTCGCCGATAATGTCAACGGGCCCACTGGCATTATGGGAGTGTCCGTGGGATTTTCGTCGACGAGCTCGCGTTCTACATCCGGCTCCCAGCTTTCAAGGATGGCGTGAGCATTTGTGCCACCGAAGCCAAAACTGTTGACACTTGCGCGCCTTGGACCTCCCCCTGGCACCGCTGGCCATTCGTACGGGACTGTTGGGACGTTGAGGTTCTCGTAATATGGCTTGATGGCCGGGTTGAGTCGGTGGAAATGCATGTTTGGAGGAATGGTGCGGTGTTGGATGGCCAGAGATGCCTTCAAAACACCAGCTAGCCCAGCAGTACCTTCCAAATGCCCTATCACAGTCTTCACGGAACCAATGAACAGTTTATCGTGCTCGCCGCAAGAAACGTCGTCTGGAAAGAACGCCCTTTTCACCGCCTCAGCTTCGATAGGGTCGCCTGCAGGTGTTCCAGTACCGTGAGCTTCGAAGTACTGGCACCTGTCCGATTCCTTTAGAGGGTCTAAGCCCGCTTTTATATACGTTGAGCGTATCAAGGCTGCCTGGGACTCTGCGCTCGGCATCGTAATTCCCTTGGTCCTACCATCTTGATTGACTCCAGTTTCGCGGATCACACATTCAATATGGTCACCATCAGCAATTGCCTGGCGGAGCGTCTTGAGTGTCAAGGCCGCAAACCCTTCTCCTCTCGCATAGCCGTCGGCACTTGCATCCCACATGCGTGATCTTCCAGTAGGCGACAACATATGAAGCTTCGACTCGAAAATATACATCTCAGGCCCAAGGATCAGATTGACTCCTGCTGCAATCGCTATGGAGGATTCCCCGCTTCGAAGGCTCTGTACTGCATGGTGAACGGCAACCAAACTCGAGGAACACGCAGTATCAAGGGTCATGGAAGGACCCTTCCAATTGAAGAAGTACGAGACGCGGTTCGACAGAATACTCCTAGCTGTACCAGTAGCTAGATACTGAGGGGTCGTGTCGATGTCGCGAAGTTGAATATCATAGTAATCTGCTGTCATCGAGCCAACCCAGACAGAGGTATTTGATCCTTGCAGTGCCTCGATGGAGAATCCAGCCGTCTCGATGGACTCGTAGACCGTCTCCAGTAAAAGACGCTGTTGTGGATCAAGAGCGTCGGCTTCTCGAGGATTAACGTTGAAAAACCCGCTATCAAACAATCGATGATCTTCCTCAAGTAGATATGCGCTTCGTACATTGGTGCTTCCATGATGCTCCCCGTTGACGTGGTAAAAGCCATCAGGGTTGAATCGCGATGAGGAGATATCTTTCAACAGATCTCGAGGCTCTTTCAATAGGCCCCAGAGTTTTGAAGGCGAAGATGCGCCACCGGGAAACCTACAAGCACTACCAACAATGGCAATAGGCTCGGATCTTTGTTCTACGCGATGAGGCATGTTTGAGGTTGTAGAGTTAGGAGCTTTTACCCAACTGGAGAACTGTTGAAGTTTGGAATCATATGATGAGAGCAATCATATCAGATCAGTCTCAAATCGATCCAAGGCAGTAATCATAAACAACCGGCCAAGGGGTTATTTTACAACGCCGACAAGAGTGCTACCGGTCTAAGTGCGACACACCAGGTTGAGAAGTCAATACGAAGGCTTCTTCGTTCACGAGAAAATGCTAATCTGGACGGAGCGTCCGAATTCTGCATGATCATGTATAACATTTTCCAACGCTGCATGAACGGCGTAGAACTAGCTAGCCCGCAGTCTGACGGAACTGCCATCCGGGTTGCATCGACGACATGACTGCTGACCGAAAGCGATCTGGTTGTATCAGTGTCTAGGTCATGGGTTAGTCATTCAACCGGTGAGGAAGTTGCGGGAGCTGATGTTTTTCGGTCGTGCTAGGCCGAATGATCGTTATAAGCATCAAATTGTCGGCTAGGCTGTTGAGCTAGCCAACTTCGCCGAAGACGTTACAGCCTCACGTAAATCGGCCTCACCTCACGAGAGACGCCGGAGCGTGTCGTCAGTTCAGCCCTTCACTAGAAATGAGCCTAGTGGAGCATGTTCTTTCCAGAGATAAGTGGCCTCATCGGCACAGTCATAATCGGCGAACACAACACAAAGGGCTTAGAGTCGGACATCGGAGGTGGAACGAAACACAACTTAATCTCTCTCTATGACAGAGTCTCACACAATGCTATTATATGATAATAATATGGTAAGCCTAGGATCTACTTGTGAGTCTTGTTGGCTTGTCCGCATTTGTTTCATGTAGTGAAAGGTTGCTACCGTTGACGTTATTCAGAATATCCAATCCCGAGACTCTCGAGGAAACATAGAAAACATGCCAGCGGTTGAAGAGAATACTCTCACAGCCCTGCAGCTAGCATTGGAGCACGGCCCACAAAGTAGGAATACCATGAACACTGATATGACGAGGGTCGGGACCGAGTTCTAAGCAATACTGACGCCATCTCAATAACAGAAAATGCAGATGCCAATGCACAAGAGCTAGATGGTGCTCTTAGATTAGAGTCAAATGATATATACCAAGTCCATAACAGCTCTTGCGGGCTTGAGCTTGAGCCGCTGGATGAAAAGTCGACGCAGCTGATTGGCACTCCTTTTACAAACTCCACAGAGCAGGACATAAAAGCGCTACCTTCCAACATTCCAACAGCTACGAAACAGACCTTCTCTGTGGAGATTCCAGATCGCTATCATTCCGAGCCGCATCATGTGAAGATCATTCATGTTGGTGCTGGAGCTTCTGGGCTTTTGACAGCCTACAAGGCAAAGAGGATGTTGACAAATTACGAATTGGTTGTCTATGAGAAGTAATTCTTGAAGTCTCTTTGAATCCCCTTTCGTGCTCTGCGGTGTTAACCGTTTTTAGAAATGCAACAATTGGCGGAACCTGGCTGGAGAACACATATCCTGGAGTGGCGTGAGTTTACCAAAAGCATCACCCGCGTAGTCCAGGAATCTGATGAATGTTTTCTAGTTGCGATGTCCCGTCCCACCAATACAGTTTTGGCTTTGAACCAAACCCAGACTGGTCTGCATTTTTTGCATACGGTGCTGAGATCCAGGATTACTTTGTCCGCTTCTATGAGAAATACAAGTTGCAGGAATACATGAGATTTGATACCAAGGTTCTCTGCGCAACCTGGCACGAAGCAGAAGGCCAATGTAAGATTTGTTTTAATCTCTTGGGGACAGAAAGCTAATATTATATAACGTTAGACAAGGTTGAATTAGAGCGGAATGGCGAGCTTTTCGTCGACTGGTGTCATGTACTAATCAATGGAAGTGGTGTTGTCAACAAGTGGAAATGCAAGCCTCTATTTGACCCGCACGGGAAAATGCTAACCCGGAAGCAGATCCTGATGTCGATGGTCTTGCCAGCTTCAAGGGGACCTTAACGCATAGTGCCCACTGGGACAATAGCATTGACTGGACGGGCAAGCGAGTTGCAGTAATCGGATCTGGGGCCAGTGCTATACAATTAATGCCTCAACTGGCAAATGGTTTGTTTTTGAATGTGTGTGAGGAGAAACTATATTGACTATACTGCAGGAAGCCAGTCCCTCACCGTATTCGCCAGAAATCCAACTTGGGTCATTCCGAACATTCTAGATTGTGAACCCGTACACCCGGATGGTATTAAGGCGGCGGGTGCTGGGAAGCATCATTATGTCGAGAAAGAAATTGAGCTTTTCCGCACAAGCCCCGAGGCTCTCGTACAGTATCGGAAGAAGCTGGAGTCGGGTCTGATAGCATTATGGCCAGTTTTCCACCGCGGCTCACCTACCAATACGTTTTTCCGACAGACTATGGAAACGATAACCAAAGCCCGTCTGGGCGAAGCAAATGAACGGTTGAGAAAATTCTTTATTCCAGACTGGTCTCCAGGCTGTCGAAGAATCACTGTAATATACAATGATCTCTAGTCCCTTCGTGTAGCTGACTCAGTCGTTTAGCCGTCGGACGAATTCCTCGAAAAGCTTCTAGAGCCCCGTAAGCAATGCTCGATCATTTTGGTCGTGTGAAGACTAATTGGTGAACTTCAGACGTGGAACTTGTGCAAGACGAAATTTCGCATTTTACCGAGAAAGGAATTCAAACTATGGATGGAAAGGAGCGTGAATTCGACATAATTGCTTGTGCCACCGGATTTGACATTGCGTTTACGCCTCACTTGTAGGTCACGTTCCTGGTCTTCTTTCAGGTTTTATGATGCTGAAGTGTTCGATAGCAAGCTCGTCGGTGTTGATGGTGCGGTTATTCAACAAGACTGGAAAGAGGTAGACTCGCCATTCTTTCTTTTAATCCTAATTCTGACATAGAGTGACAGAATCCAAACATCTACCTTAGTATCACAGGTCCGAAATTTCCAAACTACTTTGTGATCAACGGACCCCGTGGCAACTGGAATCAGGGTTCTAACCTGCTATCTGTAAGTTCTTCTCTGTGGCTCCAATCGGTCTGGGTTCTAGACTAATTAAACGTTCCAGCATGAGGTCCAGGTTGAATACGCATTAAAATGCGTCAGAAAAATCCAGACCGAGAATATCCGTGCTCTAGAGGTCAAACAAGGCCCTACGACTCAGCTGAACGAATACATCGACGCCTGGCATGCACAAAAGTCCATCTGGGCAGAAAACTGCCGCTCGTGGTATAAGAAAAACACGGCAGAAGGACGGGTGTTTATCTGGTGTGGCAACATGCCCCATCTGCTGAAGTCGCTCAAGAATCCTCGCTTCGAGGACTACGATATAAGATATCGTGCGGAAAATATGTGGAACTTTTTAGGAGATGGCAGTACTGTGTTGGATTCTGAGCTTGCTAAGGGAAAGCCGGTAGATGTAGCGCCTTATGTCAGGACCCATGATCATGCTTGGGATATTGATTTGCCTATAACAGACGACAATTAGAACGATAGAATGATCAAAATCTATCGCACTTTCATAATATTAAGCTACCTACGTTGTCTACTTCACTCTCAAAGCATCGATTCTACATAAGTCACTGTATTTATATGTCTAGAAACACGAAATTATGGGCTGTGAATACGGACTCTCACCACAAAAAAATTGCTCGTGGCGACAGACGCGACCTGAGATTACAGCCTCATTGACTACCTTCTGCGATTGGAAAGCTATGAACTTATCCTGCAAGGAACGCAATGAGGAAGGGGTCATAGTTTCAGCTTTGTTGAGACTTGTACGCTGAATCAGGGACCCCCTGCAGCCGTACGTTACATATTTATCAAGTATACGGTGTGACTGAATGGCAGGAAGCAAACCGCATCGTACAGAGCGTTCCGCTTAGCGCAATGGGTGGTTTTCCCTTGGCAAAAGCTCACCCAATAATGAATCGTACGATCGTCATAGTACGCTGATTATTACGATATGAGGTGTCTGTGATTTCGGTGATGTATACGATACCGACCTCGTGCCAGTGAGATTTTCGGCGCTCGCCACACCGTCACATTCGGCATTCGGAGGTCAACATGACTATATATCGTCAGCCATACTTGCGGCACCGAAGCCTTAGTACCATCGCCCATTCACTAGAACCCCGCGCGGACGGAAATTGTGTTATCTTCGTTTCCGATCAGCAGTCAATATGCCCAGTACAACCATCGAAGTCCTACGCACCGCACCGATCTTTCTTGGAACCATTCTGTAAGTCTCATCGCATCCAATCTTGGGCGATCCAATCTTGTGCTGATGGTGTACATCAGCACGACGCAGCGAATCAGTCAATACTACGCCTTCTCAACTTTTCTATCTAAAGAACTCCCGGATAGAGATAGACCAGCATTCAAGTCATGGTTTCGCATCATGTGCCCGCGCTTCTTGAACATCGTGGAGTTCATTACGGTCGTTCAATACGTCCTCTTGGCAGTGAATACTGGTCTGACGCCTTACCATAATCATGCGTTGCTGAGGTCCAAGATTTTGTATGGAGTAGCTCTAGCCCTGGGACTTTTGCCATTTGCATGTTTCCTGAAGATGTTGAAATTGTATCGTGGGATGATGGACGAGAAGACTACGCCCGAAGACAGCCTGCGTATGCTGGACACTTGGCTGAAGATCAACAATTGGAGGATCTGGGGCACTGAAGTCCCGGCGTTGCTGATCATTTTTGCTGCCATTGTCAATGCCTGGGGCTGATCTACACATCGCTAGGAGGGGGGAGATCGTGGGAAGTTGAACGGGGTTAAGCGATCGTCATTGTCGTGGTCATACCACAAGGGAGAAAGAGAAAGAGAAAGTGAGAGAGAACAGGCCGAAAATTAGCAAAACACAGTAGACCATTTAGTGTATTAGAGATGAGTCTTCTTGTAATTCTCAGGATTTGCGCTGTGATAGGGTTGATTATCGAATCTCACCTGGACTAAAAATACTTATTACCTCCTAGCAGGCCGAAAAATTACGCCGAGTCAAATCCTTGTAGTGTTCGCTGCTTTAAGACTACTAGTACATATCATTTGTACGATCTCTATGAGCATCAATTACATCCTGGTATCGTTCTTTTGTTTTGAGGGAGTAAGCTAGTATCGTAAGGCATAGTAGATCTAACTGTACGTAAGGCTAGTCTAAAGGGTAATATTAGCCCGGGACTAGTAAGTGCCAAGAAAAAAAGTCTGACTCCGTAGATGTTAGTCGCGTATAAGGCCGAACTACTCTTTAAGAGTAGTTAGTGAAAGTTCCATGGCTAATAACTAAAGATTATGGAAAGAATAATTAGTAGCCTAGCCCTCTTAATGGTATAAGTTACTGAAGATTCCAGAGGTCTTGTATAGATACGCCGAAGAGATATAAAACTCCCCTCCCATCCATATATGAATATCGTCAATTTCGCGGGTCTGATAGGTCAGTACCCCTAGAATTGAGAATCCGAGTGGTTGAATGCTCTAGCTTATCTTAAAATCTCAGTTCCCAGATGGAGCTTCAGCGTCCTGTTAGACGAGCACCACCGTAGATTACGTCAGCGCGGCCTTGTAAGCTCCAAGTCTACCAGCTCAAGACACTTTACCATCACTCCACAACGCATTGCCCTTACCAAACGTCAACATCAACCTCACTGAGGCGCTCGGGCAATCCAAGGACTGGCCCGTACTGAAATGGGTGACTAACGCGCTATTCGCGCTCTAACTTACGACTGCCTTCTATCGTGACCGTACTTCGGAGCGTTCTATTCTTACGACGCATACCCTATCCCCGCAGACACCTCGTTCGCCCTCGATTGTGGATCCTGTGGCCTTACTCAAGACGTGCGAAATGGTACTTCGAGCGGGTGCGACCCTGTCCAAGGAGGAAAAAAAGCGCAACTCTGATCGAGAATCGCAACGAACCTTACGAGAGCGAAAGAAAGCCCGAGTGGCCTACTTGGAGCGTACGGTGGAGCAATTACAGAAGCAAAACAGCGATGAGAAAGTCCGAGAATTGATGAAGGAGGTCGAAGCACTAAGAGAAGAGAAGCTCTCGTTGGAAAAACTCGTGGATCAACTTGGCACGGTTACTTCGTCTTTGAAGGAGTTGACGACTTCTGCTCGAGGCCAGTCTTCTGGAAAAGATGGCCAGAGCGATATGGGAAGCAACACCCCAGATACAAATGGAACTGAGGTGGCCTTCTTACTGGGAGAATTTGACACGATCGAAAATGGACTTGACGCAGGTCGAACCCATCCTTCGCGTCAGGGCCAATCCCCAACTTACCATGAGATAATCCCTACCAATTTCCCCAGTGCAGCATTTTCAAAGCCACCTCTATTCCTTGAGATTGGGTACGGGTTCGAAAAGCTGAAGCAGAGACCCGATGCCCATGCCATCTTGCAAGATACGCATACCATCGTGAAGGCAACCCTCAATGGGTGGCAATCCATCATGCAAGGTAACGACAACCCGCTACCCGACATACTAGTCCGTCTGCACGATAGGCTCGAACTAGGCCCACAGAGCAGGCTGATTGATCAACTGAGTGTGTATTATCTAACTCAACTGTCTCTATTGGTATTTCCTACAGCCCCATTGTGAAAACGTCTTGTGTACTGATGGGGACACAGCGGTTGGTCGACCAGAACCACAAGTCCTACCTCGATATGATACCAGCATGGTTGCTCCCTACGTAAGCTTTATCCACCTTCCAAGTCTGCGAGCAATATTCACAAGCGTAGCGACACGCAGAAATCGATTTCCCACCACCTTGTGATAGACATGCTTCCTTGGTTAGTCAATGAGAGCCCTTCCCATCCCAATCCCCTCACCCTGTCACATGGTCCCAAACTGATCGTTCCGGTGGTTTGGTGTCAGGCCTAAGATGCGTGATCATATCATCAATAATCCAGCAGTAACAGCTCTGATTAGAGACTGTGAATCTTTCGCACTAGCATTCCTGCGGAATCTTCGCTTCAATCCACAAATCAGTATCGAGAGCACTTTTACGGTCGATGACTTCAATGGACGATTGGCTCTTAGTCGCACATATCGCCATTTATTTTTTGACGATACACCATTTTCGCTGGCGCCCGATTTCTTCCTGAGGTTTCCGGAATTTGAACACGTGGTGCCTGCATGGAGGGGTAACGGAGTTGCCATACCTCAGACTGGAACTAACCCGCTCGTCATTCCTTCGATGGAATGTCATGGCGCCAACCCTGGTCGACCTGCGACGCTCGATCAACAGCGCTGGGTGGACCCCTCCCCGGGATCGCCTAGTATATTTGAGAGCGTTGACCAGAGCTCCTTCGGACTGGACCCTAAAGCTGACTCCCTAGGTCTCGGTCAGTCTTACCTTGGTAAATATATGAACCCGCTATCATTGACCTATGATGACGAGACAGGCGGGTTGTGGCACTGATGTCAATAATATAGAGCAAGAATGATATACCACAAAGTTTTCAAAGGACATCTTGACTAAGTACCGATTCTCTCAAGACGATTCCTTCCGGATCATAGAGAAGTGGGAACAACCTCAGATTCTTGATACTTGGCATATGAATATGTGGGTATATTTAAAAAAGTATTCAACCCAGGTTGATTTCTAGAACACAGCGCTATTCTTCACAATCCTCTTGACTCTTCTAATCTGCTTTTTGCATACTCTACTCCCATTGTTGATCCAATCAACAATGTAGTCTTTCTTTGCATCGACTTTTCCCATGCCGCTACGCGGCCCCACTCCTCCATCCGAATTCTCTGGCTTGGACCCCATACCGCGCTTCATAACGAATGGCTTGGCCATCGAGGAGGGGCCATGAGCTCGTCGCTCATGCGGTCCTTCACCCAGCAAACTCAGCTCGGGCAAGGTACTATCGAAACGGTCTACAAACCACGAGAGCATCGAGAGTAATAGGGACAGCTCCATCGAGGATTTAGCTATTTTCCCAACGTTGCACAATGCGGTGGAACCGGCGGAGAAGTTAAGAAGGGAAGCACTTATGTTGAGACCCGCATTTATAGGCGGGACTTCGGATGGTGTCATTGATCTGGGCGGGAGCTGCCCTCCCGTTGATAGCATCGAGGACCAGGAGGACCTCGACCTTCGATACGAAGAACCTGCGGTAGATGCAGATGAGGCGTCCGTATCCGCTCCCTGCATGCGCAGAGCGTAGACATGGCCCTGAACGGCCAGGCACACCGTCGAGTAGAGGTCCAAGAGCCGCTCGTGGCATGACAAGAAAAGCAGCAGTGTGCTGGTATCCAGTGCTTTCGCAGCTGGAACTTCTGAGGCGTCTGGGCTTTGCTCCCACCGCGAATATTCTTTGTTTGGCCGCTGATGGGTCGTCGCCGACGTAGCGGTCGATGATGGCGGCGACGAGGACCTCGAGCTCGTAGTGGATATGGTGGAATATTCAGAATCCGAGTCCACCGTCAAGGTCTCTTCCTGCCTTTGTCGATAGGCGATATGGCAAGGGAAGGCCAATGCTGCGAACGAATCGGAGTTGCTCGTGGCTTGCTTTTTCTCTTGGTCGACCTTCGCGGGGCCCATGCTCTGGAAATGTGCTTTGGAGTTTTGCACTATCTCAACCAGACGCTCTGAACACTTGATTATATCCTCGATGGGGATGCCGTGAAAGGGGAGCTGGCCATCCCGCGCGGCTGATGAGGACAAGTGACTTTCATTTCTTGTGATATCGGGCGAAGCCGATAGGTCGCGTGTGTTGGCCATACGGCAGCAACGGCTCAAGGCCACGCTCAATTCAGAGAGGGCACGGATACATGTTTCGGCTTGGTCGTCCCCATCAGAGGGTTCCGGGTAGTTTCCTTCGCTTTGGAATTCGCCGATGCCATTGAAAGCCGACTCTGGATTGATTCGTAAGCCGCCGCTTGGATGGCTAGGCTGGCGATGTTCTAGCAAGCCGACGTCGGCTCTCTGTGGTTGGCCCGTAAGGGTGACTTCATGGTGAAATGCAAGCATCGCCGAGTTGTCATCGGTTGATGCCGGCTCGGAATGATGAAACATCGGGTCGACCCAGAGGGGGCCTCTTAGAGACGAGTTCTCGCTGAAGGTGGGCCCCGATCCTTGGGTCACCACTGGCAATGAAGACCACTCCGGCACGGCGAAAAAGGGCTCAAAAGAGTCTGCCCCGTCCCGTCGTCCTTGGGTGGATGTTGCGGTTGCCGGCAGATTCGGTTTCATGGCCGAGGCACTGTCCTCGGCATCTTGCTTTGCGGAAGCAGACTTCCTGCGTCGTTTCCGTCTAGTCTCCTTTGGCGGGTTGTCATCCATCGTCGCCGTTGATCGTCCTCGCAGAGAAGGACCATAGATACACAAAGCGCCGGCCTTGTGACACCGCGCGCAGGGGCTATTACGAGTCGTATCTCGTGGGCAGCGTAACTTCTGTGCATGGCACCGTTCGCACGCAAGTCGGGTTGGCGCCGAAGTTGCCTTGGCCGGCGCGAGTGCAGACATCGGACTCGGCCCACAACGACGGGCAAAAGGACTTGGTTTGGATCTCGCGAGCCAACTTTTCTATAGGTTATAAATCCACCGTAGCTTGGCCGCGCGATGGATGCTGCTTGGGATACTCGAGTGCACGGAACACCAATATATAGCGCTGTGGCTTAGGCTCGCTTTCTCACAGTTGAGGAATTGTGCATTGTTGGAGTGAGCTCTCGTGAGATTGCCAATCGTCCACGGACTAGATTGGCTTATCACGATCCTTAGCCAGGGGCTGATATCTCACTGCATCCTAGTCGGTTGTCACTCGGCGTCGACAACGTGTACAATACTCTGGGGGTAAATCAACCCCTACCCGGTCGGCTCCCTACGACGACTCCTATGAAGTTATTGGCGAAGAACCTCTGAGGCGAAAGACATGGCAGGGGTTGGTTTATCCTCAGAGTCGTGAACTAGTCGCTCTTTGCATGCAGCAGGGTAGTCTCTTCATCCCGTTGGGTGGCGTCAGCAACATGCCGTTGGACCTTTTCACGTACCATATATGCAGGTAATTATTACTCCTTCATCAGCACTAGACACACGGGCGCGGGGTGGTTATATTCCCGCCGAGACACCTCCGTAGATGTGTCGATGTCCTGGATCCCGTATCTCGATGTAAGGTTGCCTCTGAGCGCCCGGTGCCACCCTCAATGCAATGTGCAGGACCTGAGTTTCATAAGGCTGAGCTCGCGATGTAGGGTAGTGCGGTGCACGCCGCAAGAGTTCCAGCGCTCACGTGATGGACTCCTCGAGCGGACGTACGTAAGAATCTGCACGGGCGTGGCTGGTCTGGTCTGGTCTGGTTGAGGGCAGCCTTGTGAGATATCCCGATCTCCCGATCTGATGCTTCGGATGAAGCAAGGCTTGGCGGCAGTAGTGGCCTTGTCAAAGTAAGCATTTCCTCGCTTTCCTAGGCTTGGTGCCTCTTCTCTTCGCCTCGTTCCGCGGCGCCACACCCGTGCGCCCCCGGCCCGATGCATTGCACGGAAGAACTAATCCTATTGATGAAGGAACTCCGTATTCCGTGGTGAGCCCGGGGGTTTGGGGGTGGGGGTTGAATGCTTCATTGTTGTTGGGGCACTTGGTAATCCTCAGGTGATCTGTGATAGGCGCCCTCGCAATCCCCCGCCTCGTCCACGCCGAAGCAATGGCCCTGGCATCACGGATACAATCCGGGGGGAGTAGACCGACCCGTGGAAGACCAGGTAGGGGCTGGTGTGTCCTGAGAGGACGGTTGTGTACTGTCTTGTACGGTAATGTTGTATTCTGCAATACTCGGAGGGTAAATAAACCCCTGCCATGCCTTTCGCCTCAAGTCAAGGGCTTTTCGCCAATAACTTCATAACTGTCGGAGACGAGCCGACCGAGGAGGGGTTGATTTACCCACCGAGGGTTGTACTGTAATGTTGTATTCTAGACTCATGACCGACGAGCAAGGCATGCTGCGAGGGCTCGGGCCGGTACGGGAGGGAGTTTGCTTTCGAGCAACACGATCTCCATTTTGGATGACGAGCTTGGCCATATCGACGGGTCGAGAGGGGCTGCAGCAGAAACCAAGTAGACAAAAATAGAGGCGACAAGACTTTCCAACGTAAGCCAGCTTGATTAATGAAGCGGAGAGAACGACGCAGCCCGGCCAATCGGCGGCAGGGATGTCGATTGAACGAGACGTCGGAGCGTCAGGCATCACATCCCGACCCTCCTGACGCAGGAAATGCGACGTCAGGTTGACCTGTCGTCCCTGTCAGGAAGCTGTCATGACCCTGGGTTCATTTTCTCAGTCCCCCATCGCCGTCCAACATGGCTCGGTCTTGTTGTCGGACACGCAGTGGTCAGTGGCAGCTGTACGACCGCTTGAACTTTGGGCGGAAGGGGGTCGGCCCATCCCCATCAGTCGAGCCCTTTACTGACACAGGAACTGCGAAGTCACTGGCTGTCGCGTCAGAGTTCTTGTTCTGCTCCGGACCTTACCAGCATGCTGGTGCAACTTGTTGTACAGGCGTTCATGACTGATGTCTTTTTATTCATCTAACCCATATCACTCATTGCTCCATCACCCTCACCTCACTCCCTCTTCTTTCATCCTGAGCCGGTGCATACTTCGTTTCCAATTCTTCGTCCAAGATGGCAGGCCAAGTCGATTCGACGCCGGACATACCATTTCATGGCGGTGATGGGCAACATCCAGCCATAGAGTCACAAGCTACGTCGGCAGCCAACAACCACGATACCAGCAGTGAGACGGCCATGACCAACGCTCCCGGCGCGTCCATGGACATGTCGGATCCCATCATTGCAGCAGCACCACCCATGCAGCGCGGAGTCAAGTTCTGGGCCATCATGGCGGCATTGTGTATTACGTCGCTGCTCTCCGCCCTCGATGCTGCGGTTCTCTCCACGGCTCTTCCTACGATCGTGAAGGACCTGAATTCCTCCGACGTCTATGTCTGGACGATCAATGCCTACTTCCTCACCATGACTTGCTTCCAGCCACTCTATGGCCAGACGGCAAACATCTTCGGCCGTCGTTGGCTCATGATCGGATCGGTGGTTCTTTTTGGGGTTGGCAGCGCCGTTTGTGGTTCGGCGAAGACAACCACTGCTCTGATCGTCGGAAGAGCTGTCCAGGGTGTTGGTGGCGGCGGCATCAATGTCATGGTCGATATCATTGTTTCTGACATCATCCCTCTTCGTGAACGGCCCAAGTACATGGCCGTTATTTTTGTAGTATTTGCACTGGGTAATTAGATTCCTGGGTGGCCCGGGCCCGTCACCTCGATGGACTAACCGTGGATTAGGAACATCCCTCGGACCGTTTATTGGTGGTGCATTGACACAGCATGCTTCGTGGAGCTGGATCTTTTACATCAACCTCCCAATCGTTGGGTTGTCGCTCATCCTCTTGGTCTTGTTCTTGCACGTCGACTATAAACCCGACAAGTTCAGTGCACAGCTCAAGCGAGTCGACTTCCTCGGAAACGCAATCCTGATTCTGTCAGTCTTGGCGATTCTGTTGGCTCTGACTTGGGGAGGAACCACTCATCCCTGGTCTTCATGGAGAACAGTCGTGCCACTAGTTCTGGGATTCCTCGGACTCATTGCTTTCTTCTTGTACGAGGCTTCGCCGTTTGTTCAAGAAGCCACAATGCCGCTTCATCTCTTCAGCAACCGCACCTCAGCCTCCGTCTATGCAATCACCTTCATCCACTCAATAATTATGTACTGGGTGGTTTATTACTTGCCCGTCTATTTTCAAGCGGTTCTTGAGGCCTCCCCAACGGCATCTGGTGTGGATCTACTCCCGACCGCCGTGACGTCGATTCCTTTTGCCATTGTTTCCGGAATCGCGATCTCTAGTCTCAACCGCTATCGGCCGTCACAGTTCGCGAGCATGATTTTGGTCTCCATCGGCTTGGGCCTTTTTACTCTCCTTGACGAAAGGACGTCGACAGGTTACTGGGTGGGGACGCAAATCCTTTGCAGCGCAGGTTTGGGGATCCTGGTCACCGCTTCTCTCCCTGCCATTCAAGCTCCACTCGAGGAGAAAGACGTCGCCACTTCCACTGCAACCTGGGCATTTCTCCGAAGCTTTGGGTCCATTTGGGGCGCAGCTATTCCCACAGCCATCTTCAACACCCGTATCAATGCCCTGCTTCCCAAGATTCCCAGTGTCTCTGTCCGTAATGCTCTCAAAAATGGAGGTGCGTATGCGCTCGCTTCCAAGGAATTCATGCAGTCGCTCAACGCAACGCCTGATATCAAGGAGGGGGTTGTGAAGACTTATGTCACCGCTCTTAAGCTGGTATGGCAGGTTTCCATTGCTTTCGGCTTACTTGGGCTGTTGCTTGCTTTCATTGTCAAGGAGGTGAAGATGCGCGAGGCCCTTGATACCGAGTATGGTATCACGGAGAAGGCCAAGGTTGAGACGAACGGTGATAAGGCGTAGAATGGTTCATGACAGGGTTGTGCGAGGTAGATATAAAACATAGATCGGAAGAGAATTTGATCGCTCAATACCTGTTGTCTAAGTTACTATAAGAGGTAAAAAACTTAAACGTTACCTGTGATATTATAACTTAAACAAATCTTGATAGAAGTTAATAAAAAGTTAATAGCTCAATAGCTGAGTTAAGGGCTTGAATTAAGATGGGATTTTAGATAAAACAAAAATCCAAATCTGTAGTATAAAACTACTAATTAGAATAAGATAGGGGGGGGGGGTGATGTTCAACTTCTAACTCCCTTTCTATGATACCCAATACTTTAATTACAATAATAGGTGAAGGCCATGCTTTCTTCATCTAGGAAACTTCTCTTACCACCACATCCTTGAGGATTTCATAGGGTTGTCGAATATGCTCTCAAAGACTTTTTATTTCGTGTACAGGCTGGAAAACATTACCCGAAATGTGCTCTAGATTTGGAATATAATCTTACGTTTGATATTTCGTATACTGATTTAATCGTACTAGCTCTGTTATATAGTATACTCTTTATGAAAAGGTTAAATGGAGAATCAATTAAAGCGTCTGATACTACGTTTAAAGCTTCTTTTGCGTCTCAAGTATCCTCATCTGGTTTCCTAGTAAATGTGATTTAATTTGTGTCGAGAGTCGCGCTTTAGTCGTGTCTCGGCTGATACAGTGTCATGAACGCAGATATGGGGAATGTAGATGTATCAGGGGGATAGGAATATCACCATATCGGGGTAATAATTACTTTCACTAGGCATTCATTTTAACCTTCAATGTTGAGTATTCTAGCACGTGGAGGAGAATATTTTACATTGCATGTCGGTATTGATCGCTCGTTCATTCTCTCCCCTCTCAATCAACATTGATGACTTTCGCGTCTTCAATATAGACCGTCTCCCACCCAACCATAATCATGACCTCGCTCACGTTGGTGTAAGCCGTCTCCACCTTGCTCACTTTCTCATGCCACTCCGGATCCATCAACAGACCACGCAAGTCGTCCGCACTGCGCACATAGTACTGCGTCTGAGCATCATACGGACTCAAGCTCCAACCAGGTGGCAGCGTCGAGACGTCCGGCGCGAAAATGGCTCGCGCGGTCGGTGGCGTCAGATACTGTTCTATCTCAGTGCTTGTCACCGAACCATGCCGGATAGAAATGTTCTGCGCAGGAATCTTTCTTGGGAGTAATGGGAACGGGAATGCTTACTTGGGCGTACTTGACCACATCGTGCCTTGCAATGATGCCTGCGGCAGCTCGGACGTGCGACGTCGTCATGAACTTTTCGAAGTCTTCGTGGCTACACTCCGCCGCCTTGTAGTGGTTCACGCAGATCTTGAGCAACTTCTCTGTGCCAGTGTGTGTCGCCATTTTCGTGGCTGAGGTGATTCGAGGTCGAATTTGGTATTGGTGCAAGTGGTCTGCGTGTCGACTATCAATTGTGCTCGTCGCATCTCAGGCGTCTCCCTCTTTGTGTGGTTCAACATTCTATTGTTGAACCCCAGCCTTGCCGGTCTGCCGGATTGGAGGTTCGGCGTTGTTGATTTGACTTCCTGTCTCCTGTCGCCAAGAGTCGGCGATGCAGGGTCCTGAGCAGCGGTGGTCTCGGACCGATACCCATTACTGCTGGCCACCGACTTTTCACGTCCTTTCAATGCGGTATGGTCTTTTGATTTCGAGTCTAGGTGGACTTGTACCCTGCGTCTGAAAATATTTCGTGGTTCAATCATAGCGAGGAGGATTTCCCAATTCACATGTTTATCAGCAGGTTTTCATGCAACCGATTCTATTTCCTTTTATGAGCGATCCAGCAGATGATATTTCTAATGTCAACACCTCGTATTAAATAAAATACCAGGATGGCGAAACCCTCAATCCTCTGCCTCCACGGCGAAGGCTGTTCGGCCGAAATCCTTGCGATCCAAACACGCGCATTACGGCTTGCACTCCCGCAGTTCGAGTTTCATTTCGTGGACGCCCCGTTCGCCAGTCCGGCAGGACCAGGAATTCTGCCCTTTTTCGAACCTCCTTACTATAGCTGGATCAAGCAGGATTCCGCGAGTCCCGGCGCCGATGCTCGCGTGGTCCGCAGTTTTCTGGAGAAGCCTCTTGCGCTGGGAAATTTTAACGGTGTCCTGGCCTTTTCGCAAGGTTGTCGCGTGGCGACCGGGCTATTGCGAGATGCGGTGTTGAAGAAGGGTTTGGAGTTCGGGGTATTCTTGTCAGGCACGTATCCGCCGCTGTGCTTGGATGGCGACTGTGCGACGTGTTATTTGTTTCGAGACCAAGGTCTACAGTTGGGAGGGGCGGTAACTACCAAGCAGCCTTTAAGATGGGACCATGGCGATCTAGTTGCGGTCCCAAGCTTGCATATCCATGCATCTAGGGATCCGTTCCTCAGATACAACAGATTGTTACTAGGACGGTGTTTTGATGCTGATACTTCTTGGCTCATTGAAATTGAGGGTGATCATCAGATACCTAATAATAGGGGGGACGTGGACGCCCTTAGACTGGCTCTTTTGGAGATTTGGGAGGAGCTTAAAAGTGTGGATGATCTTAGGTTCCACGGTGTCAAAGATTGTAAAGTGAATGGTAGTATTGTGGTTAGAGAACTTGAAGTAGTTGATTCTAATTAGAGTCTGGACAGCATTCATAGTTAGAATAAGTTCATATAAATCTCAATGTTTTATATATTTCCTTGTCACGTTGTTACCGTCGTACAATCCTTGAATTCAAAAGGGTACCCTGGGGAAAGCTGATCTTATCGCGCCCTTCTAGGATTTGAATACTTGATAGGGTTATATCTCTATTGAATGTTAATACCTTGGTAATAATCATGCCTCTCCTTGTCTTGGCTGTCATAAAATACTTTCTTCCTGTTTTTCGTAATCGTCTCCTAACCTTTCCATTCTTTTCTTAGTATTACTACTTATCATGTATTTGGTTCCTGTTCAAGGCGAATGGATTCTGTAAGGACAAAGCCAAGGTAAGAGAAATCTGGATATAAGGTGTTTTCATCAATTGAGCTCTAACAGAAGCTTAGTCGTTATCTCTTCCGAATAGAGTTATCAAATTAGGATGTTTTATTCAGAGCTCCCAAATAGACAAAATACATTATCCATATAATTCTAATTACATTGTAGGACTACTGCCTGATTACACCTTGATGCTGTTGTGTCTCTCTCATGATTCCAAATTGCTCATCTAGCCAGGCAAAAACCTTTTGCTGAGAAATTGCCAAAGCAGCCACCTTTGCCTGCAAGCCGCCCTGTCCAGCTGTATCTCCTATCCATAGCTTCTTCTCGTGATCCTTTAGTTGCGGTAGGCTGTTGTAAATCCTGACGGTGCTCACCTCTGGCGGATCATACAGCGTATCTTGAGCGCCAGTGACCATGACCGGGCAGGTTAGATTGTGTAGTAAAACCTTTCCGGCAGGGGCTAGAGTATATTTCGCAAACTCGCGTAGTACTTGTGCCGGTGTTTCTGCCCCAAATGCCCACATCGAATGAGCAAATTCCCACTTCGTCTGAAAGTTTAGGTTAGAGCTCAAGGCGAACAGGTTGTTGAAGACGCCATCACTGATCCAACCACGCTCGATCAAAGACAGGAACCATGGCGGGATACGAGCACGAACGGCAGCTCCAAGGTCATAGAATCCATCTATTGACACCACCGCTTTGATCCGAGCATCGCCTGTTGCGCCTCGAAGTGCAAAGAAGCCCCCAAGGGACGCCCCGACAGCAGCGATCCTGTTGGTATCCAACCTGAGCGATGGATTGTCCTTACTGAACGATATGATATAGTCGACAACAGCGTTGGCTACCTTTTCCCAGTCGGGCCTGAGGCTCTGTTTCTCCCGGCGAAGAACAATCCCCTGCCCAGGACCTTCAAAAGTCAATACAGCATAACCACGAGTGCGGGCACCAGAAGCAATATAGTAGTATAGCTCCTCTTGAATTGAATCCAGACCGCCATTATTTATAATGATCGGAATGAGGCCATCTTTGCCCTGTCGAGATGATAGCGAGGGCATATAGAGGTACGCTGGTAGATTGACACCCTGCTGGAAAGGAATGCTAAGCAGATGGACCGGGCTATCAAGAAGCCCAATCCCCTTCTGAAAACAAGCAGTAGCCTTCTCTATAGTTGAAAGGAGTCGGTTATCTCCGCGAAGATGATGTAACATGAACTCGCTGGATCGGTGGTAGTTTGAGGCGCGTATGAAAGCCCATCGAGCAGCATCACTGTCACCACTGCCAAGCGCCTCTTCACCTAAGGCCTCTGCTTTCCCTGCTTGTCTATTCCATGCTCGATGCCAGCTCTCGGGATCGTTGGACTTGATTTCTTTAGCAGCTTCCAGACATTCTCCAATCTCCGCACCCTCAAATGGTGCCGTACCCAAAACACGAAGGAATTCAAAGTTGAAAAACTCCGAGGTGAAAAACTTGAAGCTCGACATCTCTGCTCGGCTCAATATATCTTCACTAACTAGTGATACTTGGCTGTTGTCTTTCTTATACGGACCTCTTTTCACCGAGATCACTGCATCTGCTGCACCAAATAAACAGGGAATTTCAAATGCTTTGGTGGACTTCTCTGACTCCCCCAATATCTGGTCTAGTTTACAGCCTTGCCAGCCTACCAAGTTATACTCACTAGGATCTGTTAATAATGTTGGAGAGCGTTGCATTTTGAGGATGAGCAACCACCGAAACAGAGCCTCCGACCAAGGACATAACCTGTCTCTAGCAGGGAGGACTGCTTCCGGTCCAATGAAGCTCATGCTGACCGGTGCTGGCAAGCCGTGAGCTTCAGAGTCGGCATTCGGTGCTCAAAGCTCTGATACTACGAAACTACGATGTCTGACACCGAACCGCATCGCCGAACCCGGTACACGAACTACTTTCGGCCTGGTGTCCGTATTCCGACATGCAACACAACATCGTAGGGCAACTCCTGGAGACTTCTGTTTCCCCGATAATGCGATGACAGAACGAATGCAGAGTTGTCGACCGGCATCAAGATTCTTGGACCGAAAAATTCTTCAGAGCCAAAATGCATAGAGCATAAGCCTAGAAGTCCTTGCATGAAATATACAAAGTTGGATAAGAGACGAGGATAAGAATCGCGGCTCATCCATGTAAGTAGAGTGCCTTCAAAAAAACACTACCAAGCGGACAACACAGGCCAGCAGCACACTCAATGATGTCTGTTTCAACAACCAATTGCCCCATCCCGGTGAGGACGGATCTATCTCAAGGCGCTCATAAGGATATCAAGACCCGAAGAGCGGTTGCCGCTAAGCAAACTGGAAAATACCAGCTCATTGAGACTCGATTGCCCGAGATAGGGCCAGGTATGGTCTTGGTAAAAACCGCTGCAGTAGCGCTCAACCCTGCCGATGCAAAGACCATCGACTACTCTGCAACAGTGGGTGCCATAGGAGGAATAGACTTTTCGGGAGTCGTCGTTTCTCTTGGGGATGGGGTAAAGCGATTGAAGATTGGAGATCCAGTATGCGGTATGGTATTTGGGCTCAACCCCTCAGATTCTAGCATAGGCGCATTTTCTAATTACGTCGGCGCGACGGAGGACCTGATCTGTAGGCTTCCCGACTCGATGTCATTCGAGGAAGGTGCGTCTCTGGGTGCTGGAGTCGGTACTGCTGGTCTTGCATTATATCAATCTCTTGGTTTGCCTATGCCCGATAAACCTGCAGTCACGCCCTTTTACGTTTTGATCTACGGGGGAAGTACCGCAACTGGTACCCTCGCAATTCAACTGGTTAAAGCGTAAGCCAACGATTCTATTCACATTAAGACTATTGAAACTGACAAAAGTGGCCAAAAGTTCTGGACTGATTCCTCTAGCCGTCTGCTCGCCTTACCATTTTGACCTGGTTAAGTCGCTTGGGGCAGAAGAAGCCTTTGATTACCGTTCGCCAACTTGCGGCTCTGATATCCGCTCCTATACTAGCAACAAGCTTGCTCATGCTTTAGATTGCATCACAGATACCAAAACCATGAAGATTTGTTACGATTCCATTGGAACAGCAGGTGGGAAATATACTGCGCTGGACCCCTACTCCACTAGAATCAAGTACACGCGGCGAAACATCAAGGCTGACTGGCTAATGGTCTATACTTTGCTCGGCGATCCCGTTCGTCTCGCCGGAGTCTATGCAAGACCTGCAAACCCTGGGGATAGAAAGTTTTCGTCGCTCTGGTATCCTCTCGCGGAGAGGCTCATCGCGGAGGGCAAACTAAAGCATCATCCCATTGAAATAAAAAGCGGTGGTCTATTAGGAGTGATGGATGGTATAGATGAATTGAGAACTGGGATGGTAAAAGGCAAGAAACTTGTTTACCTACTAGACTCTGAGTAGAAAAACTCGGTATTTAGACTTATCATATAAAAGTAACGTCTATATTGAAGACACTATATACAGGCTAGATACTACTAGATATCATGATTTGTCTCCTAGGCTAGCGTATTCATGGATCAATACTCAAACCAATTCTCAATATAAAACTCTGCTATAAACCCTAATGGTAATAAAGACTCTTGCACGATTCAGTTGGGAGCTTAAGGACATCTAGACTATAGGGGAAGAAGAATTCGGACCCATCTTTGGAAACTGCTTCGTTCACAAACTCAAGAGGATAACTTCCTAGATCCAGGTTTCGATCTGGCCGGGGCTCTACGTATCTTTTGGAGATGGTCTTCATACTAGTCCGTCATACCCATTGCAGACTGTATAGACTCGGCGTTTCTCATATTTACGAGCAGCTCTCCTAGGCCGACAATTCCTAGCCGAAATATTTGCATATCAGTTCTAGAGACGAAATGGTTACAACTACGGCCGACAACACGAGTCTAGCTACAGCATTTTACGTATACCTGGGGTAGGAGGAGGGTCAAAGATGAGACCTGGTGCTATTATACGGAATCCGTGGCATTAAGTCATGACAGCGGGGACTTTTTCGGCCTCGTGGATGCCGCTGACCATCCTTTGAACAAAAGAGCTGATCTGGGATATTTTAGCCGAGAGGTTCTTCCAAGACTATCTATGACGTCGATAGTGGGATCTAATACAGCTCATGAACTACGAAACACCCTTTCACCACTAAAGAGGCCTACGAACTCGCAATCAGTATGGACGAGCTGGTTATATTGGTTACGGGGGCATCAGGTGGAATAGGTGCCGCAACGGCCCTCCGTCTTGCGGAACACTCACCTCGATATACCGTCAAAGCGATCGCTCTCCACTACAACAGCAACTGTGAACTCTGCGAGAAGGTGGCAACCAAAGTCCATGATATCAATCCAAAAATCCTAGTCTCAGTCTTCCAGGCCGATATGGCCAGGCACGAAGACATAGACCGATTGTATCGAGAAGTCACGCGAGTATTTGGCCCTATCAACGTTCTGTTTGCCAACGCTGGAACCACGATGGGAGCGAGTGGACCAACAGGTACGCTGGACACAGTCAGCCTCGAGACCTTTGAAGCAACATGGCGTGTCAATACCCTGGCGCCATATCAGTTGGTACAACTTGTCGTGCCCTCAATGATTGCCCACAAGTTTGGCCGAGTGATCTTCAACTCTTCCGTAGCAGCATTGACCGGCGGGGTTGTGGGGCCTCATTACGCATCATCAAAGTCTGCTTTGCATGGCATGATGCACTATTTAGCCATGAGACATGCGAAAGACGGTATCACGTTCAATGCTGTGGCACCAGCGCTGATTGAGGATACACTGATGCTGCCAAAGGATGAAGGGAATGAAATCATGAGGAGTAAAATCCCAGTTGGGAGGTTGGGGAGGCCGGATGAAATTGCTGGTGTTGTGCAGGTTATGATTGAGAATGGCTATATTTCAAACAAAGTTTGGGCTGTTGATGGCGGATGGCATCCGATGTAATAACGGTTGTCACTGTTGTGCTCTTTTATGTCCCGTGATATATCAGCTAGAAGAGGATGATCTTGATAAAAAGGCATGAAGCTTTGTGGACCACGGTCTTGCTGCAACGTGCCCCCATATATCTATGTAGTCTGCGTAACTTAAAAGTCAATTTCAATCTACTAGGTGCTAGGACTTCGAAGAAGAGGGGACATCGGCCCACTAGAGAAGAGAATGTCGGATTTGGACGTCGAGAGCGCACCGTCTTTCGATCTTTTGATAAGATATTATTCAGATTCAGAGTACTACTGATGGCTCAACGGCTGCATCCATAATACTAGCCCTCTACAACTTAGGCCAATGTACATATGGTGTCTAGCAGAGTGAAAAGACTCAGCCAAGTTTCAAAGCAACAGAGGCCAATGCATTCTTCACGATCGTGTCGTTTGGTCGATACATAGCAGCAATCCTTAGCAACCTCCTGGCTTCTGCTTTGTCACCAAGCTCAATGCAAGCCATGCCCGTTCGGAAGAATATCTTTCCCAAGCCTTCAGCGCCCGGGAAGTTGAGGATAACTTCATCCTGCCCTACAAAACGTCAAGATCAGCTTCGACTTCGTTTCATACGTAAAGATAAAACAAGCATATTGATTGCTGAGATAAGTCTAAGTGTAGATTTATGGCGGAATCCAATCCAGGTTGCACAACAGCAGTGATGAAGCAAAATAAACCTACCCGTGGAATCGCGGACCAAGTCAATAGTCCTCATCCCCCAAAACCTAGCCTCCTCGTAGTTCTTCAACTTTAAGAAAGTTGCTACCACATTAGCAACCAGATTGACTCTTAGCACAATCCTCACCTGTTGTGCAAACTGCCCATCATACTGACCACCATCTATGCTTGTCTGGAACCAAGCATCGCCCCAGACACTTCTCCGCCTTCCATTACAAATAATGTACATGGCCGCAAAAGCTTTAATGTACAACTGAAGCGCCTCGTCCCACTTCTCCCCCTTATATGCCACATTTCCCTCGTCTTTCAGCCTCGTTGTGTCTTCAAGACATTCTCTTGCGGTCTTACTCGGAACCGCCTGCTCTTCTCGGACCTCCCTCTCAACACTCGATAAATGATGCCCGATTATACGAAAATCCTCCAATCCCTTGATGCGTCCAAATGGCCGTAAGAGCAGGCGCTGTACTCGTTTCGGTATCGTGTCTTCGTCATGCGCAGCAGCATATGGATGTTTGAGGTGGAGGGTCAACCTTAGATGCCCATTTTGCCCCGGATTTGTGACATTTGTATAAAACCAATGTTGTGTAAAAAGCTCCAGGTCTTCCAGCAATACCACAAAGCCACCCGCAAATGTACTCCTTGACTCGGCAGCGTGCGGCACATCGAGCCTGCAATCCAGATGATGCAAGCTGAATTTATTGACATCGCCTTTTATGCGAACAAGAGGGACAGTGCCATGGAATGAGACCCAGTGTTCGGCTTCGGCGAAGGGAGTGCATATGCGGATAAAGGTATTCTGATGGCGGAAAACAGAGAGAGCTTCGGCACGGATTTGGGAGCAGGTGAGGAGGAAACGGAGGTCGAAGGATTTGAGCTGACGAGAACCTTCGTTTGCGACCGTGACGGTAGAGCATGTGGGATAGAGGAGGTGGGAGAAGATTTGCTCACGGAGCTCTCGGGGTATTAAGAGGAGGGAAGACATTCTTCTGATGTCGAGTCGTGAACTCTGCGTGGTGAGTGAGTAGATAAGAAGGTACGGATGCGTGTCCAGGTCCATACCTGTAACAAGCACGGACTGCAATAGAGAAAGCAATAAAGACCATTTGTATCAAGTATTAACTTTGATGATATACTTATTGAATATAGGTTGATCGGGAGTAGTGTTATGCAAGAGAGGCTACCAGACTGTCGTGGTTGAAGGACTTGAAATAAGTATAGTAGTGTAGGATATGTACCTCTGAATGTTCTGAATGGAGACGCACATATCACCTTCGGTAAATCACATGACGTAATATCATGTGACCTTTTTCTTTTGATGCTGCACATGGGGTCGTCTACAACATCACTTTCCAACACATAACATACTGAAGTGGACTCAGTTGGAAACTCATTAGAGCTGTGATAGAAAGGTCTCAGAATTCTAAAACCGGATTATTCGTTTTATATAACTTAGGAGACCTCTGATAGATGTTCTTTATCAGCTGAAATACTAAAACGCTCTGATAGCTAGCTATCTGAACTAATCATCAATTCTTGAACATTTCTCGATTACTACGCTATGGTCGTGTTCGTAAGAAGACATTCGACGGTCGCACTCGATTCTCGAACTCTTCATCGACCTCATACTGAATTTCCTCGATTTCTGTGAAACCTAGACGCTTATATACAGTCCGTCCCATAACTGAAGCCTCGGTGATAGCCTCGATGTCTCCCAGGCGGACTGCCTCGTCAAGACCCCAGTTAACCAACTTACTAGCGATTCCACGGCGCTGAAAGTCTGGATCTGAGGCGCAGAGGTCTAGCACCATAACGGACTTCTGGGCGGAGGCTGCCAAGGCTTTCTCCTCCAAAACCTGTCGCCGCCGCGTCTGCATGGACCCAATAACTTGGGTAATATATCTTTCTTCTCTCTCATTATCTGGATACAACGAACTGAAATCCAAAGGGTCGGGGATATCACCGCAGCCAGGGACGAGTGACGCATGAACCCATATAGCCACACCCACTATCTGTGGGGCTCCATCAATGATGGAGCTGGCCTTGATGAAGTGGGTGTTGTTGGCGTCTTTGGTTGCATGCCAGCGAGCGGCAAGTCGAGCGGCGCCTTGAGCCTTCCCGTCCGGCGTATTCCAGCCGGGGTTTGCGCCTGTCCAGATACCGTCGGAGGTTTGTTTGCCGAATGCTTTGGCGCAAACGTCGAAGAACGGTCCAAAATCCTCAGGCTGTGTGATTGCCTCGATGGCAACGGCTCCGGAAAGCGTATTTTGATTTGCCATGTTATCCCAAGCGTCGTGTTGTGATGCAGGATGTGCTTTGCGTCGAAAGTGGCGGTGTGATATTGGGGCACAGCCTTTGCTCCCGTGTATATACTATACCGAGACTGTGACCCACCAACGTTTGAGCGTTCTGATAGCTGTCGTAAGTGCTTGTCTGGTTGGACCTGGCAAAAGGGCTTGGGGAAAGAGCAGTTAGGGAGACTGTTCTTGCTCTGATAGACTCAACAGGGGCTGTACCTTTTAGCCTGGGCGCTATCATGTCTCCAGAGTACGGCCGCTAGCGTTATGTCAAGAGCTCCGCACCCGACGAACAGATCGCCCGCGGGCGAAGTCCCACAACTATTCCACCAGAGTGATTATCGACAGCTATGCTCACTGGACCATAGCTAAACGACAAGGCATTGAGCGGAAAGGTGGAGGTCATCCGCGGCGGAACGAGTACGAATGGACTAGGGATTACAAAACTCAATTTTCCAGGGTTAACAGCGGATTCCCAAGACTGACGAGAAAAGCGTTTTATGTCTGAGAAACCTAGTACAATATTGTAGGCACCACCCCTGGGAAATGTTGATTCAAGAAAGGGGTGGTACCGAAGCGGACCCGTCTTTTACCCCAGTGCTCGAACGACTTTCTGTTGTGGTCAATTGATTAAGGACGCCCTCGTAATAGAACTGACCACATTTCTGTGAGAACTTACAGGCTCTCCGATTTTACAGTAGTACTCTCTGTATATGTCCATAACCCGATTGTATGAATTGTCCTGTATCCTGGTAGAGCCGCCCGGTTCTACCACATGCTACGGTCACACTTCCGTCGACGGATCATTGAAGTGATGAGGTGTGAAATAGGGACATGGCTGTGGTCCCCTGTCACAACTGGATGAACAAAGTTTGTTTCATGTCGGGATCTTAAATATATCCGTTGGCTTGTTACAAGGGCACTTGATACGGATATGTCCGTAACTTATAGAATATATTATTGTAAATAAAGAAGAGCCTTATTCTCACACTGCCAGAGTGGTATTGGCAGTTGGCTAGGAATACCAGAGAAAGCTAGCTATTGTTAGTTCAACACAATCATAGTCGTCATCAGCTATTATATATAATCCTTAAATATATAACGTCGCTGCTGCTAATTTAGTTTGGGTATACCAGAAGAATGGGATCGATCGGGACTTCGGATGCTTGATCCATCTGATACTATTTTGTGGACCTGTGGGCGGATGATGTTGGGCCAAACGGCCGCGGCGTTGAGTGTTGCAATCATTTGCCTTCAAGTACAACATCGTAGTGCACAGACAACATAACTCTGGAATCCCTGCGGGGTAGGTACCCTGAACCTTACCAAAGACTAAAAGACCGCGTCTCGTCCAACTCCATTCTGTGGACCTATGCATAAACTACAGGTCGGAACGCTACGACGTCGTCGTTCAGGGGGCGTATTCATTTTTGTTTAAGTGGTGCACAGGCAAATACCTTGGTAAATTCAGGGTACCTACCCTGTAGAATTTCGAAAGTTGACTACTACATTGTAGGCTCTAGTAAGTCGCGAATGTATTTTTCACAGCGTTGGGGGCCCATTAGTCCACTCAATGCAAAAGCCCCTGCCCTTGTCAACGGGTTATACTCGGAATGGTCGCTCTTTGATCCGACTCTCTATTTCGGTTTCTCTAGTTAGACTCCGTCGACTCCCTCTCTCTGCCCTTTAAGCCCCTTCCCCCAACTCAACTCACGTTCATAGCTTAGGAACTACGCAACTCACTTCTTAGCTCAGAACTATATATTTCTATAACCTCATCCATTCTTCTGCTTAAGCTTAGAGGGCCAAGGTGGACTAATTCCATTTAGACTCTTACCAACAGTCAAATCACGACTTAACGTCATTCGGATGAAGTTAAGCACTGTCAAGAACAGACTACCTTTCATTGCTTGTTATTTTAGCGACAGAGGCTCCGGAGATAGAACGAAGAGAACGACCCCATCTGCTCTATAAATGGCGGCAAATATCCCAGATTATTGTCTCAACCCAAATGCTGTTCTGGAAGACGACATCTTGAGCTGGCGATATGGAAGGGCACCAGATTACACGAACACGAGGAAGGTTTATCAACAGAGTACATATTTACCCAACATCCAGTTTTACGTCTCATGAAGAGTTGGACCTGGCCTTTTATGAAATTTTTTTTTTCAGCAAAAGAAGAAACTAATTTATTTTATTTTTGATCTCTAGCAAAGTCACAGACACATGAACCCGGTAGTCTTGAAGATATCATTGAAAATCTAGTCAAGAACTGGGAGGTCGAAGCTAGCTTTAAGCAAGATATCAATGATTGGAGGACGATTGACAAAGATGCTTATACATTTGCAATCAATGGTGGCAAACCTTCCTGTAAGTGTACTCTGCGTAGTTCCTGAAAATAAAGGTGCATTTATTGTTATGTCGTCGGACGTAAAGTTGGAAAGTTGAACCAGGAAGCCTGAGTCCACACAAATCTAATTGCTAAAGCCGCAAGTGCAGCAAGCGAATAATAGCATACTCACGCAGATATTTGCAGATTTAGACATTAAAATACTTGTTCTCCATCTGCTGTCAAATAGATTATCCCATGCTAATATAACTATTGAATAATAGCCGCTGAACATATGCTTAGGGTAGGCACTTACAACGCCGTAATTACGCCCAATGAATACTACAGCCCAGAGCATTCAGATTTCAATTCTTCCCATAAGACTTTCAAACGTATGATGCCAACCTTCGCATGGGAAGTGCTAGAGGTTTTCGGTGCACCTCCAAATCTATCTTTCAAATGGAGACATTGGGGAGTTATGAAGAACGACTACGTCGGATTTAATAGGTATGATTATTAACTTGCCTTCCCAGATGGCCTTACAGTGGTTAAAGTAAATAAGATGGCTGACATAAAGCAACAGAGAAGGCGAAAAAGTTACCGTAAAAGCGCACGGTGGTAAAATTGACTTCCAAGGCCTGACTGTAGCAAAGCTCACCAAAGATCTACGCATCCAATCTCTTGATACATTTTTCGACCCTATGGAGTTATTCGAGCAAATTGGGACCTATGGAATCAGCGAAAAGGTCGCCGTTGGTCGTCTAGGAAAGTATAAACTTTTACCTGGGGAGTCTCATGAGGACTACCATGGCATGGACGACCATATAGAGAAGTTTCCAGAACATGACCCTCTTTCTGAAAATCCGGAGCCAGCATCTCGACCACAGAAGCATAGTGAGATCCATGAGAGCGAATATCAGGCCCCCCGACCAACGTCTCCGGTTGAAAGCTGTCGGTCTGCACATACAATCGGCTCAATTTCATTAGAAGAAATGAGCAAATTAACGCCAGCCGATTGTCCATTTTTGATGAAGTGGAGATCTATGAGTTTGGAGGGATCGTCCCGGGCACCTTCAGTGCATGGCGATGATTGGCAAGAGCACAGTAAAGTAGCAAGTGGAAATCCTTGGGGTCAGCTCGAGACGGCAGTAGCAACGTGCGAGACAATTGTCGAGGATGCTGAGTAGGGAGCTGGTTTTGACTAAGGATGAGTACAGTGTGAAGTAGGCGAGGGGTGGTTATCAGAAGATTTCGCGGCACTAATAAGGTAACAATAATACCCACGGTCTTTCAAGAATTTAAAATTGAGACAAGACTTAATCCAAGGCAATGCTGAGAATTTAGACAGTCACTGGGCCTTATGCTAGAGCTTAGATGAGAGTGGTTTTCCTAACTGAGGACCCTGGAAGGGAGCTCGTCCAGAACACGCCCACCGGCATCCGCGGATAAAGATAACCAATTTTAAGCTGACTATTATCACCTGGCTGAGAAAATAACTATCGAAGCTCCTAATTCCCGTGAATAATGCATCTAGGTTTGGTGAAGACGCATCCATATTGATCCTTGAAGACTGTTCTCCGAAGGGGCGGTCATTGTGGGCGTCTAAACATCTTTACCGTGCTAGGGTTACAAATGCCGACGTCCAGATGGAGAACCTATATCTCTGCATCACGTCACAATTGCTCCGGCTGTTTCAGGAGACGGTCGGCAAATATTCAAGCCGTTCAAAAGGCCGACTATCGAATCCGCTTCGCCAGTGACTGCATTCTGGACGTCATTAAAAAGCGCCCAGACCGACAGAAACGTACGCAATCTATTTATCGCTGACTATAGCCCGTCTACTTGCACCAATACCATTTTGGTAGAATGCTGCCGGCGGTGGGATTTCGCGGACCAAGATTGATACGAGAGTCGGTGTAACAAGGACACTGGCATAGCTCTTCCTAATGGCGAAGAACGCAACGTCGTTCTTTGAGTGGTAATTATAGGTAACAGTACAAGCATTGTTCAAGTAGTATTTCAAAAATTTGAGGAAGCGGATTTATTTGACTGATTATTTCATTGAAGGTCTTGAAGAATGCCCAATTCAATACAGGACTAGAATTCAACGTTCCATTCCCCATCCAAAAACTCAGTCACTTGCTTGGTATACAAGTTCGCAAACTGGAAGAGATGCCCATGACCCGAATCGGGGTAAACCAAAAAATATGCGTTCGTCAGACGTTGGGATAAGATAAAAGAATTGGTAGTAGGGCACATAGCATCATTACGGCCAGTGGTGACCAGAACTTCGTTCCTAATCGTTGGAAGAAGAGTATACGTGCTCGCTTCTCCGTTCCAACCCAGAAATGCCTTCATCAAGTTCTCAACGGGTAATTCACCGGAGAGGAAGTTTGCAAATGTCTCCCCTTCTGGAACATTAGTGCTCCTTTCGTAGATGCGCTGCACCCATGCTGATGCAGCAGCTTGACTCGATGGTGTTTGCACATTAAAGCAGCTGTAAAGTATCTCAGGGGTAGGGACTGGCGTCGATGCGATTTGCGAAAACTCTACCGCTTGACTAACAAGGTCTGGGCCAAAGCTTGGCTGTGTGCCTGACAACACCAGCCGCCCTACATACTCAGGGCAGTCGATGACAAGTTGTTGGGCCACATAACCTCCAATAGAAAATCCAAGCACATCAACCGTAGAAACCCCCAAAATTGGCAACAAAGATTTCAAGAATCCAGTCAAATTTTCTGTCATTTTCTTTATGGAGTCGGCTACCGTTCCGCTGCTATGTCCGGTCCCCGCGTAGTCGTAGAGAACCAATTGGCGAGTTCTGGCGAGGGGATTTACCACAGCAGGATCCCAAAGATCAATTGTGCTTCTTATGTGGTTGAGGAGAAGCAATGGAGACTTTGCAGGACCACTTGCTGCTTCTGGGCCGATGCGCCTGAAGGCATAATTAACATCGTTCACCGTTAGAAATTCAGTTCGTGCCGTTTGTTGTGTGGCCATTGTGCAAATTTCGTAGTGGTCTTTTGATGAAAGATTGGCAAAATAATTCCATCTATAATGAAAGGTTCTGAAAATGGAAACCAGAAACAATTAGGCTGTATTTATAGTAATGGAACAAATCAAGATTACAGGGTATCTTAATAAGGTAGACATCATTACCACACGGTTGTAATAGAATGTACCGATCACGCTGATAAGTTCGGAAAACTCGTCTTGATTATAATCAATATGCATTCTAACGTGAGATTGAACTAGTGATAATCTATCAAAGCTCTTCCCTTCCCTGATCTCGATACAAATCTAGAATTCTGTTGCTCGATAAATGTCACCATCTCAATTCAAGTGGACTTTAAGTATGAAAACAGGAGAAACTTTGCACCTGAGATTTAGCTTATTAGACAGGGATCTCTGTATGCTGCATGGAAGATATATTTGGCAAACCAAAGACAAGTTCCTTTTAGTATATCTGATAAAGTTCTTGCACGTTTAAAGAATACAAGAGAACTTTGCATGGATGGTAAAAGAGAGTGATTACTAGCGCTTAAAGTAGGCCTCGATCCTGATTTGGCAACGTGCGGTAGATCAAGATAGGGAACTTGGCGCGCTAATGATTTTTAATCATGAGCGAAACGCAATGTCATATGCCTTACATTTCGGGCGATGCTTGGCTTACTATTTTCATGCACAGCCCAAGAGTTAGATCGATTGGTTGTTAGAAGAACACGAGTTCTGTTCAAGCGACTGGCATGCCTGATAGGGCACGATGATTTTTAATCATGAGACGAAAACGGAAATAGGTCGATTTGAACTAGCTACTTGCACAAGCGAAGAACATTGTATCGATTACTTGTCACAGCAGAATGGCGTTCATTACTTTTTGAGATAGCCTATATGCATGCTAGGGAACGTGAATGATGCATCATCTTGCAGGCTGTGACAGCATGACTGGCCTATTTGGGATAGTTTTACTTTTAGGCTCAACCCTGATGGAAATTGTCATATGCTTCTCCAGTCATTCCAGCTATTCAATGACATATACACCATCGATTAAAAGAGTAAGAAGTTCCTTTGTTCCAAACAATAGCACCAAGTCCTAAGTGTCTCCACTTAAACCTGGCAGAGGATAGCTGCATCGATTCTCGGTCAGCATCTTGCATGCTAAACTTGCTATACATTGTCGAATTTTGACTAGGTCTCCTCCTGTATGAATGACTCACCCTTCAATTGAGACAATTGTGAAATAGTATATAAGTATTGCATGTACGGCGGGTGTTATACATCAAGCTTCCAAAGACCCAACAAGAATATCTATCCTTAGCTCTTTCACGACAATCTTATATCCAATCATGCCTTTTACCGGTCCTACTCCTCGTCTAGAACATATCGCTGATATGCGAGTCGACATTGCCCGCCCCCTTTCTGGCGGTGTTACGCCCATGGGTATGCGAAACTGGTTCGGCTTTACTGGTGGCAGCTTGACCTCTACATCCGGCCAGCCTGCTTTAGTAGCCAAAGTCCTTCCCGGCGGCGGAGATTACTCTATATTCCATCAAGAGGCTGGCGTTATTAGGCTTGATATCAACATGGTAGCGGTGGATAGCAACAACGATTTATTCAAGTTTCGCAACACTGGATTTATAAAGTTGGACGACCGTACGACACCCTTGGTTCTCGGTACCCCAGGGTCTAAGAGCACCGAATTTGGAGAAAGCGAAGTGGTGGAGTCAATAACAATCGAGACTGCAAGCAAGGAATGGGCTTGGCTGAACTTTGCAACTTTAATCGGGCAAGTAAAGATGGTGGCCGAGGATGGAATGTTTGCAGCCTTCGAAATCAGGGTTTTCAAGATTACTATGAGTTAGATTCGTGGGAGGGGGTGCCAAGACCACCATTATCGCCACGTATATAGATTCCTAGCGATGTTGAGAATATACTTGATATAGATGTGACCTGGCAGTTTCTAATAAATACTTTCCATGATATCAACAGTGTGTTCAAAGTTTTACGAAATAGGGGCATGGTAAAGAGGCATATTCACATACAGAAAGATAAAAGTATCTATTGTTAAGATAAGAATGTTGAATTACTAGTCTCATGTATTATGCTAGCCGACGGAGCTGTTAGTGTCAGTGCATTTGTGGTATTGTGAGGTCGTCGAACATTCTTTCCTAGTCCTCAAAGATATATATTTGAAGGCTCGAATCTTGCACGGACAGTAAGAGGTAGCAGCACCATAGTATTTATCCTTTATGTAGTAAGCGGGTATATCTTGCCGTGCGATAGGATAATTGTATCTGCTTATTGATACGGGCCATGCCAAGACAATGCGTTATTAATCCGCGTACATAATTGGTAACACAAATGCCGCCACTAAAATTTATTTAAGAGACTTAGGAACACGGTACCCCTATAACGACTAAAGCAGTTGTTGGATTTTTTCAATCAGAAAGTAACAATGAATAGTTTAAAGCCCATGGGGGATGGCCGTGCACTGGATTTGACGAAAGAGTCCCTACCAGACTCGAGCCTAGTTACCGCCTCCACTAACCTCCATCCACCTTCAAGCCACCAGGGCAAGGCGCATAATTCAAAAAAAGCCAGTAAGGTTCGACGAAGAGGTCGTCCAAGGATAGAAGATGTTAATGGTACTGATGCTGGCGTAAGTGTTACAGCTACCTCGCCATGAACTAAGGAGTGACAGATTGCAGATCCGAAGGGCTCAGATCCGGACAGCTCAGCACAAGTTCCAACTGAAAAGAGAAGTACACATTGCCACGTTGAAACAACGCCTAGAAGAAGCCGGTTCACGTGTCTCAAACCTCAGTTCAAAGTTAGAACATCTGCAGATATTATTGCAACAGGATGGCATTGCCAGTGGAGCAGATGATTCAAGCAGATATTTCACCGAGGCATTTGTGGAGTTGCGATCAATTGCGCAGACTATAAACCCCGAACATTCAGCAACATCCAAAAATGGAAAGGGGCCACTGGATCTAAAATCAAACGCCAAAGGACCATTTTCTCCACTTGAAGGTGCTCGCCAAATACTACCCAAGCAGCCTGCCACAAATCTCCTCGCATCTGCAATTGTATATTCTCCCAAGGAAAGGAATCGTCATGTTGAGGCACGGGAAACACATACTCTATCAGCTCGCAGATCTAGCCAAAGCCGTTTTAGCTACCACTATCTGAATACCCCGTCCTCTATGTTGGGAGCTGGTAGAGTAGATCCCTTTCAAACATATTCAATCGGGCAGAGTACAGAACAGACCAACGAGTTTATAGATTATAGTAAGTGCGCACTCTCGAAAATTGGTGAATCTACATTATCATATCATCATTTCCTCTGCTTTCTTCATAAGCTGAATTTAGTTATCGCGAAATCTAAAACAGTGTTTGTAAAATAGTTGTCTCTACCCACTTCCCGGGCCTTTGTCCATCGTCTAATCGTAACATCACAAGTCCGTTGGTGACTTCCTTCATGCCACAAGCTATTTCGAACCCTCTTGTCCTTCACGCCCTACTTTACGCAGCATCTAGTCTTCTTAACGTTCGATATTCTCGTCCACCAGAATACAATTCCGCATTTCGTCTATTCCATAAGGGACAGACCTTAAAATATATCAGCCAGGCTCTTAAGTCAAATGAGCAAACATGGACAGATGATACCATATTTGGCATCCTGACTTTAATGACGACTTCTGACTCCTATAAGATTCCCGACAGAGACTGCCAGATATTCTACCCACCATTGACTAGCTTGGGATGGTTAGATGTTTACGGCAGTATGGAAATCGCAGAGGAACATGTTCACGCACTCACTTTTATCTTGAACTCAAGAGGGGGCTTAGAAAACATTGAAATGCCGAGTCTGGGGAGACTTGTGTCATCGTAAGTTTCCGAATATACATGTTTCACCTAAGCATTTTGAATGGTAAAGATGATTGACTTTCTATCATAGAGCTTACATCCGAAGAGGATGTGTCTCGTTCCAAAGTAGTCCGTTCCCAGATATTAAGGACCGAAACTATTCCTGGCGCGTATACGCTGGGAGTAGATCGTTTGCAAATATTAAAGCAGGCCTGAGTTTGGGCTTTGGTTTTGAAAAACTAGAACGCTATGGCTTGACTCATCAGATGATGACCGTTATTCGTGACATGTGCAACCTGACAATCGTTCTTGACAGGTACGGACGTGGGATTATGGGGAATCTGGATCTCTCAGACATCGCAGACTGGCGAACAACTATACAGCACAGTTTGTTATCACTTCCTATCGACGAATGTGGAGGCGATGATATACAAGAAGCTGATTTCAAAGTTTACGAATCCTGTCGTTTATCGATGCTCATCTATGCTTTTGCCGTCACATATCCAGCCCCATTCCATATGGAATCACGGAAAAAGCTTACAGCATATCTTCGAACTTCGCTACTGACCCTATCTCTGCATGCATGCCCGGATGAGATTACTAGACTATTGATATGGTGTCTCTTTCTTGGTGGTATTTCTGCATATCGTCTTTCCGATCGGGGTTGGTATATTTTGACAGTGGTAAAGGTCTTGAAAGGGTCCCAAATAACGTCATGGAGACAGACTCACGGGATCTTGCTGGAGTTCCTATGGTTAAACTCTTCTATTTACCCTGGAGCGGAAAAAATGTGGTCAGAAATAAAGGCGTTGCTCTAATCAAACAACTCGCATGAAAGATGCGATATGGGTACTAATGACCTGAAAATTGATCAAGGCGTCTCGTCTGCTGTCAGAAGGGCACCAAGTTAGAGTTTGAACAGCTATGGAAGGAAGGATCGATGGAGCATGGGCTGATAGCGAGTTCTTGATCCAAATAGAGGAGGCATCCGTGAAGGCTGTTTAATAATTTGATATATGACACACAAGCACTTTAAACTTTTATGTCTGCTTCATTTCTCATTATTTCGATACAGTATACTCTTGTTGCTTCTTTTGCGTTCAGATCTCCTAGTTGATCATTAAACTATCATTGCTTCTCAGTTCCTGGTATAGCATCTCTGAAACAGCCTCCATCCCCTTTGCATTTGGGTGGAACGGCACGCCCCCAGCTAACAACAAGCCATAACTGAAACCCTGAACCCAAGGTTCATCAGATCCGATCCCATGATCACGACTCATATCTGCGGCTGGGATAACTTTGCACCCATCCCGAGCCTCCGCCGCAAGGGCGTAAGCCTTCTGAAGCTCGCTGGCAATATTTTGACTTTGCTTGATTTCAGCACTTTTGAGAGGAACATCGACGCCCGGGTGTATGTCCGGCCCCAAAAGAGTCAAGTATTCGACAAGGAGGATCTGGCATTGCGGTGAGGTCTCTCGAATCTTGTCGATGACAGCAATGAAGCGTTCTGCCACTGCTTCGGTCGTCAAAGGCTCTTCGTTACTTGTCAGTGGCAGGAACCAGGAGATGAAGCGACCGATCCATGAGGAGCGGATTGCGGCCAGGGTCATTCCAGCGATATATTTTAGGTCGTTACCACCACCCGTAATGGTGACAACATCCACATCAGGAGGGAAAGCTGACAGCTGCGGCGCAAAGTGGTTTCGATAGAGGACTTGCGGCTCTGACAAGACATTCTTCAGAGTTGCGCTAGAAACCGTGAGATCGGTAAGTTTGGCGCCCAGTCTTGCCGCGAGAAGACCCGCATAGTTCCGCTGCGACCGCCCCGCGATCTTCAGGGCCTGCGGTTGTATGCCTGGCCCAGCGGCGAACGAACTACCCAGAGCGACAATATGGAGGCGGGTTCCAGTCGACTGAGTTGCTCTGCTGCCGGCCGCCATGGAAACAACGTTGATCGGAGGGCCCTGACGGTTGGCGCGCTCTTGATTTAGCTATGCAAGTCGGCAAGGACTGCGGGCGCATTTAAATCAGCTCGCAACGCTTGCCTCAATCTTCTTATCACGTGGCATTGTGAAATTATCCATTCGAGCATAGGAATCATAGTTCTTCGAGGAGGCATACGGCTGTTTGTTCCCGGAGTATGTCCACATGCTACAAATCATATAGTAGACCGCAACGGTGAAAATGGCGTCATAGTGAGGTATCATGATCATCTCGTCTGATATGCCTAGCCCGCAGATTTAGAGACGTTCAATGGTGGCGAGATGAGTAGAAACAGTGATGGTCTGCCTGGATCATGGCTTCACACGCTCATGGTTGCTCGGTGGAAGAAGACAGATGAAGGGATGGGAAACCGCTGAAAGACATGTTGGCCAGGTTTCATTGAATGCAGAGTTCAATCCCTCTAAGTGAGTAACCGTCTTTGTATTTGACTCATGACAGTTGTTCACTGGATAACAGGAACTGATGCCCAGCCAAGGACGTCTTGATTTCGATCTCCTAGCCCTCTCTCGCTCGGTCCAGTTTGGTAATGGACGTTTGATATTCTGTGTCTGATGCATCCATGCGTCTTTGTTGGGTGGCATCCTTGGAAGGTGTTTTATTATATACTAGAAGGTATCCGAAAATATCAATAGTTTTCTATCCAAATTTTGTATTCTTTGAGAGATAGCCGCCTTGTAATGGTAAGAATCAAATTTCTATTTTTGACACAAATACACATATTCAATTCTTTCTTGAACAAGTATTCCAAACCGATGGTCAGGTCCACGTCATCATGTTTAACGCTATACGTACGATTTCAACAGCGTGGGATTCAGCTGTTTTGCTCTGTTGTCTCTTGACCAATTGTTCAGCTCTACTTACACAATTCCTGAATCGTTCGCACAAGAAAAGACCCCCCCTAGACAATGAAATCAGCATCAATACGTTTTGCATATACATCTTAATACGACTTACCAACAGTTCCATTTGCGTAAGCATCAATTATGCTTTGTACGACCCCATAAGTACCTCCAGCACACATGAAAGCACCGAGAAGTGGGAGTAAGAAGTGTGCATAGTAAATAGTCTTCTGAAGAGCTGTTCCAGCCTTGTACGTGTTTCGGTACTGGAAGAGATAGAGGCAGCCTGGGAGTGCAATCTGAAGTGGGGCGAAACAGAGGGATCCTGTCAGAGCAAGGAGATAGTTGAAAATAGGGACAGCTTCAGCGAGGATGAAAGAGATAGCGCAAAGTCCGAAAGTACATGATCTGGATACGTTATTAGCTTACAAGGTAATAACGAATCGCTCGGGATTACATACAACCATGTACCCCAATGTATAAGCGTATTTGACTGTAAATGTCTGCTATTGCGGAGTATTCGAACGAACAAAAACTTAGCCGCAACCTATCCTCTATTATCAGCGCTGGATTGTCTCATGAGGCTGCAATCACTCACATGAAGTCCAAGGGCACCAGAAACGAGAAGGCCGAAGACCCCCACGCCGTATGAGACCTTCTGGAGTGTTGGGCCAGCGCTCTGTTAACGTCAGTTTTCTGCATCTTCCTTCTTCCCGAGACTACTCACTCCCAGAGAAGGACTCGTAACCCATGTACCACACCACTTGTACACAACTAAAGCAAAGCAAATATACGAAGCATGCACAAAGCCCATGCAGCTGAACAAGGCCTTCTTGTAGTCACCCGGGCTTCGCATCTCCGCGATGACTGGAACAAATGCAACTGGGCCGGCGGACGAGACGAAAATGGTAGCAGAAGCAGTGATTCCAGCCTGGAACGTGGGATTACCTATTACCAGGAATCCTAATTCGTATGGGCCTGTCTGTGGAGCTCCAGCTGGGCGATCGCGGAGGGTGACTCCGATCCTAAGAATCTGTTAGAATTTGAGCAGTGTTATGTCTGATTTAGATACAGGTGAAGAGACTTACACTACAATCAGTACAGCAATGAAAATTGAAATGAATCCAGTCCACGTGAGCCATCCAATGGCATGAAATGTTCGGACGCTGGCCATTGCAGCAATGATAAATGCTGCAAGAAAACACCACCAAACTGTGCACGCTGCGTGATTAGAGAAAGTATTCAATGCTACAGCAATACCAACAATGCCTGAACCTGTCCCAAGAATCCAGCTGTATGATATTAGTATGAATTACTCTACACAGGGCATACTTACGCAATCACGAAGAGAGCCCCCACCATTTCTTTGAGAATGGGACCACCCATCATTCCAGCCATATCTGCGATTGAGTGATTTGATGGATGTTCCGCTCTGAAGTTCCCAAGAATGACGCCAAGATCTAAAACCGGGTGAGCACAAGTCAGTCTCGCGATGCAGCATACTCACAGGTATTCAGAGCTCCCCATCCGATGACTGACAGCACACCCGGTACTGCGCCTGAGCTGGGTCAGCTCCATATTTTGTATCTCCTATCAGGAAATGTGAGCTTACCAAGTGATGCAAAAGCAGTAGGAATGCTGAGAACACCGGTAGCGAAGATGACTATTGGACGTCAGCATGGCTTCAGCAGTCGTATCGACTACATACCCTTTAAGAAAATTCCCGTAGCTCTAGGCCAGCCTACGGTTCGAAAGTCTACAACCCCATCTTTCTTTTCAAACACCTCTCTCTCCTTGTTGTCATATTCTTCGACGGGAAAGGCAATAGGCGCCGCTGCCGCTATCTCAGCATCGCGTATATATTTTTCTGAGCTAATCTTTCTAAGAGACATTTTTGCCTTCGGGGATGCGATGAGAAGCAAGAGAGAGAGGTGTCGATCAGCTCAGTCTTGCGAGGATATATAAGGAAGAGGACGCATACTTTCAAAGGACTCGCGGGTGATAAGGTGATAAGGTGTCGTCCCAAAGTGTCTAAAGGCAAGGATTCTAGGGACCTAGTCACTCCAGCACACCGAAGACCCCAAAATAAAGATAAGGAATGACTTACCTATTTTCAGTCAAGAATCATAGCAGACCTAAGATGTTGCAAGGATGCAGTAGGGATACCTCGAAATTAAGCTTGTGATTGGATGTCGGATCGGAGCGCCGATAGCGAAAGAGGAACAGACCAGGGTCTTGCTACAAGATGATAATGATCTCCTACATACAACAGACATTCCAAAGATCCACAGATAAGATACTTAGGGAAAACAACCAGGCTGGATTGTCATCGGACAAGTGCTAAGAGAAACATGACCTTGAGACTTAAAAGTCGAGTATATATTGGATCGAGCCAGTTTTAAACCAGGAATCGGCAAAGAAGCTACTGTATCTATCTTAGAACAGAACCGATGCATCACTCGTGCGTGAATAATGATAGGCGGTCTGGAGTGAGAAGGTTCTCGGAACCGGCAAAGCACAGAAACCATATCACTTTCGGCAGAGTCCTAGCCGGGAGTGCCGAAGAAGCCGCTTGACAGTGGAGTTTCTTTGAGCTTCATGGTATGACGCATAGGCCCCAGAATGATAGCTAAAGTAAGTGTAAACCCAGCACCAAGCTACATGCTGTCTAATACTGACGAGTGCTCAAGATACCCTTGGAAAGCCGAATCAACACACACTCCCATCACATCCCTCCATATTACCACACGGAATGCAAGGATACTGGCAGCGAGAAGTTAGATGGCATGCTGGCAGTTTAGTAATATCTTCTTTTATCAGCTCTAGCTGTTCTGATAATCAAGTCCGTCATAGCTCCAGGGTGATGATGACAATCTCGCCACGATGAAGGATTTATCTACCCTTAGATCCATCATAAGTGTGAACTCACCGGACGTCTAAGCATGCTGGGGTGACCTCGTGGCCTGCCGAAAGCCTGCTCGACAATGAAACGAATTCGCTGGCGGTCTTGCCACCCGCCGACTAAAAGAGTTGGCTTTGGACGTCCCAAGTGCCTTGCAGGAACTTTAATTAATATCCGAGAACCTGAATGTAGGCGAAGTCACCATCGAAACGAATGCTTTCGACGTCGTCTTTGCGGAGTTCAACTGATGGAAAGCTAAAAGTCATTTTTTACCCAGCCTCACTCACCATGTATGCAACACTCTGCCTGCCACTCTCACGCTTCAGTTGCTATGCTCTGTCAGTTCCAACCGAGGGTTCGATTCCAAATTTCGATACCACACGCACGCAGGCAAATCTGTTCCTTCCCGCTCACTGTGCCGACGTTACATTGTAATCGCTCATGCGGGTGGAGCGCCCCCGCCTGTGATCTAGCGAATCTGCAGCATCGCAACCGACATCTTAGGGTCTAAGGTTCATATTAATCTAAAAGTCGTACGAGAAACCTTCTAGCACCGATTCTCTTTTGATCTGGCGAAAACCTTCCTTTACTGATCAGAACCATGGCTTACTACGGCTGGTGGGACCTAAGGCGTTGTTGGATGGAAGTGACTGTCCATTCGCACCTCTCAAGAAAGTTCATGCAAAGACGACAACCATTGAAGAGGTTTTACTGGTAAGGCGTTGAGAATGGCGATACATAGTAGGACCGCAGAGAGCCTATTGCTATGGTGGAACGGTGATGCAAGACACGACTTGGACAGACAACTCCTAAATGCATGCTTTTCTGTTAACGAGCGAGAAATATCTTCAGGGTCGGTGCAGGTTTAGAATGAACTTACAGTCCTCATACTTTTTGAATCTTGATGATTCGTTTCTCCTTGCTGGGGACGTCATGTACAGGCCAAATGCATGTCTCAAATATCTTTGTCTGGATTCTCTACAACTTCATTCTTCTCCTTACTGGAGGCGCAAGAGACGGGTAGACGCATGTCTCAGATGGGACGACAGCCACTTCCAAGGTATCAGATTCTCGTGTTCTACGAACTGTACAGCAAATTCAAAAAGGTGTCATGGCGCACTTCCGGTCGAAGCTCAATTATCTGTTGTTCGTCTCTGCAGGGCCGTCAGATTCAACGATTGCTGAGCTACCTGCTCCATCCTCACCAAAAGTGTCAAGTTTCTGAACGCTTGTTCTGTCGTCGCCCTTATTGGTCTATGTCTACTGTATTCGACCTAGCATTTGACAATGAAGTCTGGCACGTTTATCCTGTCTGCTGTGACCTTCGGACTGGTATTTGCCAGCCGGGACGCTTTCTATGCGGCCCACCGGCAACCGCTACCACATTTAACGAGACCTGAACCCTATACGACAAATCATCGGGACGAGTCTAAATTTCGCTTTCTGTCTAAGAAAACAAAACGTATGTCTTCTCTGCCTTGAAATCTATTCTGAACCAATAACCACTTTCTAAAACGGGTCGCCTCTAGCTTATATCGTTGAGTCGTTACCCGATGTCCCTTTCGACATCGGCGAGATATACTCTGGACTGATCCCGATCGACAAGAAAAACACTAGCAATGCTCTGTTCTTTATTTTCCAGCCGACGATCGGTGTTCCTCGGGATGAGGTAACAATCTTCCTCAATGGCGGCCCAGGCTGGAGCTCGTTTGAGGGCTTCTTCCAAGAGAATGGCCGTTTCACCTGGACGCCGGGCACATATAGGCCCGTCGAAAACCCATACTCTTGGGTCAATGAGACTAATATGCTGTGGTATGCTAACTCTTGCGTCATTTTTGGATCCCTGCCTCTAAAACCTGCTGCAGGGTTGATCAGCCTATCGGCACTGGCTACTCGATTGGAACCCCAACCGCGACAACTGAGGAAGAGACCGCCCAAGAGTTTATCAGATTCTTCAAGAACTTCGAGAAATTGTTTGGGATCAAGAACTTTAAGATCTACATGACTGGAGAGTCTTATGCAGGCCGTTACGTTCCCTACATCGCCGCAGCAATGCTCGACAAGAACGATCCGGAATACTTTAACGTCACCGGCGCGTTACTCTACGACCCCTGCATCGGCAACTGGGACTTTATCCAGCAGGAGGTAACGGTGGTGCCCTTTGTCCGCGCAAACAATAATGTTATGGGCTACAATACCTCCTTCATCAGCAAGGTCGAGCTCCTGCACCAGACGTGCGGATACGCTGACTACATCGATACATACTTGGCCTACCCGCCTCCAGGGCCCCAACCAGCCGTATTCTTCGACTCGTCGAGCCTTGAGAACGCCAGCTGCGCCGTCTGGGAAATGCTCGACCACGCCGCCTTCTCAATCAACCCGTGCTTCAATGTCTACGCTGTCAACGATGGCTGTCCGCTCCTGTGGGATGTACTCGCCCATCGTACGCAATTCGACTATCTACCCGCCGGCGCCGTAGCGTACCCAAACCGCAGTGACGTTAAGGCAGCACTCCATGCACCCGACATCGACTGGTACCTAGACCAGCACCACCCTGTCTTCGTCGCCGGTGGTGGATCAGGCGGGCCCGAGAAGGCGGGCGAGACGTCGGCGGATCCAATACAGAAGGTCTTACCCCAGGTGATTGAGGCGACGAACAGGGTATTGGTTTCCAATGGTGACCTGGATATGATTATCATCACCAACGGGACGCTCCTTGCTATCCAAAATATGACTTGGAACGGTGCGCTCGGGTTCCAGACGGCGCCGAGCGAGGAAATGGTTGTCGAGACCCCGGACTTGGAGTACACGGCGGCCTTTAACAACGGCCCGCAGAAGGGCAGAGATGGCCCCCAAGGAGTAGTTGGGCTCAAGCACTACGAGAGGGGCTTAATGTGGACGCAGACGTACCTGGGAACCCATGTTCAGCCGGAAAGCCAACCGCGTGCAGCTCTTAGACATTTACAGTGGGTACTGGGGCGTATTAATGAGTTGTGATTACGATCGTAGGTCGTGAATAAGGAGGAATATGTGTGTATATACTTCATTCAGATGCCCTAAGGCTAAAGGCCAAATACCTAGCATTTATCTACTATACTTTTATAATGATCTAATTTTTTTCAGTACAGGTATGATTTCCGTTGAGGTTAACGTCGGATGTGAGGGGGCTTGTATACACGTGGTCGATGATGATAACAAGGCCAAGCAGGACACACCGCCATCCCCACCATGGTCCTACCAGACTAATGAGTGATAAATATCTCGAAAAGCGAAAGAGTTCACAGGTCTCATCTTTTTAATGAAACCAGACATTATATAGTATCGGAACCCTAACACTGTTTTTAGATGAGCTAGTTTAGTAAATGCTTTCAAACATTCCAAGTGATAAAAAGCTTGGAATGTTCCTCTTGGCTTTCAATTTCTGCAGGCCAGGAAAGGAATGTCACAAATGATTGCACCAGAAAGCTACATTGAACTTCTAAGCTCGAGCAAGGGAGAGACATCCTCGGACCGAGATACGAGAAGACCTCGCAGGTAGAATTTACAACAAAGCTCGTCACCAAGTAGGTCTGAGAATTCACAGGGTTATCACCACCAGGATTCAATCTCTTATCGTATCATGTCAAAACCCAGACCTGACTTGTTTCTGGTCTCGACAATTTTCAGGCAGGATTGTGCATGAAATTTTCATGTGCGTGCTATAATCATTGCAGTATGAAGTGGTGTTCGAGGATCTGCCATCCGTAGTAGACAGCGTCTCGCCGTCAACTAACAACCCCCACCAGCATCAATACAAGATGACACCAGATAAATACAACGCATAACCAGGGAGCCGCCAGACTCCCAGAAGGATATACTATGGATAGTGCATTGATGTGGCGCGATTACTGCAATGGAGAGCTGCCAGGCACTGACGAAGTTGATGAGAACTATGCAGGGGAAAGATGGCTGTGTGAAGGGATTGGTTTACTTGTCGGGAAGGGTGACCATTTTAGAACAGTCGATAATGGATATACTGACCTGGATTGCACGAGGTGACGAATCAATTAGCAACTTCACCATGAGGTAAGTCCTGTTCAGTACATGCCTTGCTGTGCGCCTTCACTTATACAGTTGCTTGCGGGTGACCCAGGGCCCTGGTTCTATTGGTCTGCATCCAGATCTCAGTATTAAGATTGCATACCCGGAACTCACTCTCTACGAAATTCTGAATTGCTGGATCAAATAGAACCCCAGCCGCTGGACAGCTTTATTGGTAGTGCAACCTTCAAAGCTTGGAGACATGTTCCTATCAGCTATGTTTAATGCAGTTCCGATGCACTAAATCCACCTTTATTTCAACGCAAAATGATAAAAGATATGGAGCGAAAGATTGGAACGGAACTCGTGTGCATGAATGCGACTCTGAAAATCTTCCTACCCTTTCGAATTTTGAATTCGTGGTCGATATAATCAAGAGAGCCGCTGGGGAGCTGTCTCAGCAGTATCTGATGAAAGTCACGTAGGTGGTTAATGATCTACATCTGTAAGGTAGCAAATCTTTTCCAAGGAAAGAAGACTTTTCTCTGAAGTAAAGATCGTTTCTCGGAAATAAACGTTAGGATATAAGAGAATGTGAAGCCGTCTTCGCCGGAGTAGTAAAAAGTACTGAGTCAACACTGGACAAGAATCTTGGTAGCTGCCACATCTGTGAGTCGGGCGAAGTTGTAATCTCTTTATACCAGCCTAACTTTGAGCACGATAGTAACATTGTACATATTTGGCCGAAGCTAGACAGCTTCACCTAACAGCGCCAACCGCATAAGGCCGAGAGCAGGGCCATGTGCAGATTCCCGCGGAACATGTAAGGAGTTGCGCCGGCGCCAAAGGTTCATAGCGCGGCATACCTCCAGTCCGTGCAAGCACAGACTCATTGATCCCCTGGACACCAAGCTCAAATCAACCACTAGAACGTAAGATTATCTTCACATCCCAGATAACTGGACTATTTAAAATCTCCGTCGCGGGAGTCAGACATCAGCGACAGACCCAGGATTTTGAAGTGGAGGTACTACGCTCGGCTACTTTTACGGGTCAATCTCAGCCGAAACAAACTACCTGTCCCTTGCATAAGATTTTACTACCGCGAACAAATCATCCCAAGTAGGACAAGGCGAATTCATAATAACTCTGGCTGGCGGGTACGCATATCCGACTTCCTGTCAACTTCTGACACGGGTCTTTACATATATCCTTCACCAATATCTATCCTGCACAAATACGTTCTCATATTTTCACGAGCTCACACTTCTTGGAAACCTGGATTATGTCAGTCATGGCATCTGCCATACGGCAACGGTACCAGCATAGTGCCCATACCACGTTGAATACGCCTATCTTGGACTACGCATTAGATTCTGGCGACAAATCCTTGGTAGAATCCGAAAGTGTATTAAAAACAGCTGTCAGGCAACTCCTGATCTCCTGGGAGGATCTTCCAGATTGGGCAAAAGACAATGAGTATATGCACTCAGGATTCCGGCCAATTTCCAATTCCTATTCAGAATGCTTTAAAAGCTTAGGCTACTTACACAACGAGACTGGCAACATATACAGTCACCTGCTAGCAACAATATGGATGTTTGGATTAGCTGCATGGTACTATTCTTACGTGAAGGAGCATTATCCCCAGGCTAACAGTGACGACCTAATCATTTTCTTTCTCTTCTTTTTAGGAGGGGCGGTCTGTTTTGCATTATCTACGGTTTACCACATTTTCACAAGTCATTCTCACTCTACGCATGTCTACTGCCTCAAGCTGGACTTTCTGGGTATCATTACCGTGACGAGTGGTTGCTTTCCGCCGGCACTATGGTATACATTTCCCTGTATGGCTCGGAGCATTAAAATTACTTGGATAAGTGTATGATTCCTTCTCCGCGAGACCCAAAACCATCAGCGTAGACATAATCAAGATACTTCTCGGGGGAAACTGGACAAAGGCTAATTCTCCGCAGCTTGACCTTGCCGCCCAGCTTTCTGGAGCTATCTTTGTACTTAGTATAAGAAAGTTTCGCACTCCAGCATGGCGCCCGATTCGTGGCCTTCTCTTCTCATTCATGGCATCGTCAGCATTCTACCCTATTATCATCGCCATATGCCAGGTCGGGTGGAAGAGAGCTAATATCGAGTATGGCGCCTCATCCTACATGTTGACCATCATAATTTATCTGATCTCAGTCACCATCTATGCGGTAAGTGATCAATGGGATCGCGATCTTATATCTCGATAAGCTGTATTGTTGACTAACAAAGCAGATTCGATTCCCTGAAGCCTGGAAGCCTGGCCAATTTGATATTTGGGGCCAGTCGCACCAGCTGTTTCATATTGGAATGGTGATAGGACTCACTATCCACTTTGGCGCGTTTATGACGGCCGTTGATCAGTTTTACTCAGTCAAGGATGGTGTATGCTAGAATTGGTGATCTCCTAAGTATGTTGTATATCATTGCTTCTTTAGGGTATAATAACTGGTACTCGTCTATCCCCTATCTTCTTGGTAGACGATTGAAATTATCACCAACTGATCAATCCAGTGATTTATTAGTCCTAACCCAACTCACACCATCGCCTGAAACCTCTCTCCATCCGGCAAGGACTCATTAGGAACTCTTTTGTGTCTGTACGAGCAGCATTTGTGAGGTAAAAACCACAAAATATTCTCGTGGAAACAACTACTACTAGCTTGAATCGCTCTTACTGCCCCACCTTGATAAAATGTTATCGTCTGCGTTTGTATAGATCATAGCCTCTGTGATTGATCCTTCTATGGTCATCCACCTTAGAAGCACCTCTTATGTCTTCATTGCTAGACTACCTTGTTCCAAAAGAAACATGGCGATTCAACCAAGAAGAGCAGGCCTGATCTTTTGCATCAGATCGTGCAACTGCTTATGAATACTTAGCATAGGCCATGTAAGTCATCTCAGATGTTCCCAAATGTTCCCATAAGACGAGGGTAGAGAACCTACTAAATGATCATTTGAAATCCGAATCATGACAAGAAGATGATATCGGCATAAGCACAACGCATATTCTGACTGTTGCGCAATCACTCGACACTGGAGATGATGGCTCCTGGACAATCAAGGTGGGATTTACCAACCGTGATATTTGAACTTATTAAACAAATGGATTATAAACGTACGAACATAGATTTCTGTAAGCATTTATCAATTCATTAAATGCAGTTATGAGTTCGGGGTTAATCTTGCTATTCTCGTCGTTTCAGGTTTTTAAGAGAAAACCCATCTGCGCCGAGCCCGTCTTCCTCCTCAACAAAAAACGAATAGCAGCCTGTGTAATATGCCTGGCCTTCAACACGCACTCGGACACCGGTTATCCGCTGTTCGCTACAGGCATCCGCTTTTAAATCGACCTCCTCAACATACGATCCAGCAAAGCCATGGAGTCCATTGTAGGCTCGTGACAGAATAGAGTGATACATCCAGGATTCACCCTTTGAAAGGGTTCCTTTGGCGTATGAGAGGGCAATTCTTGCAGCTACACATCCACCAGTCGGTGATCGGTCGATCTGTTGGTTTGCAAAGAAGCATAGTCCAGTCTCTTCCCCAACAACGTTCTCACTTGTCCTAGAAGATCTCGGCGAAGTATCCAACATCGCATCCTTCCATCGTTTGGCGTCATGATCTACAATCATAACAGAGTATAAGAAGCCGAGTTCTTTTGTATCGGGATGCTGTACGCAATAGGCAAGGCTCGGGCTCGCATTCACAGCATCCTTTAAGCATTTCGTAGCGCGGTCCATGCCCGCAAAATCAGCCTCCGATAAACCTTTGGGGAATCCCAGCTCTTCTGCAGATATTATGCAATAGAAAGCCCCCCCGTAGCTAAAATCGGCGACGACAGAGGTGCGGCCCTGGAGTTCAGGCCATCGATATTTTTCGTCTAAAGGAATCGTTACGCCGATTGCTGTGGCAAAGGAAGGGACTGATATGAATGACACAGCACGTGATGGATCAGACTTTCCTGTCGGAAGGGTAGGAACAGTGATCTTTACAACTCCACAAGGTACATGAAGACGGACGGTCGTGATTCGCGTTTCGCTATCATGCTTCAATAATTTCCTGCGAGGAAAAATTGTCTCGTCGGCATCAACCAAGAACCGACCTAAGGCAATCGTGGCATGCCCACACATAGTAGAGAATCCCTCGTTGTGCATGAAAAGAACCCCCATATCAGCCTCTCCGGCATCAACAAGCTCGGTCTCTGGTCGGAGGATGGCGCCGTACATGTCCCAGTGACCGCGGGGTTCCAGCATCAACACACGGCGAAAGTGATCAAATTTTTCCTTGAATTGGGATCGCTGTTCCAACAAAGTACCGTGGATCTCTGGGACGCCAGACCATATTATTCGCGTGGGCTCGCCAGTGGTGTGCATTTCCACACAGTTGATGGGCGGAGAGACATTGCCAAATAGGCCTTGTATGGTTGCGCCGTTCATGTTTAGGTAGTAACAAAGAGTGTTTTCCGTGGCATGTATTCTATGGTCGGAATTGGCTTCTGTGAACAATGGCTGTCAGAGGCGCAGTCGCTAGCTCTGTCCGGGATAGCCTTCCTTCCGCGTGAAATATTCCAGCCGGCGGTTCAGACAACTATTTGCGCGACGAGGTCAACCCTATGCATGAAAGGCCTGTCTTCGATGGACTAGATGCTAGGTAGATAAGAGTAAATGCGAAGATCAAAGCAATAGCTACGACAGGAAAGATAAGAGTGGGCGGCAAAAATCATTCGCAGGTAATTTGACGAGTGTTACGTATAACAACCACTTAAGTGGGATGAATTGTTGATCTAAAGAGCGGACACCGCATCCGTACCACAATCACGACATGATCATATAGATGGGTTCATGGCGCAAGGCGAAACTCGATATGGGTAACGTTTAATAGACTGCAACGCATGTTCATATGTTAAAACGTCTCACAATGAAATGATGTAAGGTCATGTAAGCATCAGTACTCTCACTCTCAACGCTGGTTACTTGTCTTCAATAAAGGTAGCAACATGTTTAAACTACATGGTCTTTGATCCTACACCTTAAATCAAACCAGGATTCATCGAGTCTAATTTCCACTTCAACTCGATAGTGAGCTCTGAATAATAATGTAAAATCGTAAAGATATTATCCTTTAGCCTGTCTATGCGCCAAATTGTACGAAAGAGTGGTACTTCAGTCACAACTACAGCAGCTGCTCGAAGTCCATGCTGAGCCGCGTCAATGAATCCTCAATGAAACCACGTCGAGCTTGAATCCATTCTAACTGATCACTAAGTGTCTGTTTAGCAGCTGTGAGCATTCGGCTCATTTCGGACGGCTGCGGGCCGCCAGCAGTGACACGGTTGCGAATAATCGCAACTGGATCCAGTGTCGCACGGAATTCTTCTTCGGTCATAGGAAACTGCCCACCAGCAAACTTCATGTCCTCCAAGGTCTGGGTATATATGCGCTGTGCATCAACATATGAGAAATCACTTGGACGAATATTGTGCGCCTTCGCATACGAAACCACTTCGGAAGAAAAATGATGGCCGACACGAAAAGGCAGTTTATACTGCCGCATTAACACATCCGCTACTTCTTGAGATGCTGTCCAGTCGTTGTTCAACTCCTCTAGCGCTCGGTCAGGATTGATAACTAAGGCCTGAAGTATCTGCTTCCAGTCGGCCAGGACTTGGGTCACCCCATCGACGACCTCAATACTCTCAGGCCCTCTGTTATTGTCGCCCATACCCGGGGGAATATTGTGTGCCTGGATAGCCCGCCCTATGCCCAGCGTAACGATCTGCGATGCTTGACCCCGTGTTCGATTCAAAAGTCCAGGATTACGCTTCTGAGGCATTGCGCTAGAGACGTAGGTATTATTCCCGCCCTCCTCCAAGAGAATCCATGGTCGTGGTTGTGCATACTGCACCATAACATCTTGAATGAACGCCCCAGCATGTAGCGCAATACTCATAGCGAGTGCGCCAAGCTCCACGGAGATTTCAGTAGCTAAGATCTGGGCGGCATCATAAGCATTGTCGACGGTAGTTGCAAAGCCCAGATAAGCTGCCATGCGGTCGCGATTCAATGGCCAACTAGTACCATTGAGTACTGTTGTGCCCATAGGTGATCGATCCAGTCGAATATAGAATTCACGTAAACGTTGAGCATCACGTTCGAGCCCAGCTACGTGGCCAAGCAAGTAATGACCATAGCTGTTGGGCTGGGCAGCAACACCGTTGGTATAATTGGGAACAACCGTGGCCGTGTGGTCTTCCGCTAACTGCACCATACACGCTGTTGTCTCTCGCAGCTGCTCAGCGAGACAAAGGGTTGCTTCGCGGAGGATCGCAAAGCGGGCAGTCGCCAGCATATCTTGACTCGACCGTCCCGCATGCAACATTGTTGCCTCCAGTCCCGCAGCTGCGATCAATAACGGCTCAAACTTGATGACCAGCTTTGGTCTCTTCGCACCTGGTTCTTGGCCATCTTGCAGTACTTTCTGTAGACCTCGGGCGATCCGGGGCACTACAGCGCGTTCTAGCAAGCCTTCATCAACATTGATGACTGCCGTGGCCTTGTTGATTTCACCCAGCCAGAAGAAATTGTCGTGGCGTGTTGTGGCTGATAGCGCTGCCTGAGAAGACATCGAGGTCATCAGGAGCGTATATCTTAGAACTTATTGGGGGATCTAAAAGGGCGTGGAAATTACGATGAAAATGCTGTCGTATCATTTGCCAGGGTTCATGGCATACATCCCACTCTTCCGTCTGTAGGATCAAGACAGGGAATATTGAAAACGATTGATCGTGGAATTCACATCTAGTCATGTGATAAGGCATACATGGTTGTTAGCATAGAGCTTGGTTTGGGCTCTAGCAGACACAGAATACAAGGGCTGGGGTCCTTTAAGGACCCTAATTATACTTATCCCTGACTCGGTGTGCATTGTGATCCAGTCCGCCGCAAACTTCTCATTAGCATTGTCCTTAGTTCCAACTCGAGTTTTGCCTACGACCATCTCTAATCTTTCCTCGCCATGTCTTTTGGCGATAGGATAGCGCAATTATGGTGGTATCGAATGGTGGAACAACTTAGGCTATGGCTAAACGGATTCGCTGGCAGGAACTCCCCCTGATTTCTGCCACGTAATAAGTCATGTATCGAAACTCTCATTCTTGGGTATGCCACGTATGGGGCCGGCTCACGTGGACTGGGTTTCAATGTCCTGGCCGTGTTCATCCTCGTGTAAGGCATGTGCCCTTTTGGCACTATAGGACTATGGATGGACGATAGCGTCGACCTTGACCAGTACTATATTCAGGGACGGAAGCTGTAGATAGATAATCATTATAATCTATGATGTGCTAGATTGAGAAGCCAACGCTGCCACTGTTTTTACCCTCGTCTTCATCAGTGGCTGAACCTTTGTCCCGAAAACCTCAATGCCTTTCATAAAGTCGTCAAATATAAGCATGATACCCTTAATAGGCTCGTTCGCGAGCTCGTCAAGTAAGCCCGCAACTCGTTCGTATGACCCTATCATTGTGTTCATATCATTATTAATTCTGTTCTCTCCCAAGAGCTCCCGCTTCGCTGATGAGTTCTGATCAAGGTTAACATTCCTACTCGCTTGGCCAGTCGCCCAGGCAATCGCTTCGTCGTCTGCGCCATCATTATAAAACTTCCATTTTGCCAGTGCTGCCTCATCCGTTTCTTCGGCTATAATTGTGTATAGGACGAGCGCCCCGACATCGCGATCAGCCTTCTTAGCTGCTTCTACTAAGCCGTCGTTGATAGCCCGGATCCCAGTTGGATTGTTCTGGCCTCGGGCCATAATAAAATTGTAGTCAGCATGCTCTGTTGCAAATTTTACCCCTGGTGGGCTCTGGCCTGCCGCGACGATCTCAACCCTTGCTGAAGGCTTTGGCAACATCTTGCAGTCGTTCTTAAGATGCAGTTAGCACGGGTCCATTCCCGGGAAGGTGGGCATCTTCTAGCACCAAACCTAGTGCCGGAACAAGCTCAAGAACCAAGAATACAACAAGGGTAACTCTAGAATGCACATACCATTGTGAAATGCTTCCCTTTGAAATTTGAAACTCCAGTATCCATCAAGTCCCTTAGAACTTGCACATATTCTGTAGCGTACTCATAGCGGTATCCGAAATACTTGTCCCCAGGCCACAAACCCATCTGCTCATACTCAGCTGCCTGCCATCCAGTCACAATATTGATCCCAAACCGGCCAGGAGCAATAGAGTCGATCGTTGTAGCCATACGAGCTACGATTGCAGGAGGTAATACAAGTATGGGGGTAGATGCGATAAGGTTGATCTTTGAGGTTACAGCAGCTATACCTGCCATCAACGTGAAGGATTCAAGATTATAGTCCCAGTATTCGGTCTCACCCCCAAAGCCGCGCAATTTGACCATTGAGAGGGCGAATTCAAAGCCATATTTCTCAGCCAGGAGGACGATATCCCTGTTTAGCTCAAATGTGGGTTTGTACTGCGGAGTGTTCGAGGATATCAGAAAGCCATTGTTACCGATTGGAATAAAGACACCGATCTGACAATGTTTTTCGGTCATGGTGAGGGTAAGTCGTTAGTTATGAGATGATAGTCAGGGAAACCAAAGCCTTTGTAGAAAAGGGTGGGATCTAACAGAATGAACCGAAATGCCTCCTCTTATCGGAGCTCCTTGCCGGAACCACATCCGCGTCGGATAGCGTTGTTGAATCCTATCATTCCCGGTGAGTCGGCCTTGCCCGAAGACAACGCCGCGGTCAATACAGTAGTACCTTACGGTTCTCAAATAATTTAGCTTGCCTATGGTAGCTATCGGATTTTTAGGACTGCTCTAGTTCGTGTCCATGCGCGTTAACCTAGATGAAAATAATTTCAAGAAACACTATGACCAGCCGTCACTCTTGAAAACCTGCTCGAGGACGATGATTTTTGTGATATGGTTTTGAATAAAGTCTAGTACTGATAAATTTGAGTCTGGCCTGATCGCTTGAAAAAAGATGACCTGACAAACATCCATATGCCTATTCCCATGGCACCAAACAAGGTCGGCATGGGAAATGGCAATTCCTACTAGCTACAATCACAAAAGCCGTTCAATTAATGAATATTCTCATTGTAGGGGAAGGCAAGAAAATAGGGACGGACTTAAAGGAGACCTAGGGGAGTTTTGCCAGTAGAGTGAAGGAAAGGAAAGTGCATATCGCTTGCGTAAGATGCCCACTATTCTATGATGTCCGTAAGCTTATAATCCACTTTTAAACAGACATATTTGAGGCACTAATATCAAGGCTACACGATAATACTTACATCACCAACTTCCCTCACCACTGTATGTAATGACGGCTCGTTCAACAAACCCAATAATTGTTAGTTGCAATGGACTTTTTCGCATTCAATAATGCCACACGTCCCTCAATGTAACCTGCCACTAGGTCTTCGCCGTATCAGGAACAATACGAGGGAAATATCAACAACGCTCTCCTTCTACTCAGCTACATTTTCTTCAATGGACCTGCTGATCTTCCGCTCTCGAAATCCTAGCGCTGTTTCCTCGACCTTCTCCTGTCTACAAAGTTAATATACGGACACTTATGAAGAATTGGAAGACTAAATAATCATCGATGCTTCTTATACCCTCAGCGTCTCTTAACACCTCCTCATATAATGCAAAACTACAGTACAACCCTAGTTATATCGATCCCCTTTATCGACATTCTCACTACTGCAATTCTTTTTCTGCATCGAATCATTCTCCATACAACTCCGATACCTATAATATCGTCCCTGAATCCCTGAATATCTACACAAGAAAGAATATCTCCGTCATTGTCGTATCGTCGCCCTCAAGTCGCATAGCTAGAAGCTGTGACCGTTCTCAGGCCCCCTTGTTACATCTTTGCTTGGCTATTAATTCTTCCCGCAAAATTTTCCACGGGAGACCCGCTAATCTGCACTTATGTCATTTACGAGGTAAACTTGTACCTTTTACAACAGCAAAACGTAGACATAACTTTGGCAAAAAAAAAAGAAAGAAAGCAAATTCTTCCGGCACGGGGAATTGAACCCCGGTCTCCCGCGACCTATAAGACACTATTGAAAGTAACTTGAGAGGCGGAAATGCTAGCCACTACACCATGCCGGAGTTTCGAAAGACGGATGTCCAGTGTTCATATCCATATTTGGCTAACTCCTTAATTATAATCGCAGATTAAGATAATGCCCTTCAGATCTATTACTTTTCTTATACTCTTCTGTGCTTTTTTGCCATAGCCATCCGCCAGAACCCTCTCCTCAATCAAGTGGTACTTTTTTGCCCGTGCACGACCCATCTTACGTTTCGTTAGCTTGCTAGAACGTATCTCTTCGACTTTTCACTTTGCACTTACATCGGCCAATACGCGTGTATGCTCTTGTTTCTCATATCCGTTCGGACTTTTGCCAAGAACACGTCAACCTCCGGTTTGGCCCACCCAAGACCACGTGTGAATAAAGCCATGGAAATTCCTTCAAGGCCACCAGTGGCATTCTCGAGTTCCCACATACCGAGTTCTTTTGCGTTTGACTCCTTTGGCCAGGTGTTCTGGGCCCATTTGAACATTTTAGCCTCTACATTGATAAATCCAGCCTCTTCAGCAAGTTCTTTGTATGAGGAAGGGATGTCAAGAGATCGACCCAATATTTTCGCAGCCTCCAACATGTAGTTTGACCATTGCCATAAGTAGTGTTCGGGGAGAAGCGTATCGTCGTCGCATTGACAAGGTAACGATAATGACTGAAGCTCAAGGTAACCACCAGGTTCAAGGTTTCTAGACAGCTATAAGTATACTGAGGATCTGATAACTGAAAAGAGAAGAAGCCAGTCAACATACTGGTAGGATTGTGCAAAGAAGTTTGGCCAGTCACTAAATCCACCTATTAGGTCACGACAATGTATATAGTCAAACTTCTGACTAAATGTCCAAGGCTCTTCCAAATCATCGATCTCGAAGCGAACATTCGGCGGAACGCTATCCGTAATTAGCATTGAAGTCTGCTTATGTATCTACATAAAAACATACAACAAGGGTTGAATTGGACTTAAATCAGTCCCAATAATCTTTCTAGGTAATTAATCATGAGTAATTGGCTTAAGCAGATGTGAGAACATGCCTCGGCCTCAGGATGTTCATCGCCTTCATGCCGTCAGCTGTGAAAGTACACAACTATTGCCAAAACATACCAAAATCTATAGCCCAAATCCCGGTCCCAGTACCAACGTCAAGCACACGATTAACTTTTGCATCTTTGGAGTTCATTGGACAGAGGCCCAAAGCTCCGCCCAAAGTCAAGGCCCACATATGATGTTGGAGATCTGTGATGTTTCGTTAGAAGAGGGCCCGGGGGAAATGAGACTGGTTGTCTCTACCTAGTCTATCATTCTCCCGCTTACACATAAGTAAGTAAGATTTCCAAATAGAAGTACGGGTAGGATTAACGTTACCTCGTCATTCGGATGCACATATTCTAGAGGCTTGTTATTTGAAAATGCCAGTCGGGGAACGATCAGGTGCTAGGTACAAAACCTACTGCCATCTTTATACGCATGATAGCTACGGCCATGTTCTATGCGGTATTTCGTGATACTAGAGGTCATTGATACTAAGGACGATGTAATGGCCAACTTTAATAGCTCTTAAATTAGGCTTCGGAACTTCTAAACTCATGTAGGATCTCACATCTTCAACTGCAGAATCTGCATCATCCTGTCATTATTTGAAACAGTTAGCTCGCTATTGAAAGCGCAGGGGATAGAAATTCATATCATACCTCATTCGGATCCGCCTCAAGTATAGGATTCTGGTCAGCATAGGACGCCGGGTTGGTAGAGGCTGTTGGTTGACACATTTGCGAGGCTAGTACGTAGAGAAACGCAATACACAAGGAAGGTAAACTTGAGAAATGAAAGTGGTCAGCGCTCCAAAGTTAAAGGTTCTTATCTCCCACCTGCTCTTTCTGTTATACATTGGGGTTAAGTCCACTACGTCGCACTGCATTAGCGAAGATAACGCTCAATGAACCCCTGTGCAAGAACACCCTGGCCAGGTAAAACTGTTCATTGGCGTTTCCCATCCCATCCAAATGGGTTGTTCTGGGGCTATAGCCTATTAGCAGCTATAATAGATTGGGCCGGTCGATCGTACATCGGTCCACATCTCAAAGCAGATAACGATTTCACCGCCAAGCCGAGTACAGTAGTTACGAGAATCCTAATAAGCCAATCAAGATCAGTGGGGCAATGAATCGTAAGAGAAGCCCAATAATGTTAAAAAGGGTATCTATCATACCTCTCTGATTGACAAAGACCCGTTCTAGCAACATACCAACGAATGAATCCGTGATGTAGATCTACTCTTAACGATACGGGTGCTTGAGTAGCAAAGCTTTGTTCCTTTACGAACATTACGTCAAATTCGTTCTGTGCGAGTCTCTATAGAAACCCGAACCTGTGCCCTTAGGCTATACTCAAGGGTTTGAATATCCTGAGATTCAGCACTATGGCGTGCTTTATGGTCTTCATCTAATTTGGCCATCGACAGCAAGCGCACATTTGCCATAGTTAACCTCTTATTTCTTACATTAATAGCAGCTTATAAGCCATCTACAAACTTTGTGATTCTGCATACATGGTTGGGGCTCCGATCTCAGGTTGCGGAATGGAAGACATGATTCGATAATATTGTCTTTCATCATACCAGCCACCTACAACGAATTATTGAGCTTTCACGCTCCTTGGTTTCTGTGTTTTCGTCTCAAAAGTATAACTTGTGCTTGGAGTCTCCACGACCGATGAGTACATTATTGAACTTTCTATAGAGGAAAATAGAAACACATATATATAATAGAGAGCCTTCTTAAGTGCCAACGGCCATATTCAACTTTATGTATGTGAGCCCCATAAATATGGCAGATATATGATCAACCAAACACAACCTAAATTTGAGAACATACGGCCCAGATTCGGCCTGGGAAAAGGGAGAAGATAGGCAGCAGCGAGGTCGGATAGTCGCTTTTCTTCGCAACGGCCACGCGTGTCCACAATTACGCGCGTTCCCAGTAACGCGTGACATCTGTATAAAACGTCCGAACACCGATCAATTTTGCTGGTTCGTTCTTTCTCTGTGGGCTGATTTGAGGCCGTTACTTCAGTCATCAAGATTAACCCGATAATACCTTTGAGATAATTACCATTTCCTTTCGTACATACTGCTCAGTCTGATTCAAATTCTGTTTACTTCCGCCGCCCAGCTCATACTCAATCCGTCTACGAGTCTACTAAGATATACCCAACCAAAAGCCAGTAATGCAAGAAGTGAGTTAGTTTTCCGGTCAAATTATATGCACAAAAAGAACACTTCTTGTCTCGAAGTGTACACTGTTAATATTATATGACAGCCAGTCCCTTTCGCAACCAGTGGTAATGAACCTGTGCTCCTAGGAAATAAAGACACCGGATGTATATACAATTTCCCTCCCAAAGGTCTGAAAGAGAGATTGTATCATAGAACTTATCTCCAAAACTGGCTTCTATGTCTGTTGGTGCTCGGCTTGGCATTATTCATAGCGTATACCGGCGGCTGGGAGCTTTACGATGCTATCAAAGGATGGTAGAACAGGAATTAGGGCTGGATAGAATACTAGGCATGGTGGGTGGGAGAGGGCACCAATGCTCAAAGTCGCGGAGTTGAAGAATGAGGTTGATAGGAGAAAGGTTAAGGGGGTAGTGATCCCAAGAGGATTTGACTAAACCTAAAGGCCCATTCTGTATAAATAGAACAAACATGCCATTCAGCGCTGGGACAAATTGATATTCAACCCAAAATAAATAACACCAGCTCAGCTTATTATGTGAGTAATGTCCTGTCTCTCTAGTGTCTCACCTGCAAATGCAATTTACATCTAGCTATAATAGTAGAAACTTGGGTAGTTAGTCTACTTGCTGGTATAGTATGTTAATATTGTCTTTCAGCAAGGAAAAATAAGTACTATTTCTCTTCACTCGAAGTTTACAGAAGTAATATAATAGATGGAGAAAGAAACACAATATAGAGCTTATCCTTCTACGGTATGTGTCTTATGATAAGTTCCTGTTTCGGGGTCTCTACAGATATAGATGAACGACCCGTTCTACAACTTTTGAGATGTCGCCTTGAAAATGCTTTGCATGCCGAAATAGAAACAGCAATCACACCGAAGGAAACCTCTAGGTAACCACACAACGAGAACTCAAACGTATCCCCTATTAAGAGAAATAGTGGCTTAGCTCCTGAGAAACGACTTTAGGAGGATAGCCCTTAGGGCTTTGAGATCAAACTTACAACTACGATCTGAGCTGTGTTGCAACTTTTCCATAGCTTTCGGTCGAAATATAGACGCGATACAGGCACTGAAGAGGCTATGATTAGGATTGTAGATATTTCAGCTTGGATACGATTAACTTACAGTCCTCCTAGTGATAAAAGTATCATCAATCCAGCTCGTTTTCTTTTTGATAGGGAACCAAGTTCTAGTTCAGGACCCAAAGTTAGTTAAAATCTCTCATTGGCTAGGTTTTTCAGATGCACAGGAAGATTTGAGTACATACCCCATATGTTCTTCATCGGTAGAATCAATACTACTATATCTGTCGCGATATCAAAGCTCGATATAGTATATTGGAGAGCCCAGCCATTGATACAGTGATCTCCGGGCATCTGGAATGACGCCTGGAAAAAGTTGCCTCTAACCGGTATGCACTGGAAGATGATTCCACACACACTCGCAATACTCATCGCAACAAGGGCGCCCATAACGAATTTGGTAATTGGCCGAATTCTTCCAATGGGAAAAGTTCGTAGATACGTCGCTAGGATGGAGAGTTTGACAAAAGCTAGTGAGAAGACATAGATTATCATGATCACATACGTGACCTAGCAGATTAGCTTGTAATTTTTGGAGAAAGAGGGGCGAATCTAACCTGACCCAATCTCATAACGTGAGCCAAAGTAAGGTGCTCGCGATGGACTCCAAGGCCATCCGTCATACCTGTGCAAATTACACAATAGTAAGCAGGATTCCCATGGTTGATTTCTTCATAGGTAGGCCAACAACGTGGGAAGCACGGGACGGTCTCGTTCATGGTGGCGTACCAAATATATCTAGTATCGTGGAGACCGTCAGGATGCACTGTATTCAATAAGTTAGTAATCATCCAGCCAAGATCAAAGCAATCGTCGTATGATTTACCAATGCAGCCAAAATCAGCCAATCATCGCTGCGAAGGTCCTTGACTATACGAAGTCTCGTGTATAGCCTTAGAGACACAACAAAGAAGCAAATGGCGAGTATTGTCCATTCTATGGTAAGCAAGGCTACCTGATATGTGGTATGGCCCTGGGATTGGTGATCAGTCTACGTAGGTCTAACGATGTTCTGCAGGTCAAGTAGGTAAGCCTACGATTCGCGAATCATATGGATCCACGACCGGTGGGAAATTGGTATCCATTTTTGGTACCAAGCAGGTTGTGCTTTGCCTGAGAGGTCAAGGTCAAGGCGACAAACTCTCGGAGCTTCCCAGCAGTTGATGGAAAGGGTCGGAATTCTCTTATACCCAAGAGTCTGACCCCATCGAGGTTGCTAAATGCCCAGACGCAAACAGCAAAGCCCTTCCACCTAGGGTCGAGAACCCAAGACTGATCGTAGCCATGACATGACCCAAAGATGGTAAGGCAGTGGAGAAAACCAGGCGCTGTCCGGATGCAGCCGAAAGTCGTCGCGGCAAAGGGAGGGAAGGCAGGGACGAGAATGGAGGCAGATCGGTTGATTGTACCGGTCGACCCGCACCGAAAGCGGATGGGTCTCGCTGACGTTCGCGTGGAATTGCAGTGGCCGTCCGCTGGCTGCTTACAGCAACCGAACGGTCTATACGCGACTCAACTGCGACTGTAAGCATTATCTGTGCTACGCCGTGTGATTGTTTGATCGAGAACAAGGTCCGGGTTCCTTGGTGAGCCGGGGGCGTGGAGGGTCAAGGATCGAATTTAGATGGAACCACTTTCCTATGATACAACAAGTCGCCTTTCCCATGGCCTTGCCTCATGCCGATGCACTCTCTGTACAATAGACAGATGAAGTCCCATCAATCCTGTCAAGCCTGATGGCCAAGAAGCACCTTACAATCGTAGTGCAGTTCTGGGCCGGTCGGTGGCGTCCTCTGGGGCAAGGGGGTGGGAGAGTGGAGGCATCTCCGGTGTCGACGACTATGGAGAGGCCAGAGATCTCACCCACCTATGATCGATTCACGACGTGATTGGCTACCCTTTTAGTAGAGGTATATATTATGATTGTAGCTTCACCTGCTGCTCTGAAGGATGACTGACGGCTGACGGAGCTGACCTCGGGCAGGGCTGATTGGCTGCCCGGCGGGTGCTTTGCTGTGATCGCCCTCAAGTGCTGATCTCGAGTGGACGCCGGACTGGTGGCCGGAACAACACCAACGAGCACTTAAGACCCGACAACACCGCGGATTATACACACCAGCCCGTTGATGTGCACCACGGCGACATTCTTCGAGCACGGCACGCAGACCCCGTTCTTTGGCTGGCGCTGGGGGCCCCTTCTGTCCCGTGCCGCCGTCATCGCCGATGGAGCCCTCGTCCATCCCCCGTATCAAGCGGTCGCGAGAAGGGAAGCCCAAGGTCCGCACCGGCTGTAACATTTGCAAGTAAGTCTTCGGCCGACCGCATGCAATCAATCCTCCATCCCTGACGTGGTGCCTGCCGTAGGCTCCGCCGGGTCAAGTGCGACGAGACGAAGCCTTCGTGTCGTCGCTGTCAGTTAGCTGGTCGAGAGTGCAGCTATCGCCGGCCCCCGACTCCGGCGGTGCACAATGAGAATGTCCGGCAGCACACCTTCGTACCCATTAGAAGACGTCCAGCAATCCTACAACAACAGCCAGCTGCGGACCGCGCCGATGTGGCCCCGGTCCAACCCTCTCCATTAACTGTATATGCCCCGTCGGCTTCTATCCCCGGAGACAGCAACGAGCGCCGGTATTTCCAACTTTTTGTAAATCAGGTTTCCCGGGATCTGTCCGGCTATTTCTTCACGCCCTTCTGGACCCGACTGGTTCTCCAAGAGTGCCACCGCGAACCAGCCATTCGGCTTGAAATATGTGCCCTAAGTGCCCTCTGCAAAGCATCCGCTTCTCCACCATCCGAACGAGACTCACATTACCACTATGCCTTGACGCAACAAAGCAAAGCGCTGTGGTGTTTCCGCAAAGTTCTCCCCAAAGGATCCGTAAGACTGGCGTTGATCGCAAGCCTGCTCTTCACCAGCTTTCACAGCTTGCAAGGGGATGTCGAGACGGCAGCGCAGCAGATCTCGTGTAGCATACGCCTTCTGGACCAATGGAAGAATTCTAAAGGCAATATTGAGGGTCGGACGGGAGCCGTCAGCTCGGGTCAGGACCCCGCGAATATCGATCCGGACTTTATGGGAATGCTTGAACGACTGGAACTGCCATTGCTGTCCTTTATTGCAATCAACCCCATTCTTGAATATGCATTCGAGGAGGTGAAAGAACCGACTGAGATTCGCATGATGCCTCTACCGGATCGTTTCATAAGCGTACGACAAGCATTGCCATCCGCTATCCAATTCTGCAAGTTTTGCCTCCAACACATGAGGATAGGTAACGCCCACAAGTTGAGCCCACAATCTACAGCCTTCCACCGCATATTCATACGGAATCAGAATACCCTATTGACTTTCAGCTCCCGCTGGAAAGCCGCATTTGCTCCCGTCCTCAAAATAGTCAACCCTCGTGCCACGAATTTTGACTCCATCGGTGCCCTGGTATTTGATATTTATGTTCAAGTCTTCGAGAGCATTGTGGTGACTTCTCTCGCTACCGACGAGATGGTCTATGATGACTACTACAATACGTTCCGAAATATTGTCACTTCATCGGGGGAGATCCTACAGAAGGATCACGATTTGCGACGAGCCACGCCACGGCGCAATGACAAGGGCGGTCCGGGGGATGGCTGCGAGGGTAAAGGAGAAGAAAGCCCAACACTGCAACTCTATCTCGGCGTTATACCTTCACTCTTTTATGTTGCAACACGGTGCCGCGAACCTTTGATCCGCCGAGAAGCAATCAATTTATTACGCAAGTGGAAGGTACGCAATGGCATATGGGATAGTATACAGGCTGCTCTAATTGCAGAATGGGTTTTAAATATGGAGGAAGCTCATCTAAATCTTGACCTGGCAGAATTAGGGTTGGAGGAGCACTACATGAGTTTGGTGCAGGAGGAATGGCGGGTGAAGATGCACACTCTGAAGTGGACTGTTGACTACATCACGAAAAACATCAACGTTGAGTGTTTTCAAGGAGCTGGGAAGAACATTACAAGACGCAACGCTACTTTTCGATACCAATAACACATCGCCTCGCAAATTGTAGCCAAGGAAATTTATAACTCAGGTGAGAATGAGTGTTGCGAGGCCCTAGTTGTATAGTCCTAGGAACGTACTTCGTGGCTGAGAAATCATATCCAGCCTCGCGACCAATCGTGAGCAAGTGTAGCAGGGATTGCGACCATGCGCTTGATGAGCTGATGCAATTCGTACCGTGGAATAGAACAACAAGAATGTGGAAAGCACTACATGCTCTACGGCGTATCTATTACGCCAAGCCTTCTGGCACTTTCGTACAAACCGGGGATATCTGGCATATCAAATTCTCTAATTCGACAAAGTACCACCTTCTTAAGTAAAGTAGATCGGTGCTGGATTTGGGGTCTTGGCGGAATTGTTTGGTCTGCTACGAGGTATACAGGTGATGCTGAAGAAAGTCGTGTACGCCAATGCTAGTTAAACCCTTACCTGTCTATGTCGATCGGGTTTATGCATAGGTGTTGTCTTTGATACACTTGAGTATTTGCACACGGTGATGTTCAGCATACCTCAGAGAGAGTATCGAAGACTGAGTGAGTCGAAAGCAGACTGTTTTTTTCAGTGACAACGGTGCCTTCTAAGGATGACCTTATTGTAGACCTGACTTTATTACAACCCTGCCTCATTGCACGGGTGACTTTGGCGACTTGGAGTGAAAGTTAGGAAGGAGGGCCACGACACTGAAGATCCGGTAACATAACAATGGCTTGCCCTTGCCCTGCCAGCCCTTCTTCATTTGGCTAGACATGTTGGTTGTTATTGTTCCGCCCTGGAAGGAACTGCCATCTCTTGGCTTTTAAACTCCTCTTGGTTACTTCTAAGCCAACTTCCGAGGATGTGCAGGAGTTATTGCCTCCGCTAGTCGCCAAGGAGCCCCGACAACCTACATCTAAGGGACCGAGCATTCTACGCTCTATTATGCTTGTCTTCTGCGATCCAGCTAACTAAACGCATGGTCAGATGCACCTTCGCCAGAAACCATCCTATTGCCACGGCTGAAGGGGCTGACAGAGCTGAAAAGGATCACCAATCAAGTCGAGTCTGCAAGCGAACGAGTTTGCTTCCAGTCGCGAAATTGATGGTTTCACGCCACAAGTGCAAGAGAAGGTTTCCCCACGATTACCAAAGTCATTCTCTTTACTAGGAGGGGAAAATGAATTTTCATAATAAATGCCCTGGATGCCATGTGTTCTCTTGGTACCGGTTTTGTCTCTCGTACTTTCTCGAGCTTCCCAGGCATTTCACACAAGCAAAGATCGCACATATCAAATACGGAATATTTCAACCAAATGGTGCGAATTACATCAGCAGTGCCCAGGCTCTTGACAACGGCTTTTCTAACGCTAGCCGCGGTCACCAGCGCTTCAACCATTACGGTCAAGCGCCCCCAGCTCATCCAAGCTGCTATTGATGCAGCTCAACCCGGGGATCATATCGTCGTCAAAGCTGGTGTCTATGACGAGCAGTTGACTATCAAGACCGACGGCATTACCTTGACCGGCCAGAAAGGCACAATCCTCGTGCCCCCTACCATGCCAATTCCACCAGCACAACAGAACTTGTGTTTTAATACAACGGGCTCTGATAATATTGCGGGTATCTGTGTGCAGGGAACTGATGTTCAGCTGGCACCGTTCCCGGGTTTTGAGCATCAAAAAGTCACCTCCGTCGGTCGGCGGGTAAAGGATGTGACAATCACGGGGTTTGAGATCAACGGGTTCTCTGGCGAGAACATTGCGTTGTACGGTGCTGAGAATGCTCTCGTTACGAAGAACAAGATTGTCGACGGTCAAGTATATGGAGTCCTCGCAGCCGGCTGCATCAACTCGGATGTAAGCGATAACAAAATCCTCTCGACTGGCCTCACACCTTTCGGCTTCCGTCTCATTGGCGTATGCTCTGACAACGAGTCCGGCGCCAAGGTGTGGACCAACGACATTGATAATTACGGCATTGCGATCTGTATCCAGACGAATGGTGCCGACATTCAGCATAACCATATAACAAATAGCTGCTTGGGTGCCTTTGTTGATCCGGGCGTCAATGGTGCCATTGTCCGTCACAATGACATTGGCCCATCCAACCCCGCCTGCGCAACGGCGTTTGGGATCTCCACTGGAATCGTCGTTTCGGGCATCAACACCGAGGTCCAGTTCAACACTATTGTCGGACAAAGCATTGGCGCTGCCGCCACTCCGAGCAATGTTGGCGTGGGCATTCTTGTCAGTGATACCCCAGGAGATCCTAGACTTGCCACGGGCAATCAAATCGTTAGGAATACTGTGAAAGACTGCCAACTCGACCTGGCTTCGATCAGCACCGGCGCTGGCAACGTTTTCAAGAAGAATAAATGTCAGACTCCAGCGTCGCTGTGCACCAACTAAACATGGAGGCGAGCGGCTTGTGATAAAATGGTTGCGGGGAAAGCTTGCGTTGCAACATAAGACTGAAACCATGATGCGGGGGTAGTATTAATGTAATACTAACAATCAATTGTAATGATGCGAATACAATCAAATTTGTTTTCTTCGGTATGGAAGACAAGGGGCTTTACCTTATTGAATTTTAAGTTTCACGTCTGTATGACTCTGCTTGGCATTACTAATAGGGATCGTTTTAAAAGAACTTCTAGATCTGCTGCGAAAGCAGAGATTCTGGTACTCCACCAATAAGCACTTCGATCCCATCTAAACAGCCATCTTTGCCAAGGAGGATTTCTTATACGTTGCTACTTGGTATGAGCAACTTGAATCCATTATCCGTCAACTGGACTCTCGAATACTACTTCACAATTCCAAGCACGTAAGCTTAAAATGGGAGGTTAGGCAGTGAAAGTTCTGGTTGGTATGAACATGAAAGTATTCCATTGATCCAGAGATCCAGCTCTGATAAGTAGGGTTAGTGTACAAGTGACATGCAAGATTTACTAGAGCAAACGTATCTGACAACGAAGAAATTCAATTATTACATTTACAGTATCTTAGCCAATTCTTGGCGAGGCCGGTTGCGAGGGTTGGATGCAGTAATCCAATTCTGCGCAACTGGTCGCAAATGCCTTCGGACTACTGGACCAAACTTCAGTCTTGAACACCGAAAATATGGATGGTGTGTTCAAGAAGACAATCCAGACAAACTACCACCATACTCAGTCAGTACTTGATGATACTCTCTGAATGTATTGCCAAGCTTACCTGCTCCCGGTTTCCCCATAGGACACCCACTCCAGCATTACTTTGAATACTCAATGATATTATGAGAGTAGTAACTGCAGCTGCGATTGTGAACGTGCCCGTACAAAGACAAATAATAAGTAGCCCTTTTCTGTCGATAATGTTAGTCTATTAGCAACATAGGGATTGGAGAGTAATATGTACCGGCCAAATGATAAACGAGTTTGTAGTAGATTATGTATGATAGGGATGGGGATGCAGAGAAGGAGAAGGTCCGTACTAATTAGATCAATCAGTAACTGGTCACGGCAATTTCAGTTGAATACACTACCTGAGATGACAAGCGTAAGCCACGTAGACGTTGATATATCCGTACTGGCAATTGTCTGGAAAAGTTAGTATTTCCCTCCGCTTCTAGAGCAAAATCTTTAGATGCCTTACACGAGGGTGCTATGTCGGTACGCCAGTTGTTTTGAATCGGTGAGCAGTGGGCCAGCACGGTCAGCAACACACCTACAAACGTTGCTGCCACTGCAACTGCCGATATTTTGAGGAAGCGCTTTTGCTGCCATGAAAGATTTCTGTGTAAAAGCAGTGAGTGAAGTCCACGATTTTCGAGGAAACATGAAGCCCGTACGTGAAGCTATTGTAGTAACCTAACAGGCACGCTTTTGAGAACCATATACAGCAAACGTAACCGGCCCAGGAAACAACGTTGAGTTTCCCGCCCAGTTCGATTTTGGTTCTCTCTGCGGGACCGAGATTCAATATCTGATCTGCGCTTAAACCCGATATTGATCCATAATCATCTATTCTCATGTTAGAGGCTACAACTTAATTATAACATTGCTGGTGATTATGCTTACAAACTAACACCCCTAGCACCGAAGTGATTATAAAAAAGAGCTGTGCCCGTATAAGCATTTGTGCCCGCGATGAACTGAGACCATGAAGCTTACCAGCGTCGGAATAATCAAATAATCATCAATCCGGAATTTGGGAACCCCGACGGTTTTATATCGGATGCCGATGCGTAGGATCACGATCAGAATCGCAACGCCGAGCTCGGTCCAGGTTTCTATTTGAAAGGATCTGCGGGCGCTCATATTGGCGACTGACAGAAACGAGAAAAGCAAGGGCAAAGGGCGGGGTGCAAGGTGAAAATTCTTCGTTTGACTATATACTTGCGTGGCAAACCTAGAGCTAGCATTATATCACGCAGGGCCAACAAAAGCGTCTGGTCTAGACTTGATTACGGACAGTGCTTCCTCCCACGTTGAGCCAGGTGAGCCTGAAAGCAGCCTCTCGCCGGAAGTAGCTTAGGCTAGGAAAGTCGTGGAAGGACCTTGAGGATTAGAGTTCTGGCTGCTGCCGATGCAGTTGTCCAAAGATATTGGGACTAAAGTTCCGGCAGTTACAGCTGCAGTTACCCGCCCATGCTGAAAGGGAGCTATAGAGAGCCCTAGTGCGATCCGTTCCGTGATTCGCCACCGACCAAGGCCTTCAACTAGCTGTTCCCAGCATGGATGCTGCTTTCAATCTCAACCTTCCGCTTTCTAAACTCATGATCATGTCGAAATCGTCATGGTATCTTTTGTACACACGCAGAGGTACTCGCCCAAAGAACAGGTCATTTGGGGGCCTCAAATATAACCGATACCCCATTCGGCTCTAACCTCCGCTACTGTAAATTGAAGAACTACTTGGCAAACACACTCAATACAATTCGTATCGAGAACCGTTTGGAGAGTATCCACAGTCAGCCGTCCATATGACGATGTTACCAGTCTGGCACAGGACATGTCTTCCGTTTGCCATTACTGCTCTTCCTAAACGCCTCTTCCGAATCCTATTTTGACTTGCTTTGTGTCTAGCCGGCAAAGGTATGGTTTGAGCGACTCGTATCCCCAGGCATAGAGACGTAATATAAGCTTGATCAGACATGAGGTGAAGTTTAGTGACACAAAGAATGGGATAGTGATAGAGTTTAAATGCTTCCTTGGTCCGGTTATATCAACCCAATGCAGCCTTCCCTCTACAACATTGAATTGACAGCGCTGATGCTTTGCTATTCCAAAACAATCTTCCTACATTCCTACATGCCTCGAAATCAGAAAGCCTATAACCCTTCAAGAAGACAAGTAACTGACAAGCGAGGTTGTTACTAGAACCCTTGCTAGTTACCACGAGGGAAAGAAGGCGGCTCTTTGTACATCCCGTAGATCAGACCTCCCCAGCCCTGATGGATAACCTGGAGCGCAGAAGCCAGCACCGGTCCACTTAGATGCTAGGACAGCAGCAAGGTACTCACAGCACGCGATGATTCTCATCATCCAAGGCAAGAACACCGCAGGGGATACAACGCGCTTACCTTGGCGCCGGGTTTTTGGAGTCGCGTTGTGGGTGCAATCAATGATGCGATAAGATTCTATACTGGTTGCATATTCACGTGAGCTGTATGATCATGCTGATGTGGAATGTCACTGAAACGGACCACGAGGAGCCGGATTTGATTTTGCCTGGATGAGACGGCAGATAGACAACTCAATCCATCCTCAGGTGGTTTGAGGTACAAATCGGGCCTTCGAAACAAGGCATCGATGTCATCAGAACATAGCCAGATGCAGTCACAGGATGATTGGTCATTTGATCGTGCCAATATTGACCCGTTGGATGAGTTGTTGGAACGGAAACGGCTCATCGAAAAGCCCCGTGAGCAATCAAGGGGCCGTTTGCGTCCACGCCCAGTTGCGGCTCCACGTCCACGTGACGGCATCTGTCCGCCAGACTTACATCCGTCGAATGACAACATCAAAGCATAAAGGTAGAAGGGTCTTTGTAGGAGGATTGCCCGGTCCCCGCAAGATGAACCCAACGGGTCTTACAGCGAGCGCTTCTGCGAGTATTGGGTCTGCACCATCAATCCTTGCGCCTCTGAAAGCCAGCAACGGGGCGGTGCAGATCTCTTCGTCGCATCAATCAAGCCAAGAGAAGGTCCGAGGACTCATGTGGAATGATTCCGGGGGTTAGTTCTTTGCGGGACGATGTTCTGCGCATCACTCATCATCTCAACGAGGTCGTTCACGTTCGTCCCTAGTAATGCCCTGTTTCATCGGCGTCGCAGCTCTCGGGCGCTACAGCCAGCTTGACGAGATGTCCTGCTAGCACGGCCATTGTGCTAACTAGATAAGGTTGTCAAACAACCTTAGAATGCCTGCAGAGATGACCCCAGCCCCTGCCCGGTCTTCCCCCTGATATCATCTTGACGAAGTTTGGCCTGAAAGCGCATTCGGCGAAGGACAAGACAGCTCTGGAAAGCTCGTCTCATAGTGCACAGCCCAGTGGTGGTCGAGTATGAAGCTGCCCTCACGATATCCGCTCAAATGCTCGTTTCATCCCCAAACTCTGCCAATCAAAGCCCGGCCTGCGTCTTAAGATGCGCGTGATATGCATTCTCCACATGTACTTCTGCTGGATTTGATGCTTCCTTTTGGATGTTGATGGAGGTCTGTTCACTTCGCCGGTGGCTGATGGTGAGTATGAGCGAGCCGAGGTCAGGGAACAAGTTGATAAGAGTCCCCTGTTCTCTCTTCGCTGTGTGAAGACGACTTTACATTGCTTTTTGTACACACATTCGCTGAATCCAGATCTACATTCCTTTCTCTGATTATAATTTATTGTTTCAATTCTTTAGTATGCATTTCAATACCCTTCTCCAGTTTTCGTCAGCGTTCATTCTTGCCACAACAACTATTGCTGGCCCAATAGATCTTGGTATTCTGGGGTATGTAACATTGTTTGCAAACCAATGCAGTTATGACTTATTGCAAGGCATGGCCAGCTGACAAGTGATAGGCTGCTAGGTTTCGGTCATGACTCTCCTGCTCACAAGCAACCGGCATCTGCTCGAAAATCAAGCGTGTCGCCGAGTTCAATTGCGATCACCACACGACCATCGGCCGCACCAGATCCATCACCGATTGCCACAGTAGTCACGATTCCCACCGCATCACCAGGGGTAATAACGGGTGCTGCAGGGGCTTCAGGAGCCTCACAAGCTCCAGCAGCTGTATCTCCAGTCGCGACAGTAGTCACAATTCCCACAGCGTCACCAGGGGTAGTAACGGGTGCTGCTGGAGCTTCACAAGCTTCACAAGCTCCAGCAGCATTATCTCCAGTAGCGACAGTAGTCACAATTCCCACAGCGTCACCAGGGGTAGTAACGGGCAGTGCCGAAGCTTCACAAGCTCCAGCAGCATTATCTCCAGTTGCCACAGTAGTCACGATTCCAACTGCATCACCGGGGGTAGTGACGGGCAGTACCGGAGCCTCGGGAGCATCACAAGCCCCAGCAGCATTATCTCCAGTCGCCACCGTAGTCACCATTCCAACCGCATCACCGGGGGTAGTGACGGGCAGTACCGGAGCCTCGGGCGCATCACAAGCCCCAGCAGCATTATCTCCAGTCGCCACCGCAGTCACCATTCCAACCGCATCTCCAGGAGTAGTGACGGGCAGCACTGAAGCTCCAATAGCCCCCGCAGCTTCCGCGGCTTCATCTACGCTGGCTACAGTTGTCACCATCCCGACGGCTTCCCCTGGCGTAGTTACTGGCAGCGCCGCTATTTCAGTCGCACCCGCCGTATCAGCAGCGCTGTCTACTGTTGCGACCGTTGTCACGATACCTACTGCTTCACCGGGAGTGGTGACAGGGAGTCCAGCCGCAGAATCTGCTCCTAAGCCTACAACGTAGCTAGTCAAACTTAAAATAATAATAACAGTAAACCAGGTCTTTAGAAGCATCTGAGAACCTCTCTTCCCTGATGAAAGGCACGAAAACGCTTTCATATCTTGAATGGCCCATTGTAAGATTAAGAAAAACACACAACAGCGAAGAATATTTCTATGTCAGGTGACGGAACCAAAAGCTGCTGTGAGACATGTAATGCAGACTTACTCAAGTCTACTGCAATTGAGGAAATTGAGCGAGGGTAACATGAGTGTCGTAGCACGTCTGTAGACGTCCGATAGAAACTGGTAGATCCAGCATAGTCCACCACCAAAGCCCTAGCAGATCCAGCGTAGTCTGTCAGGCCGATACCGGTATCCATATCGAGGCCAGAGGCCAAAGGCTCGCGTCGATACAAACGGCCCGCGCCGTCGATATCACGAACGTCCCCTAAGTCGAGCTCGAACTCAGGGTCTCCGGAGACATAGCCAGAGAAGCTCATCCCACCGCCGGGGGATGAACCGACAAGTTATATAATTATTTTTCTTTAAACATATAACGGTTATGATAGAAGAGGACGATATCCGAGATATTATAGAAATATTACTGAACACTGATCGTCATGCGCAAAGCCGAATGAAGATAAGTTTTATCGCTGGAAGCAGGTGGAGGCGATTGAGAGACGCTTAGATAAGGAGAGCGTCTCCAAAATGGGGGAAGTTCTGCTTATCGCTCGTCGGGCAAGCCAAACAAAGCAGGTCGATTACATCGTCATTTTCAGCGCATGTGAGATAATGCAAGCTGCTTCTTACCATGCTGATAAGGTCCTATATCTGATGATAATGATGATGATGGTGATGATGTCGGAAATGGTCGCAGTAGTAGCATAACATCCGATCAGATATATCATCATATAGAAATCGGCGACAGTCCGCACGCTCTATATAGTTAAGGTTTGTCACGATCGTTAACGTGCAAAGCAGCTTGGACTATACTTAGTTAGAAAATGGACCAAATGCATCGCACATAGAGTAGAATCAGGGTAAGGAATAGTCAATACTCTCCACGTAATCTCTTTATTAAGTGGAGAGTATTGAAAACCGTCTTAAAACGGCAGCGATTAATGAGGGATTGTCGTAGGGGCTGCGTGGCTCCGGAAATTCGCTTACCGAGGGCTTGTTCTTACTGGCGGTTATCGAATTAACAATGCTCTTATACAACAAGATGCCAGGGGTTAACATTCATGTCTGTACGTACATGGAAAAGTCGTGTTCTTTCACGTTTAAACGAGGTCTCAATGGTGAAATGAATATATTGATAACCTAGTAATAATAAGAGCTGCCGATTATGGCTTTAGAGAGGCATAGCCATCGTCTTTGCTTTGGAAGTTCCTCAATTAAATTTTACGACTCATGTCTTCTATTTCCTTCAGTTTCTTGCGACAATGAGGGGTTTACTATCCAACCTCAATGTTGGTTCTGTTGTCGCGGGACTTCTTCTAATTGTCCAAAATACTGTTTCATCGACAAGTATAGTTGGTCACGAGAAAGTACTACCAAGGGATGTTTGCGAGAATACAGCTACGTCTCGGTCTTGTTGGGGTGAATACGATATTGATACCGATTACTACGATGTTATTCCAGACACTGGCGTCACAAGAGAAGTAAGTGGCCTTTTGTAAGCTCATCGTGACTTATTGTGAACAATTTCTGATGCCTTCTTCGTAATGTAGTACTGGCTAGTTGCTCAGAACATCACCGCTGCTCCTGATGGCTACGAGCGACAGATTCTAGTCTTCAATGGTACTGTGCCAGGGCCCACAATTGAAGCAGACTGGGGCGATAATGTTATAATTCATGTTACCAATGAAATTGCCGATAATGGGTACTTGGACTTACCCCAGCTTTTAATCGATATGGGGTGGAAACTAACGTCGCATTTCCTGTAGGACAGCTGTGCATTGGCATGGGATTCGGCAGCAAAACTCAAATGAATATGATGGTAATATTGCCATACCTCATGTATAGCATAGGAGCCAACACTGATGACTACCAGGTGTCCCTGGAGTCACTCAATGTCCCATTGCCCCAGGGGAATCAATGACCTACAAGTTTCGAGCAACGCAGTATGGAACTGTAAGCGGTTTCTACACTCTCTGTGCTTTTATGTCTGAGTACTCATTCGAATTGCAGACTTGGTATCATTCACACTTCAGCATCCAGGTTACAGATGGTCTTGCTGGTCCTATCATTATCAATGGACCTGCAACGGCAGACTATGATGAGCACCTTGGCGCCTTGTTCCTCACCGATTGGGACCATGAGACCGCCTTTGACCTATGGAAGAACGCCGAACGGCACGGAGGGTTCCCACTGATTTCAAATGGTCTCATCAATGGGACAAATACGTACGATTGTTCCGGATCAACCGATGCGGCCTGTCTTGGAACGGGGAAGCGCTTCGAAATGACCTTTGTCCAGGGAAAGAAGTATAGAATTGGCTTGGTTGGTACCCAAGCTGATGGCTATATGAGAGTTGCTCTCGACAATCACAGTTTCACCGTCATCGCAAACGACCTCGTCCCGGTTGTTCCCTATGTTACTGATAGTATACTTGTAGGCGGTGGCCAACGTTACGATATCATTGTGGAAGCCAACCAAACCCTGAATAATTACTGGCTCAGGGCGGTCGTTCAGGGCTGCAATATCATATTTAATAGCAATGCGGACAATATCTTGGGCATTGTACGTTATGAAGGCTTTGCGGATAACACAAGCGACCCTACAACAACTATAGGGGATATCCCAAACACCTGTTACGACGAGGGTTTGGCTAGCTTGGTCCCCCATTTGAATAAAACAGTCGGTTCTGCAGAATCAGAGAAAAGTCTCGACATTTCTTGGTACTATAATATACTTGGGGGCTTCATATATCACTGGACGATTAACTCACAGAATTTGGAAATCGACTGGGCAAACCCAACTCTCGTCTTGATTGAGGAGGGGGTGTCCATCTTCCCTAGCGACTATAATATTTATGAGATCACACCGGTCAACGAGGTATTTCAGTCTCCATTCCATTTCGTCTATACATGGCTCAAAATCAACGAGTGAGATTATGGAGAAATGAGAGCATTAGAACTAACTTAATCATAGTGGGTTTACTTCATCATTCAAGATGTCTCTCTACTAGACGCCTACCATCCAATCCATCTTCACGGACATGATTTCTACGTACTGGCGGAGGGGTCCGGCCTTTTTATTGAGGGCGTCACACCCATCAATCTTAACAATCCACCACGGCGTGATACCGCAATTTTGCACGGTAACGGCCATTTAGTGATAGCATTTTATACCGACAATCCTGGGTGTGTAAATCCATAAGTTCCTCTAAACTGGCCGTTTTACTTGCTAACTTCAATTGGCCAGAACATGGCTGATGCATTGTCATATCATCTGGCATGCGTCTCAAGGATTTGCATTGCAATTCGTCGAGAGAGAATCAGAGATCGCTATCGCTGATTATGTGGCTGTGAATGATACCTGTGCTAGCTGGGATGCTTACACACCTACTGAGCGTTTCGTACAGGATGACTCGGGTATTTAAGAGGGGAATATCTAGGTTCGAGATCTTAGAAGACTAAACAATAATGTGTAACGCTAGTTAAAGACAATAGCCAAATCTGAAAGGAGAGACTGTATCGTACTGTCTAGGAGAACGAGCCAGTCCAGCCTGCCTTAGTTATGCAGCAGGTAGGTTTCCCAGTAGATACCCCGCCCATCCTGAATCTTGCCCTTTATAATAAAGGCGTTTACTGCCTTCTTTTTAAAGAACAGGCCTATTTCTGCGGCAAGACTTTAGGTATATGACGGGATCTGAAAAAAACTTATGCATATTTCTACTATCGTGTCTATGCTAACTTGAGATGTGCCGGCGCATAACCAAAGGGTTGATGGATCGGTAGGGGTACTGTCGACACGCGTATCTATCGTACACCTAGAGCTTCAAGCAGATGTCGGAGCCATTAGGGCAAGGTAGGACGGTTGCCGAATCTGCAAACTTGTAGGAGTGGTCGTGTTTAAGGTAATTCATCAGGTAATAGGTCTTACGGGACGCGGTGCTTCTCTCGGAGATAGGAGGTGACCTGCACGCGAGCGATCGAGATCGAGAGGGCAAAGCCGCACTCTGGGGCAATAGTAGATCAGGAGACACACGTCTATATCAGCAAATAGCTAATGCTAGGCCAAGAAGCTTGTCTTTCCCTTTCCTAGAGAATTGAGGATCCAGGCTAAATTCTAGAGAAACGAACAAATAAGACTTGTAGGACGACTGACTAAATATGATTCTACCACATTTAGCAGTAGAAATGCACCCTTTTCCCCTTATATTGATCTTCGGTTAAAGTCATAGCTTGTTCGAAAACAAAGGTGCATTCCTTCCGCCCCTGAATAGTTGTAACATTTCACCCCCCATCCATTGGTTCCTCGTCTTCGCAATTCCGGCTTCCAGATCAGCAACTCTACCAGCTTGAATTAGGAGTCCCTTTCCATTTGCTTTGATCCCTTCTCCCATCAAATATACCACCGCGGTAGCTATCTCGTCTGGGTCATTAATTGGCACTCCAAGGGCTCGGAAGCGCTTTGCCCAGTTCTCCAAAGACTCGCCTGGTCTTTGACCCGATAAGATTGGTGTGATAGTAATACCCGGAGCAACAACAGAAATAGCTATATTTAATGTTGCCAGATCATTCTTTAGAGCCCGCATCAGGCCAACAAGAGCTAGTACTAGTCATTAGCAATAGACATCAAACAGGGAGATTTTCCAGTACCATGTTTGGCAGCACTGTATAGTGGTGCACCAGCACTAGCCAAGTAGCCTGCCAGACTAGCAGTTAAGACGATACTTCCACCTTTTTTCTGATCTCGTTGAACCCTAATGTAGTGGATTGCTAGTTTGACCGTATCATTGGCGGCATTCACATCAATATCAATTACTCTGCGATCCGGTTCCTTCAGTAGCGCGTCTTTGTCGAGCTCATCTTTGAAGAATTGATCCTCATACTCAGCAATGCCAGCATTTACAAACACGTGATCAATACCGCCAAACTTTGCAGCGCCTGCTGCAAAGGCAGCGCGTTGAGAGGGCCAGGATGCTAGGTCGCATTGCAGGAAGAGAAAACGCTGTGAACTAATTAGAGACTTGGGCGCGGAACTGGGTGGCTGACGGTCGAGGACAATGATATTGTTGGCGTCGGAGATAGAATGCAGTAGCAGAGCCGTTTGTAGGCCAATGCCAGATGAGCCACCGGTGATCAAGATAGTTGAAGAAGTTGGACCCTTGAGGTCGGAGCGAGAGATGCTGAATGCCTCGGTCGCCATATTGGTATATTGTTACAACTTATATTCTGAAGTGGTAATGTTTGAGATATATATCCACATTGATTAGGACGGGGCCGAGGCCTAAAAATGCGGGGAATGTCAGCGGTCCAACCGAGGACTTTGGCTCTCTCTATTCAATTTCACCACCTACAGGTGTTCAATTTATTTTGTTACCGCTGCAAGCTGTATAGATACTTTGTCTCTTAGTACAAATGCTGGTATTGAGTCGTAAGGGTCGTGAAGTTTGCATGTGTAGGGTAGGACATATTGCACAGGGGAGTACAACAGCGCAATATCTTTAATGATGATACTTAACCATACTATGGAATCTGAGTTTACCTCAAAAAGTTCTAACTTTCCGGGAAGCAGCAAGGAAAACTACTTTGAACGATAATTATGGAATACCAAATCGTGGATTGATCTTTTCTTCTGCCAAATATCGTCTCATTTAATATTCCCGCCCCGTATTTATATTATCCTTGTCGCGTCTGTACTTAAAAAAAAGCAATTTATTTATTAGTAACATTTTATTAATACTCATGTTTTATTCATTTCTCATACTATCTTTCTACTTGGCCTGACCTACTTGAGACAGCAAAGACTTTTGGCAACAGTTGCTAGCAGAGCTGCAAACCTAATATTGTACAAAATTTCCAGTTCCATCTAGTGGCAGTAACCAAGTCATCAACATTCAACACGCCTACATCTTCCTCTTCTAAAATCCTCCATATGCTTAACTTCAGCCCAACAGGCCACGAGGGAGTATCCCAGTATCGTGCTATCAGTCCTGCATTCTTCGCCATTTGGATCTGGGTCTTGATAGTTTTGATTTGTTTGCTACTTAAGCCCCAGCTCCATATATGACCTACTGCTTTCTTGATTGATACACTTGCATAGTATGAGTTGGTTGTATTGTAAAGGTCTGTGGATTCGAGGGATGCGAGTGGGGCATCGAAAAAGATGTCTGTTGTTTGGTTCGTTGCGATGAATGAGAATGGTGTATTGCCTGTTCCGACAACCGTGATAGGACGCGCCACACGAGATAGCGTGGCCGAGTCATAGTACGAAAGCCAGCCTGCTTGTCGTAATGGCTCAAGTTGTTTCATGAGGTATGGGAAGGTTTCTTCGCCATCGGTCTTGAAATCTACAAGTAAGACAAGTGTTGTATTCGGAGCCTTATCAAATACGCCCTGGGGACGTATGTCTTCAGAGGTGTCGGGGAAGGTAGCTGGGAGGTTTTGGTTCTTTAGGATTTCGAGTAGTGGGTTGATATAAAGGGTTTTCAGGGTTCGATTCGGTTTGATCTGAGATTTATGGTGGCTAACGTAGAGTTCAGAATCCTCAAGCCAGATATCTGCTTCCACACTGGTGCACCCTACTTGTAGGGCATCAAAGAGCGGGATATCTCTTTCGTAGTCATTGTGTGAATGGCAAGCAATCGGTGTTATATCTCTGCTAAACCTTGGAAACCATGATGCTGGTTGTGTCGCTACAGAGCCTGGCTCAACCCAGTTGGAGATGATTGCTCGAAGCCCATTATTAGGAGTTGGCGGTGGTCGCAATCGAGCAATCAAAGCCACTAGAATCAAGTACCAGATTCTACATCAGTCTCTAGTTAGATGGCCTTTGTACTCTTTAGGATTCAAAAACTTACATTACTCCCAGGACGACAGTGATTACAAGACCAATGCTCAAAATGGAGAAGAGTTTCCTTCGTCGGCATGTATATCTTCCCTCGCATGGGAAGGGACCTCTGTGGGTTGGTGTTGAAAACAAAGCTATGATCGTCTCTCTCCTCATGTCGTTTACACTCTCAGAAGTTAGTAAGCGGAAGAAAGAAGTAACGTTGATACTGAGTTTCATTGTCTTCTGATCGTAAGTGACGGATGATGATTGTAAGAGCTGAAATATACATACAAGAAAGAGATTTATATTGTAACACTAGAACCCCCTGTATGATCCCCGTTAGAAGCCTAAGTGTGCAACACCTGAAATCATGGTCTCCCCATGAAAAGTAATACAGATCAAGTTAGATTGTATCCGTAGTAGAAGCCGACGACAGTCCAATTCACAAGGCAGCTATTCAATGACGCTAAACTTTGATGTTTATGAGTTACATTGATGGAAGGGTAGATTGTAGCAGTGGGGTTGAGTAAACGATTAGAAAATAGATGACGTAGTATTCAGGATTCAGAGAAAGAACACGAGGCCTCTAATCCGTTAACAGTCGTCCAGTTGCACATGGATTGAGGATCCCGTCGGGGTCATGAAGCTTACAGATCTACTCAGCCACCATCGCACATGCTAGATCAGATAATTCAGAGTATAATAGTGTTAAACAAATTACAGCTGGCTGATATACAGTCCAAATATCTCTAATTTTGTAGCGTTCGTTTTGAGTTCTGTAATCAATTGACGAGCTCATGAAATCACTCTCGTGGCCAGACTAGAATGCTCCCAAAATCTCCCATTTCTTGTACTGAGAAAGCATTATTCAATACTTAACAAACTGTCAGAAAGACTATATAGTATAAGCGTAGCGACTAAGATACATTCTATTTCTGCCTTTAGTTAGGGAGTCTTTGGCGTGGGGTTAGCTAGGACGTAGAGTAACATTGACTTCTTACTTTCGTAAAAGCTATATTCAACAAGCCCAAATTACGGCAGTAACTGTGCGTTCTAGACGAAATTTCATATAAATGCACCCCAGGATTCAGTATCGATAAATAGACTCGCTCAGGACCTCTGCGGCTTCGACCCACATTTTACGAAATGCATAATACACGACACCTTTTATAGCTGCCTAAATGATAACTTTTATAGCTGCCTAAACGGCACCTTTCATGACTGCCTAAACACACATTGAGAACCTTAGTGATATTTTCCAGGGCTTTACTCTTCGCCTGTGTGCTGATTACAACTTCCAAGCCAAATCCTTCAAATCAGCAAAGGAGTAGAGTAGCAAGGCAACAGCATATGCACAACTTGGCAATAACTAAAGTGAACCGCGTTAAGCGAAGTAGTATACTGGTGGAGAACCATATTAGAGTTGATAATCATGTTCCTATTCTCGTTGCCTAAATTCACCAACTAGCTCGCCTATTTTTCTCTCACGGCATTACCTGTTACCCCAGTGTCATGATGCCACGCAGAGTCAGCATCGTATCCTTATCCTCGTTACCATGGTCGCCTTATTCGGCAACAATCTGGCAACAATCTGGCAACAAATCATACCAGGCGTAGAACATGCTATGTGAGCATCCTGCCAATGGTTTCGTGATGCTATGAAGGATCGTAGAGACCGCATCCATCTTACTTAGGAGCAGGCTTCCTTTCTCATCTGCGGCTAAGAAAGCTATGTACGAAAGACTGTAAATCCTCCCTCAGCCACGGGCTATCATCCGTCTATCCCATGTGTATAGTACTAGTACCACATAATGGTGGGCAAGCACTTCAAGCCGACGGAATAGATTATCGAGGCCAATGACGAATACGAGTAAGTTTGGTCTGCCGGTGGACAGCTCCATTGATTCGACTTCACACCTACTGCGCTTGTGCCAGGGTAGTGCGACCGGTATGTCCACCGTATTGAGCATCTTGGCGAGCATTAGGCTAAAGGGACTCTACTCAACATTTGCACGGGCTGCGATAGAAGCCTTGCTCGGTTGGCCACCTTAATTATCATTTCTCTAGGTACGGGTTTCTTTAAGGTGCTTGCTCATTGTAGATACACTGTGACAAACCTAAGGCTAAGATTGGCAAAGATGACACGCGATTCCGTCAAGGCACAAGGCCAGTTGAATAATATGTAGACTGCTTGGAGAGATCACAGTCTGCTGGACTAGCTCGAGCGCTTTGTGGTTTAGGGTTAGAGACCATGAGTGGGTGAAAATCGATACATATCTTCCACTTCGGTTCTTTGAGTGTAGTTTTTTAGTATAAGCAGACCTCTTCCACTATATCTTCATGTATATAAGGCGGCTGGGATTGCTCCTCCACATTCGTAATCACGCATAGCTTTGCTTCCAAACTATTAAGTGTCACTGATCGAGAAGGTATGCAGAACCATCTTTACCCCCTGTCCATCTGATAGCACCAAGATGATCTGCAGGATCTTTTCTTTTCATCAGTATCAGGTTTCTATTTCTTGCTTGGTTTAAGGCGACGAAGCAAAGATAATTTCTTTCAAGCCGTTCCCAAGCTTTATAATGCAAATTGAATGCTGTAAGTTGACCTGTATGAACGAATTCTCTGTCGTACAATATGATTCTATCAGGCTCGAAAGCTTCGATAAGAAGTTGAAAAGGTAACGGCAGAAGTTACCGATGAAGACATCATGATCCCGCCAAACCCAAAAGCGGTATCAGAGTTGGCAAAAACATCACGAAATACATATCCACGGATTGGTCTCCAACTGTAGTTCTTCTGATCCTGTCGCTCTTGATATTGAATCACGACGTCGTCGTATTTTGGGTTATACAACTCCATCCATACTTTGATGAGCATAGGAAACATACGTCACGACGCTTCCATTCGTTGTCTTCCGTGCGACGGAATTTGATATGTCCTCCCCAAGTGATATTCACACCTGCTTTTCCAAAGTTCTAATAACGACCAGCGGCCGACGGCACCAGCGAAGAGCAATGCAGAGAATTCCAGCACACTGGAGGTACGCCCAGATTTGTCCAAGTAACATTCGTTAAATATCTCGTTTCTCGCGCGAAGAGATAGATTGAAACTGCTATAATCCACAACGGGAACGCAGAGTAACGGTTTTACCGAGTATCCTCCGTCTGGGAGCAAGCATTTGATGGAATAGAATTGGATAAAGTGCTATTTTGTAATAGAGGCACCATCTCATAGTGAGGGTCCCATCGAACAATGGAGACGTTATCTTGTATTAAAAATAACAACAAGTACCGATAGTGCTAAAATATTATTTGAGCGAGTCGCCAATGGCACTACTATTGTTCAGTTGTTACATACCAATAGAACCAAAATAATCTACCGAGTAACTCATAGTGGACTGAAATACTTAGCCAGAAGTCTATAAGTATACTTTACGATATATATTGACACTGATTTGATACTCTCAACCACTTCTGAATACAATCTACGCTAGGTTGTAGCTCTTGGTTGATCGATGTAGCTGCAAAAGAGTCGCTCGGTCCGTGTTCCGACAGGTAACCATGTTGGATCTATTGATCGTGCATATGTCGATCTACCTCAGGCGCGGGTATACCAGAGCAGTTTTCTGGACTTGAACATAGGATATGATGACCGGGGTACTCTCCCCGATGTTACCAATTCTACCATTTAGTTTGGCTTGCATAAGAACGAATTGTCTTAGGCAGCTAGTCTTATTATTTACTACTAATTTGATGGTTGGCAAGCTCCCTCTCCCATTCGTACCCCTGATCTGGCTCGAGACGACTCGTCCAGATCGTGAGTTGTACATACTGTAAGGGGGAAAAGCAAAGGAGTGCTGGTCGTGCAGATTAGGGGGGATCCAACCAATAGGGTCACCGATAGCTGACCCCAAGCGAGGGGATGTTCGACTGATCGGGGCTCCGATACCACTATAGGAGCGTCGCTGATGCTGGGAGATAGTTGCTCGTCTTCATATCTTCCTCTACACATCTACTGCCTTAAAACCCTTATCTTCTAGCTTGCCAGTCTCAAGGGAGCAACGGCGTCAACCCTGGTTTCTTGGCGCCCTCTTTTATATCTCTGGTGTGACGAAAAGTGGGCATTTTATCCTTTAGTGTTCTTACGTTATGTGGCCGCCGTAATTATAGAGGAGTACCCCACTTGTCAACGTTCACTTGCCGTGAGTCTCAACTACTGATCATGCAGGGTAGTCTACATGGGGTGATCTTCTTCGGTGCTTAACACCAACAGGTGCACTAAAGCAGCAATATCGATGTCTTTCCCATGTATGGCCAGAGAGGGTTTCGATAAGGTAGTGAACAGAAGTGGATAGCCGCTAGCCCCCGACGCATCTTCCGCCATTTCGATCATCGCATAGGCCAGAATCTCGAGCGGCGAACGAATATCTCCTTCCTTATCGATGACTGTTGTCCCACCCTTTACGTTCCTGTGATAATGACTGCTTCCTTAATAGCTTTGGTGTGCAAAGAATGTATATAAAGTACTAGAAGGACGCTATACACATAGCTCTTGCTCCGCACTTGATACATCATTCGTCTACTTCTGCCCGTCCACCATGACCCAGGTCCCACCATCCCCAATGATTCCTCTTGATGACGAGAAGAACTTCAGAATCAATGGAGTAGGAGCCGGCATCAATGTGGCGCCGATTGTTGACGAAGATGTTGGCGCTTCAGACGGCGATGATGCTCTCGGGCTGGCGGGCACCCATGCCCATAACTTCGATGAGAAGTACTTTCTCCGCCTCCGACGCAAGATTGTAAGGCATTTCTCATCTCGAAGTGGAACACTAAATGCGATACAATAGCTGAGTTCTCGTCTCTAGGATCTCCATGTCATGCCTCTTCTCGTTTTCGTCTACTTCACCCAATTCTTAGACAAGAACATCTTATCGTACGCATCGGTCATGGGTTTCCCTGTCACAGGTATCTGGTATAACGACGTCGCCCAAGCATTCTACATGGGATTTCTCATCTGGATGTTCCCTACCCAATACATTGGTCAGAAGTTCCCCATTGCGAAGTATCTCGGCTGCCACATCGTCGTCTGGGGCTGCCTCGTCATGCTCCACGCCGTCTGTTCAAACTTCTCGAGTTTCTACGCCCTCCGCTTCTTCCTCGGTATGCTAGAAGCCTGTGTTTCTCCCAGTCTCATCCTCATTGTCAGCATGTGGTATAAGCAAAATGAGCGTGCCTCCCGCATCGCTTGGTTCTACGCCGGCAACCTCAGCACGTCCGTTGTCGGCGGTGGTGTCGCCTACGGAGTGACCTTCTTCAAAGGCTCTATCGCGCCATGGAAGCTTTTATATCTAATTCTTGGCCTCCTGGCCATCATCAACGGCGTCCTTGTCATCATCTTCCTCCCTGACTCCCCAATTACGGCTAGCTTTCTCACCGACGAGGAGCGGATTGCGGCACTTGAGCGTGTCCGTCTGGATCAAGCTGGTACGCACAACAAGCGCATCAAGAGGTATCAAATTGTCGAGACTTTCAAGGACGTTCGTACCTGGATCATGTTTATCATCATCATGTGTATCGGTGTTCCGAATGGTGGTAACTCTGCCTTCAGTAACATCATCACTAAGAGCTTCGGCTGGACCTCCCGCCAGACGTTGCTGCTTGATATGCCGCGAGCCGCCATCGGTGGCTTTGCTGTCGTCGCTGTTGGTTGGCTCTCCGACCGTATCAACGATCGCATGTCCCTGATTCTCCTTTTCACACTTCCTACACTCATTGGCATGATTATCATGACGACCATGCAGCATTCGGGCCAAAAGGGTGTACTTCAATTCGCTCAGCTGTTCCAGAACCTGTCGGCTCCAGGCTTCCCGCTCTGCTATGCTTGGAACGCAAGCAATACTGGTGGGCATACCAAAAAGGTCACCGTGAATTCTTTTACCCTCTTCACATTTGGCGCTGGCTCTGTCATCGGCACCTACATCTTTCTGCCCCGGGATGCGCCTGGTTATATACCCGGTAAGGCAGCCATTGTGGTTTTGACTGCAGTGATGATGATGTGCTGCGCCGTGATGGCGTATGTCAACGTACGCTTGAACCGACAGAAGAAGGTGGCTCTTGAAAAACTCATCGCCGATAATGGCTGGACGGAGGAAGACGTTGAGCGTGAACGGGAGAAGGCTGGTTTTCTCGATCTTTCGGACCGCGAGAATGTATTTTTCACATATACCCGCTAAGCTGTATCATCTCGCCCCTATCTAGCCATTTCTCCACTGCATTCTGGACTGGAAGTGGATTAAATTCCCATACTTCAGCCACTGGTGAGTGGTGCTCATCAAAGCCACTAGCAAAGACATTGCTGGCGTCGGAATCGGCCTTCCTTCTTACGCATATACAAGTACAAGTTTCTTCTATCACCATCAAGGTCAAGGCTAGGTCAAGGGGTTTAAATCATAATCAATCGTCTGAACAGCGCCTGGAATCGTATTTTTATCCAGCAAGATTCTTCATTGTAGTAAGACTAGGCAAAAAACAAGTTAAAAGTACTATTTTTATGATTCTTATTGACATCCTTGGCATGTTAGCTCGTATGATACAATTACATTTACCACAAGCTTCGAAGATCTTTTCTTTTGTAGATACGTCTAGTAATCTAGCTTATCCATCTACTTAGAATATGCATTCTTATAAGACTTTAGCTATTGATTATAAGGCCAGTACCTAACTGGGACTCGGTAGTTTTTATACCCGGTCTTTCCTGGCAATCAGACATGTCAAAATCAGCCCATGTGACGTCATTTTAGCTTCTACGTACATCCGTAGAGGTCACCCAAAGTAAAGCCTGGCACATAGAGTTAGACTTTATATTCACGCATCTTATTTTAGACGCTATTCTCATCTACCTTGAGAACTACCCTTATGCTTCTTTTCGTATCCAGCCACGTTAATATTATGGCAGCCGAGCCAAGTAAAACGCCGGATCCAGAGCAAGATAATGCCATGGATCTTCTCGAAGACGACCACTGGGTCGACAAGCTGAGTCTTATTGGATCTCCTCGCTCATTCCTTTCAAAGGACTGGTCAGAGTGCGCTCTTGGGCCTGTCAAGTCTTGGACGAAAAACTTGCGCTTGTATACCGTGAAAGCGTTCGCAAATTCACAACCATGCAGCATACTGTGGTAAGCAAATCCTACTGGAGAGTGTAATAGTAGCTTATGAACGTTAAGGGGAACTTCCAAAGCAACTGTTTATAACCAATACTTTGCTCTTCTGGCTGGTAATGCCCACCCGCAACTTATGGGGAATCCACCAGAAACTCATTTCCCTGAGCTGTGGAACCTCATAAAACGGGTTGCGTCGAAGATGGAGGAATCTAAGGTACCATCTGATCTTGAAGAATCACAGATCTCTATCGCGCAGAATCAACGTATCGAGGAGACCAACTTGACCGCACATGTTGATCCAATCGTTGCCGACAGTGGCGAAATCGAAGGGCTCTACTTGTCATTTGAAGAGATCGCCGACCAGAAGATCAAAGATCGCAGAGCAGCAACTCTAGATCACCTGGTAACACAGAATGTATGCCTTGATGGTTCTTTGGGAAAAATCATGGCGTCTATCTCAACGAGCCAACCAGATGTCCCACTGGCACTTCTGTACGGATATGACACAAGTAATGTATCCAGGAGGTGCCCGTTTCGACTCCTTGATCAGACGACCAACCCGGCAAATCCAACTTTCGAAATCATAGAGTTAGATCTTTTCGGTTTATCAATTTTGGCAAAGTTTCTCAATGAAGCCGGATCGGCTATAGCTACCAAACCATTTGAGCATATGTTTGGCGCTACTGAGTGGCAAGCACTTGGAGAACCCTCACAGCTCGTTGCTATTCTACCTTTAGTTGGCAGAGATCGTATCATAGGTTATCTTCTCGCCGCTTTAAATCCACGCAAATCCTTCGACCATCACTATCGTCAGTTCCTAGAAAGTTTACGTCGATACAGTTCGTCGGTGCTCTATAGGGAATTGAAACATATTGAGTTACAGCGCAGTTTGCAGCTCAGAGAAAGAGAACTTATTGAGAGTAGAAGGCAGCTGGATTTCTTGGCCCGCCATGCATCTGTTGGAGTCCAACATCTTTCAGTAGATGGCACCATGCTGTGGGCCAACGAGCAGTACTATTATCTCACTGGATACCCACAACTGAAGGAGCAACAAGCTAAATTTTCATTCTTGGAAGTATATCTGGAAGATGACCAAGCCAGAATTGTGGATTCGTGGCCGGACATAGCACATGATAAGAATGGTACCTCTATTCAGCTACGCCAAAAGAGAAATTTCACTCCACCTTCTGGCGTCCCCGAACCTGTTACTATTATTTGTACCTTTTTTCCATGTCTCAAGAATGGAGTCAAAGTGATAATAAGCTATACGGTGGAGAAAAACAGCATACATGCTTGCGCTCAGTTAGCAGATTCGCATCATAGCCAAGATCGCAAAGTTGTTACAGCTCTTGTACAAGAGGATGGCCAACGAACTACTATAGAGGGAATAGTACGTCCTTATATTCTTCCGAGGGAAAGGGTTCCTATATCACGACCTATGTTCGTTCGAGAATTGCAGGCGAAAGAGAAGAGATATCCATCACGCGGAACACCGCTGCGTAATTCCCACGTACTAATAGTAGAAGGCAACTTAGTAAATCAAAAAATACACAGCAAGATATTTCAGAGAGCAGGTTGTATAACCCATATAGCAAACCACGGAGTCGAAGCATTAAACTATTTGAGGACTACAACATGCTGGTATGAGCACGACGCAAACAGCAACCCCCTCGATATTATCATAATCGGCAGAGGTATGCAAATCATTGATGGTAAGGCTTGTAGCCGGGAAATCAGAGCTTACCATGCCTCCGGCAAAATAATTCGCCATGTCCCAATCATTGCTATTTGGCCCACTACTTTCAGCCATATTGAAGAGCCGCCTAATGATAATGTGGTTCGTTTCAGTGATCGATTTGGCTCACTCGTGAGGTGCTGAAAGCTTAAGGATATGATAATTGCTTGGCCTGTCAACTATACCAGACTGATTGATACCGTGAGGGACTGCATGAGTACCATTGAAGAGGGCCAGAATTTCAAGCGCTTAAGCTCACGGTTGTAAAGACTGATATTGATGCGGTATGTCATGCAGTATAGCTTCTAGAAGTAGTGCTAATCATTTGCGCGATCTAGACTCCACCGACAAGATTATTTGTCAACGTGAGCAAACTTGACGAGATAAAGTATGGACGTGAAGTTGAAAACATAGAATATAGTACTTTCGAATCATATTTTCTTAGTACCATGGTGAGTTCTTGGTCGCAAGCCATACCTGAGAGACATATATTGATTTTCATGTTAGCTCGAAGGTCCTATCAATTTCAAAATATTCGACTCAAATATGCATTGGCGAATTCTAAGGAGTAGTGTATTCACCAGCGTTCAATTTTTACATTCTATTGTTTTAATTGCTATGAAAGTTCAATCGATTCTTATGAACTTTTACTCTGAAAACTGACTATGTCCAGCGATGATGGTATAATCTAGACTAGAACTTTAGAAATCAATATATTAGATTACTTCTTTTGAGGATTTGAAGAGGGGGGGTTCATAGAAAAGGTAGGTTCCTGTTAATCAAATATTTCAACTGCAAAAGTCATGATATAAAATGAACCGCTTCGTGACGGAGGAGTGTAGAGTTCTGTTTGCCGAGCGTGCTAGAGAAGTCAAGCAGGTCTTTTCCAGCCTTGTAGCCGCTTCTTCGATTTCATATTCACACAGCAAACCCAGAAGTACTCCTAGGACACTGCGTCATCTATTTCGATAACCAGATGTACAAGGTTCTAGAGACCCCATCACATGAGTATAGATCAGCCGATACGGGCGCCAAGATGGCTAATGGTACGAGTTCATAGGCGCAGGGAGTACTTTACAGCTTGTTCCTTGGATCATGGTCACATTATCGGAATACCCTTGCCACAGCACGGCAGCGAGCTTCATGGTACCTGAATCGCTCCAGCAACGGGAAGTGTCGCGAAGCCAAGCAACGCCGGCATGATCGTCCGGTCTCAGCGAACAAAGCGCCCTAATGCAGCCACCATGTCGTGCGGTGTACACTAAGGGGAGCTTTGGTCATATTCTCTCGTCCGAATTCTGGTAATGTTGATCAAACTAGAGTGCTCGAAGCACCTCAGGACGACCTTTCCACATGGGCCAATCTCAGCCCGACTTTAACTTGTTTCATGTGCTGAGTAGGGGATTAAGATGTCGGCATACCTACCCTCGCGCCTTACTGGGCAGCACTCTCGGAACAGCGAGGTTGTCAGGTTAAGCTGCGATATCTACCTCGTCAATGATAAAACCTACATAAATGCGATCTGGAAGATCGAGAATGGTGCTCTCCACCTGCGAACTTCTTCCCCAGAGATGGTCTCAAAGGTATGTTGTCGCGATGCTTGCTTTGCTTCCCCTATCGCGGGACGTATTAATTTAGGCTCGTTTATCTAGTGCCCTTGGTTACATGATCATAGCTGCAAGAGCCCCGCTGCCGCCACCAGCCTGCCTAGATATCCAGCGCTAGGTTAGGTTGGTCAGAGCAGATCCAGAGGCTCCAAATGAATAATCTGTATATATATATTCACTCCTGGAGGGACATGTCGCGCTCGATCGTTGCCAATCACCCTTCGTCTCTCGTTCATTCAGACGCACTTTCATTAATTTCATACTGTCAACTACAACCCTTTTTACTCTCTAATAATTGCCCAATTTCGCAATGAAGCTCACTACATACCTTCTCTGCGCTACCGCTGGCACAGCGGCTGCATATCCGGGCATGAACAATCTCATGGCGGAGCTCGCCAAACGAGCCGCAGCGGCACCAGCCAATCCAACCATTGAAATGATTGGAGATTTGGTCCAAGGAGCGACAACTCCTGTTGGCAAGGAGGTGAAGGACTGCTTGCTCGGCAATCAGCCATGCCAAAACCTCACACCTAAAGTAGAAACTTCCGCGGTCAGGAAATGAGTTTGAGCTGACATGGGTACAGACATATGTCGCACCAAAGTTGTACAGCTTGTCCTGTTGGCAGGATACATGTTGTGTCTGGGACTACGTCCAGGCTGATCTTGTCAAGATGTTTTCCAATACTGATGGTACCTGTAATGCTCTTGCTCGACAGGCTGTTCGGCTCGGCTTCCACGATGCCGCAGCTTGGTCTAAGACGAGTGGACCGGGCGGTGCCGATGGCAGCTTGGTGCTCAGTTGGGATGAAATCAATCGTTCTGAGAACAAGGGAATGCAAGAGATTCGGTCGAAGGCTCTTGGGCTCCTGACTAAATACGCCCTCTGGGGAGTTGGAGGAGCAGATCTCGTTCAGTTCATGCACAACGTTGCTACCGTTGTCTGCCCACTTGGTCCTCGAGTGCTGACGTTTGTGGGACGGCCCAATCGCTTCACATCTGATCCTTCTGGTCTCATCCCGGACACCCACTCGCCCGCGCCCGTGTTGATTGACTTGTTCCAAAACAAGACGATCAACTTCAAGGATCTGATTGCACTCATTGGAGCGCACACGACTGCTCAACAGTTCTTTGTTGATCCTTCCAAGGCAGGTCAGCCATTGGACTCCACCCCAGGTGTCTGGGATGTCAAGTTTTACAGCGAGACTTTGGCCGCCAGCCCTCCTCCGTAAGTGTCATTTGGAAACTCCATCTACTTTGATAGAACTAACAACCAATGTTAGTGGTGTCTTTCGTCTTCCAAGTGATCAATCTCTCGTTAGCGATCCCGAAACTCAACCCGGGTTTACCGTTTTCTCCGTACGTTGTAATCTCTCTTGACATAAGACTTCAGCACTCCTCGCGCAGAAGTACGTGTAGAGAATCATGACTAACTCTCTTCGTCGCAGAACCCAACCAATGGCCAGCAAGTTTGGAACGCTGCTTACTCCACCGCCTACGTTCGCCTGTCCCTTCTTGGCGTCAACAACATCAACAAGCTCACCGATTGCACCAAAGTTCTCCCTAATCCTGTCACTAGCTTCTAAAGAGAGCACCGGATACGTCAAATACCACGCTATATGGCTTTAGATCCTGTAATACCACTCCATACAGTGGCATAGCTTAGTCCATTTGTTCTCCATATTATAAAATTAATATAGTCCTTTAAACCTTAGAAATCACTACACCATAAAAGAAGCAGCCGGCATGAATATAACCTCTTATTCTGGTACCCGCGAAGGGTGTTGAATTGGTCTTTTTCTGATTCGGACTTGGAAAGTTGATACCTGGGTTGTCAGATTAAAGATCCTCCCCTCCCCAATTTGCGAAGTCTGAGAGCGATCGCTAAGTACTGCCATCATATGCATGCCGCCTATTATCGCAACGTGCCAATGCAACGTGCCTCTCCTCCGTGCCCAAGAGATGCAAATTCGAGTCCAAGCGGTATTGAGAGCTCTTCAATACGGAGAGCAGCATCCCTGTCCCTTGAGTATGGATTGCAGGGCACCGATACAGACTCGGCATTATAACGTGACTGTGGGTGGAAGTACAACTCACGTAGAGAAAGGTTGATTGCAAGACCTCCGCCAAATGATTGATTGCTCATCTGCTCTATATGTTTTCCCATCAGATCGTAGCAATTGACAGTGTGAAGTGAATGCTTGGGCTCGGTATATGGATATTCGCAACATTTGTCATCATTTGTCAGCACAACTATCTCCGTTCAAAATAGTCCGAAGCGCGGAGCATTTTGCAATGCAAACCATCCCGGAGCTCTCTGTCTTTGGTTTCGGTGAGAATAGTCCGTTGAGCGGAACATTTTGTAATAGCGGACATATTTCAATTCTAAGAATCGAAAATCCTTTTTCTCTGATAATCTCAGTAGTTCATCGTAGATCCCGCGCAGCTCTTTGCAAACATGGTCGTTACCCTCAACGCCACAAATTGTACAACTCCGTCACTGAATCGGACTTGCAAATTCAGCCATATATAAATCTGAGCATTCTTCTCTTCATAAGATGGTTTTTGCCAGACAATTAACTTCTCTTTCTATACAATCTATATATTTGGCATCTACAATGGCGCCTTTCCCATCCCCAACCTCAACGTGGCATACGAAAACCTACCAGTCCCTATCCCCTACCCGCCCCGAGCTTTCAGCCAAAGGCAAGACCGTAGTAGTAACAGGAGGGGGTACGGGCATCGGCGCAGAGACCGCCCGCTACTTCGCCGAAGCAGGCGCGTCTCGAATCGCACTCTTTGGCCGTAGGGAACAGCCCCTTCTCGACACTAAAGCCTCCATCAAGCAGAAGTTCGCCGACATTGACGTGTTTGTGGCTCCCACCGATGTCACGAAGAAGACCGAAGTGGACGCGGCCTTTGCGGAGTTTGCTGGTGACGGACAAATCCACGTTTTGATCAGCAACGCGGCGATGGTCGGGCCGCAGAGTTCCGTGAAGGATGTGGATAGTGACAAGTTCCTCGAAGCCATTCAGCAAAACATTGAGGGTTCGTTCTTCGTCGCGCAGGCTTTCCTTCGCTATGCGTCGACGGATGCGGTCGTCATCAACGTCTCTTCATTCGCTGCCCATCTAGACACTATTCCTGGTTTTGCACCATACAGTATCGCCAAGATGGCAGTGTTTCGGCTTTGGGACTCGGTGGCATTTGAGAACCCGGAAAAAAGCATTTTCCATATCCAGCCTGGAGTAGTGAATACTGCGATGAATAGAGAAGCGGGCGGGATCGAAGCTATTGGTTTTGAAGATGACGGTAAGTGGAATAGATACTCCTACGTTGGATTGAGTATCAAGTATCTGACTTTGACTTAGTCTCTCTGCCAGCGAGTTTCAATGTTTGGCTCGCAAGCCCCGAAGCGCGTTTCTTGAAGCGCAAGTTTCTGTGGACAAACTGGGATGTAGATGAACTCAAGGCCCAAGCAAAAGAGATCGAGGAGGGTACGCAACTTAATATCGGGCTTGTTGGGTGGCCATTTCAAAATGCCAGTTAGAAGTTTCAAACTGCTGGCGTTGTGTGAGTAAAGAAAGTAAGAAAGGTAGAAGCTTGATTTGTACAAATTAAGGATGATTATAATTTACTGCTAAGCAGAAGTTTGGCCACTTTCTACATGATCATGTCGTCATCGGAATGATGCTTCATAGTTTGAATAATCTTTTGATATTATAATCTTTGTGTGATCCTGTCTATCCTAGTCCTTCTCTATCTAACTGTCTAAATCTAATCCTTCTACTTTATAATCATTTCTCATAACTCATTACTCATATTCAATTCCAATTCTCCGGTGCTGACGTGACTAACTTCGAATGATGGCACCATTTTGCTGGAAAAAGTTGCATTTCGCTCCAGCATCATAGTCCGGTATATTGGCAAGCAGCGTATTTGTAACCGCCATGACTTGCGGTTTCGTAGAATATTTATTCCATGTCGGCTTAGAAACACCGGAGTATGACACCGCATTTGGATCCAAATCCGTCGCGAAGGAAACGAAATAATCTTTCATGATGTTTGCCAGAGTCTGATTGGTGGCGGAATCAGCCCCATTGGCAGACAAACCATACAAGAAAGGAACGGTAGCACCATGTACGGCGCTTCCAGCATTAAAGCGCATCTTCCAAACTGGCTGCCCAGTTTTCGTAAGAGAAGCAGCCAACTGCGTCGTAGCGCAACCAATGAAAGCATCTCCAAATATGGCAGCTCGACGAAGCAAACTCTTGGAATACGATGACACAGGATACAGAGAAGCGAGGCTGTTGAAGAAGGCAGGTGTGGCAAGCGGCCAAACTACCTGCAGGTCCGAAGTCGTTGCGGCAGTTGTCGAGATAGAAGTGTTACTGAAGTTGATGCCCTCATTCTCGTTGCGATTCGTAAGGAGTGGAACCTTCGTGATTCTGCCACTAGCAGCTGCGCTGCTAGGAAGCTCTTTGATAATGGTACCGTCAACTGATGGACCATAGTAGAAGTCTCCAAAGCCATAAAGACCAGCAACGTATCCGAGCTTGAAAGTTCTTTGAATAGCGTTGGCCAAGTCTAATTCAGGTAGGTTTTGTAGGCACAGCAAGTCGGAGCACTTCGATGTCGTCAAGAGTTGTTGGTACTGGGCATCGAGAACAGTATCATTGTGGTATGGTTGCCACCAAGGATATTCTACTCATGTTAGCTGCGCACTATGCAACATCCAAGAGACAGAAGACTTACCAGCAATTGCAGCACGAAAAGGCGGGTTACTAACGCCGCCATACATTATCATTTGGGCTGTCACGGATCCAGCTCCAGCACTTGCTCCAGCGACTGTGACTTTTTTTGGATCTCCACCGAACTTGGCAATGTTTCTCTGTACCCAGTCTAATGCTGCTCTTTGATCAAGCAGACCAGCATTGGCAGTACCTGCATTTTTGATCTCGGAACCTGACAAAAAGCCGAAACCAGCCAAGCGATATTGTATTGAGACAAAGATTAGATTTCCTTTCGAGTGCCTAACCAGACCATAGCCGGGAGCTGCGGTGCCGGTCCCCAAAGTATATCCTGTTTGCGGTTAGTTGACGCTCTCTTGAGTCTTAGTTGAACTTGCCTCCTCCGTGAATCTCAACCATGACAGATAGGTTTCCGCCTTGAGGATTTGTAGGTACCGTCACATCAACAGTCAGACAATCTTCACGGAAGTTTCCTGGACGAGTGGTTGTGTAAGTAGCTGCATTACCAGCCCAAGATGGCACTGATTGGTAACACCCAGGTTCTTTAGTTGTCGCATCCATGACGGTGCTGGAAGAGTAGTTGCCATATTGCTCGATTGGTAACGGGGCCTTCCATCTATTATTTCCAGTGGGTGGAGCAGCGTATCGAATGCCATAGTAAGTGTTGGTACTGCAAATTATTAGTACAAGCTAAATCTCCAATTGCAGAGACTTACCCAACGGCCGTGTTTTGAGCGCCCTGGTATTTTACGTATCCAAGATCAATGACGGGACCTGTTCTTTTCGCTGGACCAGGTAAAAGACGCGACAGACCTGGAATAGCCACAGCAGAGATTGGTGTAGGAAGGATCAGTGAGATAGCCAATAAGGGGCTATTGAAACGCATGATTGCAGAGATCTTAATGAATGGAAGATCGTATTGGTTGAAGATCTTGATGAACGAAGAGATCTTATGAATGCAAAGAACATAACGATTGAAGGGATCTTAATGCTGGAAGATCTCAATGAATGGAAGATCTGAATGAATGGAAGATCTTAATGAATGGAAAACTGTAACGACTGAAGAGATCTTTATGCATGAATGAATGGAAGATCTGAATGAATGGAAGATCTTAATGAATGACGTTTGCTATTTTCTACGACCATGTATTGCTATGTATTCCTAGAAAGCTAAGCAGAAAAGGAGTATCTACTATAATGGCAGGTGCCGGCACGGCAATAGCCGTTTATTATCAATAGTCCTTCTGAATCTGGGGTTATCTTGTCATAAGTTGCGGTACCCTAAATCTCAAGCGCTTGGATGCTACCTCCAGCTAGCTTTGGGAGTATGGTTAACTTCCCCAACGTATAAGCTCTAGGTACGAACCAGATGTCCGGTACCCTTCTAGATCGCATATAGCTCGCATATATACCGCATATAGTTAGTTTGGAAGACACAAGCAGACTCCTTCGGATCTTAGTCACTTTTAGCCTTGCTATCTCCTCACTAGACCATGGACAACAAATAGCCTAGGTACGCTATCTAACTCGCTTAATTTAAGCTCTAGACACAAACCAGGAGTCCGGGTCTATGATAGAACGCACCTAGTTAGCTGAGTGGACACAAACTGCTTTTCAAGGACAGTAGAGCGCTTCTACCTTTGACGGGTGCTCACTAGAGCAGAATAGATACGAGGCAGAACCCGAAAGTGAAGCTCGATTGAACAGCAGGTCAAATTAAGCTTTCAAACTTCGACTACCGGAGAAAGGAAGATAGCTAATAAAGTTCAACGAAATTTCGGATACCAGCAGCTCCGGGGGCTTGAACCTATTTGCCGTAGCTTACCGATGGAATGGACGGTAAAGCCCTGCGTGTCCTTTTATCACTTAACACAACTAGCATCTGCAAGCTGTCACAAAATGCTTTAAAAGCGCAGGATACTAAGTAGCACTGCGCAGAAAAGTCACAATCGGGTTGATAGACAGCCTGCGGCTTCATTGCACACTTTAGACTCTTTCTTTTCATTCGGGTCTGCAGGTCAGATGACTTGATTTTATGCATTAAATATACCGCTAACTATTTTTCCTGTGACATTTGACCTCCGGAATAGGTACAAGCAAGCAGTGTCGCCCATTCTTCTTTAAGATGGAAGCACTTGAGCAACAAGTAAAATGCATCTACACCGAAACTTTGATAAATGCCCTATGAATGGGTATTCTGTAAGAACAGCTCCAAGATGAGTCGTGGCTGCAGTGAATAATATAGAAGCACCTTTCAAAACTCAGGCGCGATAACTGGGATGCTGGACTTATTGACCCTGCGGGAGTAGTACTCGTCATCAGAGGATGTATCTGCATCATAAATTCGTCGCTAAGAGTAGCTCGCCGTCCTTGTACAAGTGTGGAATATGACGATTTGACTCCTTCAGATGCGGGCACGCCAGCTCCTTCTAATGGCTTTGGTTAGTGGCGGCAGTCTCCGTTGTGGTAGCGACGGCTTCACGAGTCACAATTCTCCTATACTTCCGCTCCATATGACTTATGAAGACCCGTCCTAGTGGTGAAATGCTTTCAGGAAAAGTGCCAACACAATAATTCAACTTTCATTTTAAGTAGAAATACAAATGTACTCTGAAGCACTACTTGGTCGCATCACCGGTTCTATATCCTGTGCCATAAAACCCTTTAAATCTAGCCGCCGTCCCATCTGCTGGTTTTATATTCGTCGGCTGAGTCGATTCCCAGAGTTACGATGACGTGCCGCTATCTGCTGCATAGTAGTCTCGGACCACTGTCCTCCCCATTGCCTTGCTCCAGGTTCAGTGACGACTCGTTTCACTGAGATATCATATCGTGTTGTTGACACAAATATCTGGTCAGAGTCACGAGCAGCCAACATATCTTCGAAGACCATGACTGGGACTCTGTACACCTGTCCACTATCATCTCCCCAAGCATCTTGCTTCTTAGCTGCATCCTGGGTTGACATGTTATTTTGACTTCGTTCAGATAGGCCGCTACCAATCTGCTGAGTAGGGGACTGGGATCGATTTAGGTGTTGGCAGCTAGCCGTACAGATTCTTATAGCATATTAGCTATGCCTGGCCAAGTATAATCTGGCACATACCTACTGTTTGCCTGTGGTAGTAAATTCTTAGGCTATGGGGGCGTGTGTTGTGTAGAGGGCATGAGCCGAGAGGTATCCGTGTGAGAACTTCCCCGCTCACAGCAACAATGTCCGCTACGGCTACTTTCGGCTGACCACTTCCTAGCAGTATTGTGAATTATCTATACGATAAGATGTTGACTGTACTTTCTATCGGCACAATACCACGGCTACTAAACCCTATTTTTCAATTGACCTTTTCTCGTGTTGTATTCCTAGTTCGTCTACATTCGTGAGAGCTCAAGCCTAGGATCTTCAAACACCAGTCCAAGCATTACATTTCCTTAGCTGTGACACTTGCTTGTGATTGATATGCGAGCTTTGAGCACGGAGACGATTATTTGATGATAAATGTTATATGGACCAAATTATTGAAGCCTCTAAAGGGAGTATCCCTGCTTTCTGTGGAAATAAGCATCTTGTATGTGAAGGTATCTTTTAGGATATAGGTTTCGTTACATATAATTGGTAGGTCATTAATTACGTTCTCAATTTCAGGATTTAGGCTCTTCGAACTCAACATATCTGCTCTCCGGTATTTGCGATGGCCATTCATAGGAGCAAAAGAATAGCATTGCTCTGTTCCATGAACTCTGCTTGGAGAAGCACGCCAAATGAAATAGAAGTATTGCAAAACATAAACTGTCAAGCGTTAAGATAGAAGGCCAAGGGCATGGAAGTATGGATATCTTTGAAACAATTTAGCATAAGCTACCTTTAGCTTATAATCTAGATAACATTAGCTCACACATGCCTACCATTATATAAAGGTACGGGTGAGCCCTGCAATTCCATCGGTGATTCCATAGCAATAAGCTCATGCCTCATATCTTGGCCCATCATTTCAGAAACTTCAGATGCATGTTTCGCCCTCATTTGCTCCGCCATCAATTCAGAGATGGCACTGTCATGTTTCGCAGCCATTTCAGTGTAGGCGGATATATCACCGATCTGCTTCTTCGTCTTCTTCTTCTTCTTCTTGATGCGAATGCAAATGAAGAAGCAAGTTGCAAGAATCATTATAAAGACAACTACTGCCACGATGATTCCAATCATGGCACTACGAGGCAAACCGGATTTTGATTTTTCTGCTACCGGGGGATATATGGCGATTATACGTTCTGGATTGTTTTCTTCAAAGATACACTGCGAAACCGAGAAATTCGAGCGCTCATAGTCCGCTATCACATATCTAGATTCGAGTGAGTAATTATGACATCAGAATGAGATAGAAACCTACGCTTCTTGGAGGAATGTTCTTCCCAAAGTATATTGTGTATCATTTGCTGCTCTCCTTAGCGGAAAGTAATTCGTTGCATTCGGATAGATGGGATAATCAGCCTGGAGGTCGAACGCCGCATATGGGAAATCAATCGTTATGCTTTTGCCTCCAGTGACTGTGTTTCCAATAACGAAAGTAACAACCGGGCGCAAAGCTAGCAGCCTTTCGCGTGTAGTTTCGTTGACAAGATATCGATCTGTGTGTGGATCGTAGTTCAAACCGAACGCAGTTTCGAATACGGTACAGGCTGATACAGGAAGCCACTGCAGATATCGGTCAGTCTCTAATGTCAAATTCCGATTTTAAGCTAACTTCAGACTCTAAACGACCACGTCTCTTCTGGTTCAACAAAGTTGAAGCACCATCAAAGAAGTCAACATGACTCACAATCTCTGGAACTGTAGAGTCAACTACCGTCAGTATACCCGAAGGTAGCAGCGACATGACTCCTCCAAAAGTATTTACGGCTTGAATTGCCTGTAAGCCTACAGTAAGCGGCTTTGAATCGTCCGCGCTGAAAGTTAGGTTCAAGCTGTTCGGGGTAAATCGAGATGCATCATATCCTCCTAGTGTCAAACTTCCGAGGACTTTCTTGAGTCGGTATGGAGCACCCGCAGTATATCCCCACGAGAGACTAGGGATAATGCTTTGGTTTCTTAACGTCCACATAAAGCTTGGCTGCGGGTTGTCGAAATTAGTGAAATTTGTAGGCTTAGGACCAAGGGAGAAAACCCCGAGATAAAAGTCTTTAAAGGGTGTACCTGTTGTCTCCAGCGTTAGTCTGATCTATAATGCTATACGGTACTGATTTTTTACCAGCGACAACTTGATGCTCCAAAGAGACACCTCCACTCTGAGGAAGTTGAAGTCCGACCGTGTCAAACCCATACTCTCCATTTCCAGTATAATTCAGATGGTCTTCCAACCCTAACTCAAACAGATTCACTGGGACCCACGTCGACGACTGTGCATACCAATTACCTTCTGCGTTTCTCCATCGAATGGAAACTACTTACAGCGTTAATTTGAAAGCCACTGCTCGCTTGATTCTGAAATGGCATGACACCTCGCAAAGCACCGCAGTTGCTTGGGTCAGTGTCCAAGCATCCTTCGGGAACGGGTACCCAGGTTTCTTGACCAATAGTTGAGATAAGGACATGGAAGACTTGCTCAGGCGTTCCAACTCGAATAACAAACGTAGACCAAGGTCCATCGTTACCTTCCCAAGCCTGGCTTGGAGCAAATGAAAAAGGTACAGGCGTGGCAGACGACCGAGGCTGAAGCGCCATCACAACGGCTGGCAAGCAGGACAGATTCCTGCCAATCCTGTGCTACTTATCGTGGACCGATGAAGTGTGTACGAAAGCTGGAAAAGAAAAATGCGATAGACACTACGATGTTTTTCTTGCTGTAGCGGGCCGTGTCTTGCGTGGAAGATAGCACCAGGTAAGCTGGGCGAAGAGCATCTGACAGCTGTTTCTGCACGCTGATGCGAACACTATACGTCTGTCTTTATGAGGAACTTGATCCGTGGCCTTCTCAACCCACAAAACGCCTCAATTCTCTATCCATACACAAGAAAAGCATCCTGGGTAAATGCTGCAGCCAGGTGACCCATAAAGGATTAGCGGCTCCGTTGCCAGTAGGCTTGGCTATATAGTGGTGGGATCAGATCAGATCAGACGAGGCTTACTGGGTCAGACAAGGGCAATAATGCTCCAGAATATCCAGAGTTGCACACTTCAATCGGCACATTGTTCTCCTCGCCAATGAAAGTTCCGTCGTCAACACCTTCCTGATGGGCAGCTCAATCTCACTTGAACATTTTGTAGAAGCTTCCTGTCCTCAAATCCTTAACATACTCAGCTGTGTTCTCCTATCATTGAAATATGGAATTAGAAGAACCTGAAACATCCTGCATCAGTGGTTCATCACTATCATCGGTACTTCAAGAACAGCGTTTTATTAACTCAAGAATCTGGCAGACATCTTGCACATTTTTTATTCGTTTATCTCGGCCAGAGCCAGGCGTATTAAATCAGTAGTCTTCCGCATCTGTAAAAAGAAACAAAATGCGGCAATGGAGTGTGTAAAGAGCTGATCGACTATTGCCATCCTGGATAGAAAACAAGCTTTGACCGCGGACATATTTCCACTGATGAATTTATGCTGCCACTGAACTCTCACAACAAAGTATTAATCAACGAAACAATCAATCCTAGTCCGAGTACTACTGCTGGGTCGCTAGCACTCTTCCTGTAGCCGCCGCCAGTAATCGCGGTTTGTATAGAGCTGGAACCGGTGGGTTTAGTCATCGAACCACCACCAGATGTGGCTATCGGAGTGATCGCAGCAGTACTTGAAATATACGATCCTGCGGGGACGGTAGTGACTCGGCTCAGTGTTTCAAGTCCCGATGCGCCTGAAGTTACTTGAACAATTGTGATCACAGATGACCCTGGGCCCACAACTACGGTTGCTACATTACTAGTTGTCTCAATGCCGTTTGGTCCAGTGATTACAGATGCAAGTACTGTGGTATATGGTTCGGAGCCGACTGGAACCACGGTACTAATTATCTCAACGCCCCCGGCACCAGATATTGTAGTCACTAGAGTGGTGGATTGCGTAAGCGATGCAGATGCAGCTGGTGACTCGGGGCTTATCGGAATGACAATACTACTGGTTTCAACGCCGCCCCCCGGAGTAGATATGATTATTACTATAGTGGAAGAGTGCCCCAGCGGTGCGATGGTCGCAGACTGTGATGGAGCAGGCTGTGTCGTAACCATAGAGGAACCTGTGTTCTGCGGAGTTTGAGATGGAGCTTGTCCCCCCGAGGTTGGAGATCCTGTCCCGGGAGTTGGAGATGATGTTTGTACTTCTGGAGTTGAGCGTGAAGACTGGATGCCCGGTATTGGGGTTGACGATTGGACCTTTGAAGCCGGGGATGATGCTGAAGGTATTGGGGTTGGCGACGGTGCTGGAGGTGTTGGTGTTGGAGTTGGAGGTGTTGGCGTTGGAGTGACTTGAGCTTGAGCTAGGACCGTTGAAGTTGCCGTGAGAGCCGTCACACCAATCTTGAGGGTACCGACTCCACCGCCGGTATTCGATGTACATGCTGGAATACTTAAGTTTAAATATGTTGCGACGTGTGAAGCAAGGCTATCAATGCCGTATTGGATGGCTTTCGACATGTTGTATGAGTCGTTAAATGGGATAACTGCAGTGTAAGTATATCTTGTGATTGTTGGCAACCCTGGAAAGCCGTCGACAGTCGGTAGTGTAGGTCGAGCGAGGTAGGTTCCAATGCATTGTGTCTGTGCAGTTCCAATGAGAGAAGTCTGTATGTCACAATGTTAGCTATGGTGATTTTGTCAGAAATGCGATCGAGGAAATTGGTTTACATACATTGAGAAACTGTGTGCTGAAAACATATCTAGCATTCCAAAATTAGCAGCTGCTTGACTTTGACATGTTTCTCTGGCAGAGATATATGATGACATACCCATTCTGGGAAGCAGTCGCATTCATGGTAATTTCGTTTTCTTGTATTATAGTCGTCCTGCAACAGGATGTCAGATCGTAAAAACCTTCTGATTTTGAAGTACATTTTGAACCTACTGCGGACCATTCAACAAGCTGTTGAGATATGTGGTTTCTACGGCACCTCCATCGGTATTGTAAGCAACTGAGGTGAAATTTATACCTTCCCCAAAAACCATAGTCGAATTAGGACGAGGCTGGAGTTCGGATCCGATTGTAGATCCACTCCCTTGATCCACAGTATAGACCATGGTAGCTACATAATCAGTATAGATTGTTGGCCACCAAACATGTCCGTGAACTTCATACTATAGGTTTGGTTAGTCAATGACTTTCCATTCAAGAAGACAGGGGAGAAAGTTATTTCCATGAGTCAGGAAGGCATTCCAATCTATTGAGTAGAGGGAAATTCTCCCCTTGTGTAACGTGTAACAAGGATAGGAAGTGTTTTTCAGAAAGTTATTATAGCTTACAATCAATTGGCAGCCGCCACAAAAGATTGGCGCTGAAGTTAACGTAGACACCACTGATGAGGTGTTTGTATAGCTGGAACCTAGATAGATTCTCAGTCAGTATCACTTATCATTACTTTTGAATTTTTCAAAATACTCACCAAGACCCAGAACAAGTGGCAGGCTTAAAAGTGCCACAGTGAGGGGGTTATAAGTTTTCATTTTAGTAGTTGCTATTTGGTGCAAAATAACAGGAGATACAAGCGCAAGGGCTACGTAAGACCGAGGAATCTGCGGTTTATCAACTTTCCAAGTATGCCATCTCAATTTAACGGGCACTGCTGAGGCTCAGAACTAGGTTCGTATTCAAAGCTACAGCTGAAAGTAGGACATGGAATGATACATCTTGCCAAGTGTTTTGCATGTAACATCACCCAAAACTTCTGTATAAAGTGATAGAAGCTGCAGCAAATATGCGTTGTCTAGTTCCCAGCCTTACAGATTCTCAATATGTTATGTGGCGGCCTTGGCAAAGTGCAACCACTTCGGAGCACCATCTCTATTTGGGACTTGGGTTGCAGGCTTCCCTGATTCAAGTTTTAGAATGTCGAAACTTAGACAGGTGATCTTGAGGTTATGCAATATACAATCCACGATTTTCAACTTGACCTTCGTGCCACGCAAACTCACTTATAAACCCAAATGAACGGATATCGAGGTAGCTTTTGTATGTCTGAAAAAAGAAGCTGTGTCCCTGTCCCCAAAGAGCTATTTATCTTGACTGTCTGAGTCTTGTAGAGGATATGGAGAGGTTTCCTCTCAGGTATCTTGTAATGCGGGTTGTAGACTGGCAACCATCTCACACCTGAGATACCTGCTATTCAAGGAAAGAGCACATTTCGGTGGTAAGCAGCTATGTGCTGGTACTTAGGTGGCTACACCTCTAGCATAGCAAGTTTGGGGCCCAAAGCTGGCTGAGCCCGAAGTATGCTCGCAGCAGCGAGTTAAGATTTTTCGATTCTTCTGCAATGCTTGCCTGGGTATGGGGAGATGCGCTGCTCTCGGCTCAGGCTTCCACTGCGCCGCCATTGTGCATTATGCCTAAACTTCTTATGTAACCTCGAGGCTCTTCACAATATTGATTCCTCAAGCGGTCCTCGGAAAGATGCAGCCTTTGTTCGGCCTGGCCCTGTGGCCGGTGTACACAGCCCTGAAATCCGCTTTGTTTATCCAGGAGGACTAGGGATGCGATAGGCCTCTATTCGAGATGCCCGGATCTAGAGCAGCCAGTCTTCCCCCACCTTCCCATTCTGCAATCCCGGCTTCCGAATACTCTAAAGAAAATCGGGCGAGCAAGCAGCATATGACCTCAATCTTAGAGACTTGGTGGTCAGCATCGCGGGGGCGGTAGCAAACCTTAACTCCGACTTGTTCCGCTCTTGGGATATCCGTTATTCCGGCGGACCCCAATGCAACCACACCAGCTGTTCCTTGTCTAGGCCCATTGCAGGACCAATCTCGACGCCTTGTAAATGCCTGCCTTGTCTTTTGCCGCTTTCACCTCTACATACCGCAACTTCTATTGTTGATGTAACCTGGCATTTTGCAGAAGCCATCCCCTGTGATAGTCTTTCCGACGTGAGAGAAGGAGCAAGCAGTTAGTGGGACCAGCAGTGCATTGCCAGTTGGTAGCGGTCTGCTCGCTAACCTGGGGAAGATACAGCGGACTGCACGCCGTTGCAGCGCAGACTGGGGACATATTAACTCTTCCCTGGCTAATTAGTGATCTTACTGCGGAATCCATCAAACTATGCAAGCTTAAACTTGGTCCAGGTTTTGCTCATGCTGCAACCAATAGTAACAGCAATTTCGAGTACGGGCAGGAGATAACGTCAATCATTGAGGGCTACTACCATGTGAAAAGCCACCCGGTACAACGGTCCTGTGGTATCGTGGGGTACATGTTAAAGGGTAGCAGATTTTAGCAAGTGAGACTCCTATCCTCAATTCTATTAAGTGCTTCATGGTCGATCAGAAACCGGCGTTCGGCCAAAGCGTATCAAAATCGCCCCAAAAATCAACCGAAAGGGCGATATCCATCAGGTCTTGATTCGATCCATCACTCATGTCATAAAACCCTGCGTCGATATTTCCCAAATTTGGCATTGACAAATTGTTGTCCATAGATGTTTGTTCATTGGAATGTCCATAATTCGTAACTGGTGCCTCCTCTTGGTTTGAATCCCTTTGATTAGATTGGTTCTGCATTGCAAGGAAGTCGACCTTCATGGAGAGATCGCGCACAATGTTGGCTGCGCCAACCGCGACGGCAAACTTAGCTCCGAAATTGTCGAAAACTGACTCCGAGAGATCAATGGCGTTTCTGGCGAGGGGTGTCGATAGGCCCTGCGGGTACGTGAAGACGAAGCCCACAAGAGTAATCGTTGCACTATACGTCCAGAAGTCAGTATCTATTCTGTATAAACAATTCGGAAGTAAATCACGAATCTGGGCCGCATCTTAAGACCTATGACGAAATAATCGAGCTCATCGAAGATATTGTACGCCTGAAATAGAGGAAAGAAAACAGATTTGGCTCAAGTTGACGTACTTCCACTGCCATTGAAATATCTCATGCCACCCATCTAAAATAGATGTCGACGAGAAGATTTGATTTGTAATTTTGGTTAGCGCAATGGCGTGGGCGGCGCATGCTGTGGCCATGGTCTCGACTAGCAGGCCGGACGTAGACACGGAATCGAGGGAGATGAAGAAACGATAGAGATCCACGCATAGGTGATGATATGTCAGCTCCAGTAGTAGACGCTGCCGTTGGAGCCAGAGAGGTGCAAATTGCTCAATTTCCAAGGCTGAACCGTCAGTGGAAAAGGGACGGCCGTCGTTATGACGTTTTGTTTTCAGAGCATTGGGTACACCATTGGCCCATTCTTCTAGATATTTCATGTGAGGCAGCAGGAGCTCTGCGCATGCCTCTAGAGCCTGAGCATCGTCCAATATTGTCTGGCCATCGCGTAAGCCAAAGTCAGTATCATAAAACGCCGTTTGGGCTTTTCGAACGGCCATGTAAAGCTTAGTGTTGTGTAGATTAAAGCTCAGCCAAGTCGCATTGTCCCCCAACGGGGCAAAGGTCGACCCCGACAACATCGCAGCTTGAGGACTATCGCTGGGCAGTCGAGGCATCGTATAGGAATCATGTACCAAAAACGGACGGCCCAGCTTCATACTCGTTTTGCTATCTAAGAGGTAGACTGCCCACCATAAGCGCCTCCGCTTCTCCTGCTCCCGCTCCGGCATGTCTTGGGGAGGTTCTAAATGAAGTCCTAGAATGTAGGCGGTGCTGACCGCTAGGCCGGACGAAGTACCCACCATGTTGTGGAAAGAGCCCCCGCAGAGATATATGGCGCACAACAAGTGACACTGCAGCGTTGATATGGTCGGGCTTTCCATCTCGTATGTCAATAGCGTTTGGCAGCGCCGGTAAAGCCACCGACCAGCGATCGTGGCATCAGCATTCCCCGCAATGTTTCCTTGCTCACCAACCGGGAGCGTCGAGATGGCGTACTGCATGCACATCGCAAGAATGATGTCGACAAGAGCTGACGACTTTCGTGCGTTGCCCGAGGTCATCCACAAAGATTGATAGTGCTGCTTGAATTCGGCCTCGTCAATGATGGCAAATAATGAGGTATGGTAGGATTGCCAAAAGAGATTAATAAAGTACTCTTCCTGCGTAGGACTTAGGTCGGCCTCTGTCACCGGTACTTTAGCTTCGTCGACAGCGGGCGTGATTTTGTCCTCGCAGGGGGCGCCTGGCCCATCCAGTAGGTTCAAGGTGCTCACTGACTTGAGCAGGATATGGTCGTCCGAATGCGTCAGTTGAAGGGAAGCGCTCAACCGCACGCTGAGATTCTTGATAAAGAAGTACAAAGACGACGGACCAAACCAGGTTGCATGCGGGGAGCGTGCCGGCCGAAGCTTGACCCCTTCCCAGAACTTCTTTTTGGGATTTCCATCCTGGTCCACGTCATTGCTTTTGAATGCCATGAACGGGGATGGGGCTAAGGACATGCTCGAGGGGGTCGCAAGCTGCTGCTCAGGGTTCACGGCCGTCACCTCCTCGAGCTTCTCTTCCAGCTCCTGGACCTTCTTCCTTAGCCGCTCAATCTCGCCGCAGGCTTGAGAAAGCGAGCCTTCACGGGCCGCGTCATTGTTGCTGCAATGCCGGCCCCGGCTTTTACAATTGGAACACGGCTGGCTACTATCGCACTTGATGCGATGTATGCGGCACCCGTCGCAAGCTCTAGCCACTTGACGCCTCTTCTGCCGGAAGTGCTGCGCTCGCGGAGCGTCTGCAAAGCCTGAGACGCCCGTCGGCGCCGTATTGGCGGTGGAGCTCGACATGCCAACAGGGGGAAATCCGTGATTCAATCTCAAGAGGCCGACATGCGTGACAGAAGACAGTCGACGAAAGGGCGTCTCCTCACTACAACGCGCAGTATGGCAATGTGGAGAAGTTGGAACACCTCCGACGACAACGGCGGGAGAGTAAGCCGGAGTTCGCTGGAGATGCTCCTATTGGCTGACGCTCTCGCCTGGGATCTGAGGCTGCCTACCTATGCCTGCCAATAGGAAGTGCTCCTCGGTGCAGCCAATGGGAGCGGCTCCTGGCTGTGGTGGTGGTGATGGCAGATGGCCACAGCAATGTCAATTGGCATCATCCACCATGTCGGTGCCAATCGAAGCTACTCCGCACGAACGCACAGTCATCCATCGCTGCAGCAAAGATGCCACTCAGCTTGTATAAGTATGATCTCCATCTTCGCCATGATCACAGTCTTTTTCTCCATCAAACATCAATCATCATAGCCAAGAATCAACAGTTCAACGCATCTATCCGTCCATCCATTACTACCTTACTCAACCTACAACGCTCATAATATCGCCCCAACTAACATCTCAACATCAGATTAACACTCCGTTGTTCTGCCACCCTATTGCAATAATGTCGCCTCCACGCCGTGCCCTCATTAGCATCACCTCCGCTCATGCCTCGCTCTTCCAGGGCAAGGAGACCACGGGTCTCTTTATTGGTGAAGCGTTGCACCCCTACAATGTGCTGACCGCCGCTGGATTTGAGGTCGACCTTGCCTCGGAGACGGGCAAGTACACTCCGGACTGGCTCTCACAGCAACCCGACTTCCTAGCGGGCAAGGAGTTGGCAATCTGGAACGATACCAACAGTGACTTCCGCAAGAAGCTGGACAATATGCCCAAGGCGGCTGACCTCGATGGCTCCAAGTACGGCGTCTTCTTCGCCTCCGCCGGCCATGCGGCTCTCATTGATTACCCTACGGCTACCGGCCTCCAGAAGATTGCAGAGCAGGTCTGGGCCAATGGTGGCATTGTGTCATCCGTCTGCCATGGACCGGCCATCTTCTCCAATGTCATCGACCTGGCCACCAACGAGCCGCTCATCCAGGGCAAACGGATTACCGGCTTTACCACCGAGGCTGAATACGACATGAAGCTTTACGACGAGCTCAAGAGTTGGAATTCCGAGTTGATTGATGAACTGGCCGAGCGACTTGGAGCAACCTGTATGTATAACTTGGTCAAGTCACGCGTATGTTCTGCATCTTGCTAACATCTACCTCTAGATGAACGAAGCTCTGGCGTTTGGGACGACTTCCATGTCATCGACGGCCGCCTCATTACAGGCCAGAATCCTCAAAGCTCAGCTTCAACCGCACGAGCTGTGGTTGAAGCTTTTGACGCGCTATGAATCGGCGGTGCGGGGGCAGATAATGCCAGGCTAGAGAAAAAGTGAGGGTATATCCGTGAACAAGCAATGAATCAAATGTTCGCAGGATAAAGACTGTTATTTAAATTATCCATAGTAATGTTCATTCATCCCTATTATAGTACACCAGTTTGACTCTCTCCTCCTTGATTCAAACTTGTCCTACTGTCTTCTTGATATAACCGCCTCACCGAGTGGCTATTGACCTCAGAGTATTTTGACAACGCGGAGGGTTCCCCTTCATTACAGAAGATACTCGTAACAGGCTTAGAGGATTAATCGAGAAAAGAGAGAGTTTTTATCTGATTATCTAAATCGCTTCGAAATCTCGAAATTGGTATCTGTAATGCGTATATTATTAGTAGATCTCAAGGAGCAAGTACTGCAATCTCACATATATGGGTGAGCTATCAGTGTGTGTCGGCTGTGCACAGACAAATCAAGACACCACCAAAGCGCAACCCACGACCAAGAAACAAAGGCTGTCTGACGGCGGTCAATCAGTAAAGCTGACCCACGAGCAGGTTGGATTTCGACCAACTGTGGTGGAAGCGCCAAAGTGTTTGGAAGAGAATATCCCCAATAAACTAAAGATCGTCATTCTCTCTCATATATGGTTCACTTATAGTCTTTTGGAAATCCGTAAAATTACCTTTGCGCTTTTAGGCTTCTTGATTGAGACCTTATATGTTCAACAATTGGGGCAATCAAAGTAGTAAGGGAAGATCTGAAAAGAGACAACTGAAAAAGATTGCTGTTCAGATAAAGTCAAAACGGGATGCCCAAAATTTGACCCGGCCCCCGCGTTTTGATTTTGCAATCCCACAACGGCTTTGCCCTTCCACATCTGTACAATAGTCCCATACGATTTTAGGGTGGAAGTTATACACATGTTTATAAAACCCATCAAAAGCCCGATCATCGCCTCACTGCTCTGTTAAGAGTTAGGAACGGCGGAGCTAAAATCAGACCAATTTGATGTAAGAATAATGTTTGGTTCGTTGACAATTTGACTCGATAAGCAAGACGAGGGATATCTACTAATTTCTTCACGACTTAATGTTCTTTTGACATTTGCGTTATAGTAGAGAGTCTGCAATCTCATGATTTCTCCCAGTCTCTATCCATCTCGATGCTTTATCCGCATCGACTCTGACGGTATGTCGTCCTCGCTTTGTGGTGCGACATCTGCCTCCGTGAAGATTTGTCCGGGATGGCCGACATTGAGAGCAAAGACAGCCGCGATCACCATGCTGGTTTACAAACTGTCAGTGAAGTGCTAATGAATAAGATAAGGGATAAATGACTATGTTGGAGTGACATACACTCCCTCCAAACCAATGAAGAGCCCCTGGTCGTGAATTAGAGGCCCTTCGTACCCGTTACTTAACTCGTCGATACGGTACACACATCTGACCAAAATGCAGAGAATACTCAAAGTCAAGAAGCCGACAAAGATCTTGAATCTCGCGGGAATATTTCGCGTGCGGACCGCGCCCGTCTGCAAATCTCGGCGGTAACGAAGTGCGAAATCGAGGGAAAGGGCAATGAAAATGCATAGTGTTCCAACCTGAAAGGCCAAACCTGCGAGAGCAATGTCGATGGCAGACTGTGAAGAACCTGATGTCTGAGTCGATTTGGCGCCCCCAATGGCTTGAAGGACTAGCGAGATGATATCGCATGGGATGAAGACAATGTAGTAGATCTTCGGGGCGAAGCGAGACGAAGCTGGAGAGAGGTAGAGGATGCTGGATACCATTAATTCCTGGGTGGCAAGTGACACCATACTCTTTCACTCACGTGCGATATAAGGTAATGTAGATGGCTGCTGTGAAGTAGACAGGCGCGAAGGCAACACAGACTGTATATGGTATGTTAGCACCTCCATGGTACTGACGCTTGGAGTTCCTCGACAAATATTGCACCCAGGAAAGGAATTTCGCACCGATTTGAAGCATGAAGCCTGTGAAATTCCATGGGTTGCCACTCATCATGATGCGACCGCCATAACCGATCATCTCAGAGGCGCATCCGCACAAAACCAGACCCATGAAAGTCCATGTCCTCCAGCGAAGACCTTGGAGCAGATGAAAGACAAAGGCGATACCAAAGAGCGCAATAAAGGCAGCATTTGCGCCAAGAGATGGTCGGTACTGGAAGATACTCGCCTGAACATTGCAGGTGTCAAGAGTACAATTCCCAAACCCGGGCATGTTTGCGATTGACGTTGCAGTCAAGGTGGAAGAGCTTTAGAGGGTAGTTGGAGAGACCTCGACAAAGGTATCGCACGTAGAGCAGGGAGGAATGTTCTATTGGAGACACCTATCAGCTGGAACGGAAGACGAGAATAGATATAACAGCAATTTGAGAATAGATACCTTGAAGGATTCTCTAGGTGACGCGGAAGAAGAGTAACGATTGTTGATCAGGTAGAATACGATTGCCATTATCTAAATACTTTATCTTCCATCACGTCACTGTCATATCGTCCAAGCAATGCCATTCTTCGGAACGGACCTGGGGTAGTATTACACCGATTGCAAGTCAAACGCACACCTGATACTTCTAATTATAGGAGCAGGATATAGACATGCTCATTTCTGAGCGGTTGACCCAATTTAAACACGCCGCAAAGTCATGGTTCCCACGGTCAACAGCGGCACCAAGTGCAACGAGGCTTGATACTCGATGTCGTCCGTCGCTTGTCTATGCGGACCGGTCACGAGCCAAGCGGGAGGGTATGCGAATGCGATTGCGACCGCGGCTGAATGTCGGTGCGCCTTACGGACGTAGTCCGTCTCCGGATTGCTGCACCTTTCATACTCTGCCTGACTCTTGCCCCATGATTGGCTCTTTTCTGTCCTCGTCCATCCCAGCAGACTTCGTGCCAGAGCGACGTGCCCACTAGGGCTGAGCCTCCACAACATCCTGCCCCTATCAGCAGCAGACCGAACTAGTGCCGTGTACGAGAAAGTCCGAAGGCCACTCGCAAATCTGGACATTCTCAGAGGGTGGTGAATAACAAGACCATAAGATGTCTAATACCTCTCCTTTTGCACTTGCAATTGGTCTGGTATCCTTATGCTCAGTATCATGCTTACTGCATCATTTTATTCAGAAAATTTGACCCAGCGAGATATTCACAGGAGACATTACACTCAAAGCTATACTTGGGCTTACATTTTGTCACTAGCCAGTACAGTCATAGGAGCAAATAGAGAGTGTGGTTTGAAGAGGGTGCGAATACTCTATCAACAGGTTTATACAGAACAATACACTATAGCGTTACAGGACATATATGGGTTGCTTCAAGCTGTTTCACTGTACAACTTGCGGTCCTGAACCATTTTGTCATCGGGAGATTCCTCGACCATGCCAATCGATCCATCCACGCTCGTTGCGGGTTCAGCTTCGATAAGAGCCAACTTCCGGTGGATGCGCCTGAAGGTAATGAGAATAACAGTGGTCCATATAGCCAAAAGCGTGCCAATGACAATCATACAGTACATTCCCCGCTAAGCATCATTAGTATTGGTACGAAGCGCTGGTGTCTAGTGAAGACTTACAGTGAAGTAGGGTGCTTGACTAGAATTGTAGAAGATCAGAGGCCAGAACGCGTTGAACGTATTTCCTGCAAAATTCATAAAAGCAATGGTGACCGATCGGGTAGCATCATCTTCGTGGCGCATCTCATCGTTTGCCCAAGCAAAGAATGTGGCTTGACAGGCGTAAATAGAGCCTGCCCAGTAATCTGCCATGGGTCAGTTTTTCTCTCATATCAGGTCTAGCAGACCTACAGGCTCCAAATATTCCCGTAGGCGTAGTGCTTGGGATGAGAATGATAATGGCCGAAACGACAGCCGTGAATGAGATGTAGTATCCGGCCATCCAGCGCATGCCAAAGATATCTGTGACCGTGGCCCATATCAGAGTTGACACGATTCCAACAGCTTGAACTCCGGTGGGCCAGTAATTCTTTTCCACCACCGTGTATGTATTAGGTCCAGATGGCGCGGACTTCATATAGAGTTGAAGGAGGGAGCTCGTGCTCTGTTGTTCCGAGCAGTTTGTGATGGTCCAGAGGACTGCGAAAGCCCAGAATGGCCACGAGGTAACGACCTTCTTGAAGAAGGCCTTGGTCAGAATGGCTTTCGGTGGAGATTCAGGAACTCGAGCAATGGCCAATGCTTTTTCTTCGGCGCTGAAATAAAACGCTGTCGTAAGGCGTGGCGTGTCAGGGAAGAGGAAGTAACCGTATGCTGCAATCGGAAGTGTGATTAAACCATCGACCTAGTTGGTTAGTCAAATGTTGTGGCTAAACGATCTCAGGTCTTACGATATATAACCACTAAAGCTGCGTCAGTAATGAAATCTTCAATGTGAGCGATCTACTCACTCTCCACCCAGTCAATCCTCCCTTCCCATTGATAGAACTATAGATGGCTGCTTGCAAGAGGCCACCGAAGATACCACCAGCAAGACCCGAAGCCGTGAAAAGACCCGACCGTTTTCCCAGTTCCTTTTCCGTGTACTGTAGCAGGTCAGTAGAGCGATGGTCAACGAAGAAATCATTATTACCCAGGAGCCAAGCAGGTAATGCGTTCCAGCGAACGTGCATGATTCAAAGTAACCCTGAATGAATCGAATCCCCATGATCGATTCGGAATTCTTTGCTGCAGCCGTAGTCATGGTAACCAGTCCCCAGATCGTGATCATCAAGGGGAAAAAGTTCCTCGGCTTGAAATAGGTGAGCATCAGGTTGTTCGGCACGATTCCACTGTGAGATGTCAGTTGAAATCCTCTACCCATATTGCCTGGACGCACACTAAGTATCCACAAGCGTAGACAGTATTGATATAGGTCAAGGTGCTTGCTCCCATGTTCAGATCCTCTTTCATGCCCGATACATAGGCCTGGGATAGGGACTGGCGATCCAAATAATTCCTGACCCTAGATTAATACTGCGACCTCAATTGGATCAGGCGAAACTCACATGAAGTATGCCATGCAGCAAAAGGTCAGAATAAAAAAGTCCAGCTTCAAGACCAGCTTCCGCTCCGCCGGGCTGCTGTCCGCCCCGCGGAAGTAGGCTACAGTCTTGGTCCAAGCAGACATGATGGCCGGCTTCGAAGAACAACGTATGTCAGAGTCCAATGGAGCTGCCCGAGGCGAGAGATAGTGGTCAAATGTTGGGCGGCAGCGGAGGAAGGATATAAATATGGCTCGAGTAGTGCCCATGGCCGACCGTTACGACGCGTGAATCGTTCGCTCCTCCCTGGGTGGTGGAGGGCGATTGATCAATCAAGATAGGCACCCTGCTTATCTGCCGTAGAGGATACTTCTCCAGCTGCTTGATGGGTTCCTGCTGCTTGGCCTCCCTGCCTGACGCTCCTGGGCGACATGGTGGGTGCGAGGAAAGCTTACTTGCCTGTCCTCGCCTAACGAGGCCGAGAAATGGCTGGAGAGAGATTGCGGGTGGAATCGCGGTAACGAGTTGGGTCGTGCGTGATTGGTGCTGCGCGACGTGGAGCTCCTCCTTGATCCTGGGCACGCACTTCCCTCCGCCATCTATCGCTCGTCTTACTTTCTGTTGATGTTTCCCGCAGAATTACTATCTTTGGGATTGTGTAATGGAAACGCTTTTGCTGGCCATGTAAGATGCGCTACTAGCAATGTGACGTCAGCTGGCCACAGGAGTTAGTCGCATTGCAGATCTGAGAAGCTCAGCTCTCCAGCGAGGGAAACAGCTTACGTTGGCGTTCGAGGAACGGCGATGTCACGGCAGATCATCGAGGGAGAAAGCAATTTACATTTCTTAGGGTATCTCCCGAGATTCGAAGTGCATTCGTGACTCGGGTCTACAAATACTTCACCGGATCATTGGGTAAAACCGACAAGATACCCATCGCGTGATAGCACAAAGACAGAATCGAGAAGCATGAAGAAACCCAGATTTTTATTCAATTTCAGGCTACGACCACTATCGCCCTAGTCCGACCCCTATAAATTAAGCCTTCAGTGTGGGGATAACGTATTTCTCCCGAGGCACATTGTCAAATTTGCCCAGCGGCTTATGGTTCGCTGGATCGATATACTCTCCATCGAAAAAGTCAGCGTGTGCTTTCTCGTCTCTTGGTCGGTCCAGGTCAAACTCCAGTCGCTTGTAGCCATGCTTTCTAGCATCGAGGTAGTCGGCCATGCAGAATACTTTCTCATCCACCGGCTTGTCTGCTCCCAGTCTTTGCAGTAACGGCGAATTTTCGATTGGCTCGAGAAGTCTATCGTCGGAAGGACGCGCAAAGTAAATAACACCAATGCGACGGAGGTGGCGCTGATCCACGGGAGGCTGGACCACACGATGAATCGTGGCTTTGAAAAGTCCTCCAGTCAACAGTTCAAGTGCTTCACCGAAGTTGACAACAATCCCCTTGGGCATATGCTGAACCCACTTGTATTGACCATCAGTGTGGTCGAGGACTTGAAGCGCGGCGATGGGTTGTGAAAACAAGAACGTCCAAGTTCCCCAGTCGGTGTGGCCCGACAGGAAAATGTCGCGATATTTCTCGCTTTCTTCCTTTGAGCGAGGTTCGCAAAGCATCTGGACCATATTAGAGAGTTTGAGAGCGCATGGCATTTGGTACTTACGTATCGGATGTATTCTGTTTTTGACCCGCCCTCAGCATGTGTTGCCAGAACAACTTCTTCCGGAACCTCCAAGACCATGGCGACAAGCTTGAGGAGTTTCTTAAGGATATTGGTGCGAATGAAGGTCATCACATCCTTAGTCTCCTGGATATGCGGCATCAAAATCTCAGGATGCGGTCGGTCCTTGGGATCGTGGACAAGGATATTGTAATGATCTAATTGCTTGGGGAAGCCTCCCTTGTGTCCCAAAGGACCTGAAGGTTTGAACCCTACATAAAGTCCACGGGCATCTTCTTCGGGCGAGACTTTCTTGCTGTTAATACCAGGATACCATAGTAGGCTGGGGAAACGAACCTTCATATGAGGCTTTCTCTTCGGGGGTCAGGGTCATAGTTGCATTGGCAAGCTCCATCTGTCGTAGGTATACTTCGTCCGTAATGCCGTGGTTTGTGAGGGTGAGAAAGCCATATCCGGTCGCAGCCTCGTAAAGTTCCCTTGCCAACTCTTGTCTTCCAGCAGGTTCATCGAATTTGGCCAAGTCAAGATTTACCAGGTTGACATAGTCCACTGCAGTAAACTGTGTCAGTTACAGTTGTATGATGAGTCTCCCTCCACTTACAGTTCTCCTTGGTCGGTGTTGGAGGAGTATAAATCGGCAGAGAAATAGTAGACATTTTGAAATTGGTTGGGGTTTCTTTCTGAGATTTCAGAGTCAATGTGTTGAGTAGACGAACGCAGAATCTGGGCTCAAGTGTGCCCCGAATGATTATATAGACGCAGAGTCTTGCAGGAATTACAAAATATGGCTCTTAGTGGTTCGACCTGATGCCATTACCGGAGCGCTCGTTGATCGCGGTACAAGCAAGGTGGAGCGCACCGTGGCGAAGAGCATTCTCCAACTTCATCAGAGACAGCTGCTCCGGTTGGTGGTTGTAGGTACACGCAGCTCGCATGTAGTGCAGCGCGGTGCCAGGAGGAGCATTATCAGAAGGTGGAGCTCCTCTTTACGCGCACCTCCACCTCCCCCGCAACCGCTTATCTATGCTCCTCCAGCTGCGAAACAAGTGGCACCGCACAAGCTCCAGATGCATAACCCCCAGCATTGATTGGAGGATAAGTGAAAGAATTGGTGGAGCACCCGAGATAGAATGAGCTTGTGAGGCAGCATCATGATGCTGAATGCAGGCGACTATGTATGGTTGAATGCTTCAGATTTTCGGTCACGTGCCCTATGGGAGTTCTCGTATCGCTATCTCGAGCGCGGGGTATCTCCTGGTCTTGGCTGTACCGGCAAGATACAAGGCCTCACAGTCTGCATCGCGCGATATTGCTGTGAAATCATCAGTTATGGAGGGCGCGCAAAGTCCGAATGTCAAGCCATTCGAGTGTGGCGAGTGCTTCAAACGCTTTACGAGACGAGTATGTGAAGAGTCCCCTGCGCTACGTTCTAATCATGACAACAAGTAGGAAAACTTAAAGCGCCACCAGCGTTCAGGTGTGTACATGTCTATACAATACTCACACTGCTTATTTGGAAAGTCCATAGGACTACAACATCGCTACAATACCACTGTCCTTATTGCGGAGTCTATTTCTCTCGGGTGTCAGTTAGGCCTCTTATTGACGCTAGCATGAGTTGACTAACATATGATCAGCGACCTTGGAAAACGTCACGTTAAAAAGTATCACCTGCCCTTGACTCACCATCAGGTAGAAATAGGACAAGATGATTTCGAGGTTACCTCGTATCAGATTGACCATCGACACGATGATGCTGTAATGCCCCATTTCCAATGCAATTCACTAATCCTGGAATTAACCGTGTCAATACTTAGATGATGGCAGTGGGGAGCTCTGTGTCCCCAGCCAGCACCACGAGTTCATCACTGTTGTATGTCAAGGACGACTTGCGATGGACGTTCTGACTAAACGAGGCATAGACTATCCCAACATATTGCGACCTACTTTGACAAATGCCACCCGACGCTTCCTATCATACACTTTCCGACATTTAATATCGCATCAACCGACAAGGCTTTGGTCCAGGCTCTTGCATGTCTGGGTACGGTATATGGCTTGCAGGAAGAGAGACATGAGATAGGAACCAAACTGTTCGATGAAGGCTATGATTATCTGAACCAATACGTATGCTGCTATTTTTGGACGTCATCACGCGAGGTTGAGCCTGACTAGTGCCTTAGGTGAAGGAGGATCGACATAGATTTGAAGAGATTTGGGTGTTTCAGGCCTTCCTCCTCTTTGAATTATTTGCAGTTTACAGCTGTGATGATCGACTCTTCTTGCTAGGTCAGCAAATTCACCGTGACTTGGTCGATAGGGCTCGAAGTTCCCATATATTATGCGACGACCCCATCGACATAGATTTCGAAGAAACAGAGCCAGGCGGATCATCTCGCTGGTCAAAAGATGACGGTCACTTGAGTTTACATGACCGATGGCATGCTTATGTCGATCAGGAGTCCCGAAAAAGGTATGATAGTCTATATAGCTGATTCTAAATTGCTTACGGTCTTTAGAACGATATATGCTCTGTATTTGCTTGATTCTCAACTATCGATTATTTGTAACGTAAAACCCCTTCTCTCGGCAATGGAGATCAAGTATGAACTTCCCTGCCCGGATCATATATGGTCGGCCTCGACAGCTGAAGCCTGGAGCGAACTTGAACAAGAGCAGTCCTCGTCATTCAATGAAAAGGATGACCCGAATGGGAACGCTGAGCCACGTCCAGCCCAAGGTAACCTGTATCAAAGTATGAAGCATCTGCTCCATCCTGGGAGTGTAAGCCAGCCCCTCAGGTTTCTGTGGTATTCTCCGTTTGCTGCCCTGATTCTGGTGATGCAAGTCCAAATGATGTTGAGAGAATTAATCAATGCGAGCGTATTTCTATATCGAAATCTCCGTGCGAATGACTCCAAGCATAATCTGTATGTTCGAAATTAGCCTTGTGGTACTCATTGCACTCTAATGCTTTTCAGGTGCATGATTGACGAAAGTAATCGGGGCCCAATTTTGCACGTTCTGCATAACTTAGGTGGCAAGTACCTAAGTAAAGAAGAACAAGAGAATATTGCTGACCGTGGAAAGACATTATGCCAAAACGACAAAATACAGAAGGCGACGATTCGTCCGAGACCACTCCTAGCCATTCAGCGTATATACTAAACGAGACCCTATGGCATTCAGTTTGGACAATCTGGCATTATACTTTTATTGCATTGACTCACCAGGACGCCTTGCTATCCACGGGCATTGTTGAGTTAAGTATTCCAGCTGCCATTTCAAGTAAGACCCAAGGCTCCTTGGAGTTGCCTCATTAACGGTAAAAAGCTGCTTGGGAACTAGGCAAACCGCGAGCGAAAAGCCATCGAGATGTATACAGTGACCAAGATGTCTTCCGCCTCGTACGTTGATGGAGATGCCTAACCGAGTCCAGCGTGAAATCTAATTCCAACAGCTTCATAACATTGAAAAAGTATTACGCAGCATGAACAAGCCGCCAACCTGTTCAACGGAGGGAAGCCAAACACTCACGTGCTTAGAAGATCCGTTCATCACTATACTCAATTTCAAAACATGCATGGTAGGGTGGAGACTCATACGTTTGATGATGCTCAACATGGACCAAGGAGGGATTTCATCCCAAAGTTCGAGTGCTTCTGAGGCACCAACTCGATCTGTGTTACTGAACATCTATGCAGCTATTATGCGCGATGGGAACTTAACGGTCACCGATAGCAACTTTATGGCCAGTGGAAGAGATGAACTTTGGTACCTAGAATGGGCACATCGAACCTTCCGAGAGCGGAGTGTCTGGCCAGTTGGGGATTGGATAGGAGCAGTACTCAAAGAATCTCTTCACGAAGCTGTGGTGAGTTCGCCGTAATAGTGATAGTAGTATTCAAATTCGACGAACACTCCCAAAGTAAAACTACTTGCTTTCTTTAAAATGTTCCGTCATAATCCGGGTATGTTCCACCAGGTTCATCACGAACAACCGGCTCGCCAGCAATCTTTACAAAGATCGGATCTGATCGGATCCTCATGTAATACTCATGTACAATAGGGTGCTTTGCAGCCCAAGGTTTTGTGAAAACCTAGCAAAGATTAGTACACTCTGAAAAGTTTGCGCGGCAGTGGTATAGGGTTGAGACGTGACATACAAATTGGTAGCCTCTCGCCAACCCGGATATAACAAACAAGTCGGCCATTGTTAGGGTATCCCCGACTAGGAACTTCTTGCCAGTGATTTCCTTTTCAACAGCTCTTACAGTCAGCTCGCAGTTATCTTCGAGCTCTAGTAATTTCTCGGGGCTTGCAGTTGAGCGTCCAATGATCGGGTTGATCCACGCCATAATCGGTGGAAGCAATTCATAATTTGTGAACGAAGCCCATCGTAGTACCGTGGTTTCTTCTCTCAAGTTGGAACCGCATAGAGTAGTTTGGGGGTCCTGCTTGGCCACTTTCCAGGTGTTAGCCGGGGCAAGGGAAAGGAACATGGTTCGACTTACGAAACCATGACACTGCAATGCTTTCGTAAACACAGAATCCATCCGCCGTTTCGAACGCTGGGACTTTCCCGGTATGGAATTTGGAAAAGTAAACTTCCCCAACACCGTCATGATCCAAGTATACTTTGCCCGGTAATGCTGTGACAATTTCGACGTCTAACTTGTTGTGTTCGACAATGTAGAGTGTCATAGTAGACCGCGGGGCCTTGGGGTAGGTGTAAAGCTTTCCGAACGACATTTTGCACTATGATTGATGAAAATGGCTACGTTTGTTCTGGGTGATGCAGTGGTGGACGTTTACAAACGAGGAATTGGTGTAGGCAGGTTTGTATAAGAATTACGGGGGCAATCCCCAGCTAGCATCGCGTTGAATAAGTACACACGGAGTCGAGACGAGCCAACCTGGCGCTTGCTCCTTCAAAGCGGCTTTTCGAATGTCCGGCATCAGAATTCAAATTCCATGATCGGAGTCGCGCCCTCAGACGGCGAATGATAAATTTAGGATCTTGAGTTTCTGGGCGGAGCTCTATCGTACTAGTGGCAGCGGGAGCTCCGCTTGGTTTCCGTTCTCCTATACGACGGCGGTACATACTGGTGCCCTGCGTCACAGCACCCACTGTAGCAGGCGCCCTCCCACTCTTGTCGCTAAAGTATGTTTTTGGTGGAGCCCCAACATTCCTTCTTCAAATCCCATGCACGCAGATTCAGCTTATCTTATCTTCGGCCTACAGTACATCTGAGCCACAGTGCTGTAGTTGCGTCTAACGTCGGCCTTCTGGATCATTATCTCTCGGGGTTAGGGAGCGACGATACTTATCTTTTGCAGTGGGCGTTTGGGACTCATTCTGGTTTAGCCATTCATACAAATTGCAACGCTGCGTGGTCTTATTGATACTAAGTCAGACTCAAGAGAAGCTCTATCTGCTCTTCGTGAAAGTCGTTTGCGCGCTACATAAATCTACCTTCCATTATAAACTTCCTGTACCTACGTCAAGTGCTGTTTATTCAACAAGATGGCCTCCTCGTAAGTGCAAAATGAAGAATTATATGCATGCTCTAACAAAGTCTAGATGTGTTCTAGTGACCGGCGCGACAGGTTTCATCGGCGCTCACGTCGTTGACAATCTTCTTAACCGTGGCATTAAAGTGCGAGCAGCTGCCCGCTCGAGAAGCAAAGCTGAAATTATGATTGAAACGAGGCCATTTGCAAAGTCAATCTTGGAGTTTGTTTATATCAATGATATAGCAGAGCCAAATGTCTTTGATCAAGCAATGCAAGGTGTAGATGCGGTGATACATCTGGCAAGTGTAAGTACTACTTTTAGCTAAGTTTGCGGACACGGAAATAACACTTTCTTGCAGCCTCTCAATTACTCTGTGGCAGACAAAGAGAGAGAGCTTATAATTCCAGCCATCAATGGAGTGCGCTCTATTTTGCAAGCTGCCGCTAAGAATAACATCAAGCGTTTTGTGATGACCTCTTCCTTTGGTGCTGTGTTGGATATGGATCGTGAAAAGAACACACCGTGGACGTACACGGCCGAAGATTGGAACCCAATAAGCTATGCAGAAGCCGCAGATCCTTCAGCATCACCCCAAGATGCTTATCGTGGGTCGAAGAAGTTTGCAGAACAAGAAGCCTGGAAATTCATGGCACAGGAGAAGCCAGCGTTTGAGTTGGTGACACTGTGTCCCTCCATGGTCTTCGGACCCACGGCGCATCCAGTAAAGTCGGTTGATACACTAAACGAGTCGAATGCTCTGTTGTGGCGGGTGGCTTCTGGTGTGGAACCACTACCTCCTGCACGGTTCAATTTTTGGATCGACGTAAGAGATCTGGCTGAAGTACATGTCCAAGCACTGCTAAATCCAAATGCTGGAGGAAAGCGTTATCTGCCTGTGTCTTCGCAAAAGTTCTCATATCAACTTGTATCAGAGATAATGAGGGACAATTTTCCGGCAGAGAAGGACCGGATCAGCTCCGGTGTCCAGGAGATCAACGAGAATGTTCATGTCGATACAGCACCTGTTACGAAAGATCTGAATATCGAGTATCGAGATTTCAAAGACACGATAGTAGATTTCCTCACACAAGCTTATTTACTAGAAATGGCTAAGTAAGTAGAATGTATTAGAGTATGGTTTTAACATCAACCTCGATAATTTATGCCCTGTAAGTATATACTAGACGCTTGACACCGGTTTGCCGTGATATCACAATTCTCATACCCTAAGGTATGGTATCAGCTTAAAACTCCTCAAAGATTTGACAATGGGCAGCTATAAAATCGGTATCAAGCCCAGAGCTTCTCAAGACATAAGTATCCACCAACAGTCTCATCCACTACGTCCGCGATCCAAGTATCAGTCAAACTTTCCAATAGCACGTGCCTTCAGCTTTCTCACGCTGAACCTGCTTGCAATGTGCCTCCAAAAGTCTCGCATCATCCAAATGTCAAAATCAGTTATAGTCGTCGAGGAACCGGCGTTCATGATAAAGTTGGTAATGCCGGTCGGGGTCCAGTCATAGAAATCATCAAGAGCAAGAGTGTGGCCCTGGACTGTCAGTTCTGACCTGCTTGTACGTTTGAATAACCTACAAATTCATGAAGCCAAATATGAGGACTGTCAAGTGCACCCAAGAAGTACTCGCTTCCAACCCGTTGACCCCAATCTCCGCCAGCACCGCCTTCCATCCCAGCTGTAAGCCACAAAGACATATCGTAATGGCGAGCAGCCCCACCAGCACACGCAGAATAGTCGTTGTCTTGGTGGAAGAATCTTCCACATGCCGGGTCACACTCTGGTGTGCCAGCTGAGTCGGCCGTGGTGTGGACATCGACTCCTGACACCGACCCCTGAAGCTGAGCTTTGTCTTTGACAGCCCATCCCACAACACTGACGGGTACTTCACCAAAAGGCCAGCCCATGAAGCCAGTCAGTTGGTCGGTCCACTTTCTGACGTTTGCCTTAAGAGAGCTTTCAATTGCGGTTCGATCGGCTTCGGTCACTGAGGCGTCGGAATCCCACCGTACGCAAAAGTTTAACGTTCTTTCTCGAGATTAGCTTAAAGATAAGGTAATGGAATGTCTACTTACCCGTTGGATGCCATTAAGATGTCATAGCCATAGTTTGTGAATCCTAGAAGGTCGCCATTGTTATAGGTGGTAGAGACATGGTCCCAGACCTCTTGAAGTGGTGTCACGAGCTCTGAAGGTGGACTCCAAGTCGTTTGCCTCCTGTTTAGCGTCTTTGCCCATACATCAGTCTTTAGATCACGATCATCGCCTGTTCTAGCAGCCGTTGCAGCACCGTATAGTGCTGTAAGAGTAACGATTTCAAGAAGCTTCATTTTCAAGGCAGTGAACGGATGGTGAAATATAGGGAACCAAAAGAGTGAAGGAAGTGAAAAGCTAGCCTGTTGCATAGGTCATGTTTTGAACTAGAAATGGCCTGCCTATACAGAAGTTTGGGAAGTGTATAGAACTAGAAAGATCCTGGAGTAATGAGATCGGAATATCATCTAGGCTTGGTATTTTCTACTTGCAACAAGCATGCCACGGATTAGGGTGTTTATTTGTCCCAGCTATTCGTTGTTGAGGAACATAATTCTTGGAGTTCTATAACAGGTATACAATCGTTCGTTTCGTTCATAGTAGTCTTCTTGGCTTTGGTCACACTCGGTCTATTAACTGGTCGCTTGAGTTTCACTCGGCGTGCCCAGGCGACAAATGCAGGGTCTATTAAGATTACTTTTTCGTGATAATATATTTTTCAGACGAAGAAGCCAAGGCAATTTGTATTTAGCGAATGTCGCACGAAAACAACCACTAACTTCTGCGGTGTCCGGTTAATTGTATCCATCAAAGGCCTCGAGGCTCATCTGAAATCCAATCTTGAATGAGAAACGGAAGACTAAAACACAGCTAGCTCTATTCATTGGCAACTGGAAAGAAGTGTAACTACGCCCAACTCTTATTGTACGTCTCGACAGCAACGTCAACAACAACCTTGCCCTTGGCTCTCCCCGTCTTAAGCCTCACAAAGGCTTTTGGTGCCTCCTCGAAAGAAAACTTGGAATCTATCACAGTTTTGATCTTGCCTTCCTTCACTAACGTCACAAGCTCAGTTAAATCCTCTCTCTTCGACGATGGCACAAAGCCCTCCAATTCCCTTTTCATTCCCCCGAGAAAGCCGGGAATGATTTTCGCCTTGATGGTTTATGCGACATTATGCAAAGAAAGATCTGCTGCGACTTTGATATAAACGGCCTCTGGCTTCAAGTACTCATGAGAGTGCCACCACAAGTCTTTGTTATGCCCGACATTGTCAACTGCGTGGTCGAATTTCTGCTCACAACCTCTCAAAGCTTCGAGCACGCTTCCTTTTTTATAATCAATGACTTCGTCAGCACCCAGGCTCTTGCACAAATCTACATTTGCTGTTGAGCAGGTTGTTGTCACATGGCATCCCACAGCCTTTGCAATTTGAATCCCGAACATTCCAGTTCCGCCAAAGCCACCATTAATGAAAATCCTATCGCCAGGTTTGACTCTAGGCACAATAGACTGATAGGCTGTTATTCCCGCGACAGTGAGGCCGGCGGCTTGGATAGGGTCGACTCCCTCGGGAATTAAAACCGAAGTGGCCGATGGAGACACTGTAAATTCAGACAATGCGCCGCTAGCCAACGGTGACGCTCCCGACGCTCCAAAAACAAGCTGGCCAGATTTCAGAGATGAGTCCTTGGCAGGGGTAACGATCACGCCGGCGAGATCAATTCCTGGCGTTGCCAATTTTGAACGGATTAATGGCCCGACCAGTGGCATCTCGGGAATTTTGTAGTCCACCGGGTTGAGCGCCATTGCGATTACCTGGACTAAGTGTTGGTTATGCTTCGGTACAGGCAAAGGCGTAGAGTTGAGTTTCAGGTTGTTCTCAAGGCCACCCTTCGTGTCAGAGTACTGCCATATCCGCATCGTGGTTGGGAGAGTTGTCATGTTTCTCGACCTTAGTATAGTGGACATATGAGATGGTCAACGGAGTGCTACATTGTCCAACAGTGAAAACCTGCTGTCTGTAGAGGATTTCATCTGGAATCGCTAATGCTCCCTCAGAAACTTGTCGATTGGCTCTAATCCTCCTTCGAAATATGGCAATTGCCGCCACGGAGTAACCTTGTTTCGCATTATTCAATTTTCCTGGTTGTTATCATCCAAATTGATTCTCGGCGTCACTGGAGACATCTTATAGCTAAGTGGCTGCCTGAAGATTGCGGTCATTTGTTAGAGAATTACGGCACGGTGGTGTTTGGCACACTTTACCTAGGAAGGAGAAAATGGGGTCTTGAATCTGTAAACCGGACGGTACTTAGCTTAGCTTGATTTCATGCGAATGTATCTGTATAACATAATCGTATTCCAAAATCCTCTTCGGAAGAGATTGAGTCCATAATTTTGGGCAGACAAATGAAATATACTATTTCCTCACTCCTTGTTCCGTAGTGAATTTAACTTAAACCATTTAAGTCCTGGTTGGCTGCATCGCAATGATATACTGCTGCTCCTCCGGGTCGCACTTTTCATTATCTGGATGAAAGGTACCCATAATTTCCCAGACAATATCAAGCCCAAACGAGCGAAGCAATTTTCGCTGTCCTTCAGCGGTCATCATGAAGGTCGGAAGCATCTCTCCCATAAAAGGAGCGTCATAATCTTCCACGTAGGTCGGGTCCTTGTCATAATGGGAATTGTCGTCCACATAGGTATCGCTTGGTGTTGCCCTATGGCTAGAATCCCGCCTGGTTTGACCGCAGCGGCGAACTTCTTTGCAGCTTGGAAAAAGTCAGCATACAGGAGCTGAAGGTGTGAAAATATGATCAGGATGGCATCAAATTCGCCGTGAACCTCGTAACCAAGCATATCAGAGACCGTGAAATCGCCTTCGATACGGTCCTTGGCGAGCTGAATCATATTCGGCGAGATGTCGATGCCGACAATATTCATTCCAGCCTGGGCTAGCATTTCAGATACCGGGACTCCAGTACCGCAACCCACGTCGAGCACCTTGGACCCAGCCGGAACTAAACGAATGACCTCGTCGATGCAGGCTTTCTTGAAAGCGTTGTTTTTGTATGCATTCTCATACTCGATGTTGAGCTTATCGAAGGTCTCCAAGCCGGCAAGAGCACCTGGTGTTGACATGGCGCCAGTCTTGATTTGATTATACGTCCAGTTCGACAACATAGTTCGTGCCAGCTATGATGAGTTCAAGTTGGCCGTACCCGTAATGTCGGGCTTGATTTCTAACAGATTTACATCATTGGAGATAAGCACTTGCAGGCACTCCTGCCGCCCGTATCGACTGCAACTAGCGGTCACCCTATCACAACCCAACAACGCATGCTGCAGGTGAGCATTGCAACAACCCGTATTGGATTGCATGTACATGCTTGTGCAGAGCCCAACGGCTCATTGGTTGGGATGTTCGACCTAAACGAGCTGCGGATGAGCATCATGCTTCCACTACCAAACGGCAAGAGAAAGAGAGAAGAGGCAGGAAGTAAATGTTCATTGGCCCATCGGTGCTGATGGTCGTGGTGGTATGTATGTCAAGTTACAGTCGACCTTGGGACACGGTACTTGCTACAAAAGGGGACTCTATCCCCGGTGCTGCAAGAGTAGTGATATATTGTATAGTTTCACTCTAACATTCTGTACTCGATTTACATCCAAATTAGAACAGGCAAATGCAAGCTAACTTCACGGGTAATTCAGTTTATACTTCCGATTCTGCTCGCTGGGTGGTATAATTTGAGATGTGTTTATTCTATCTATGGTGGTCAACAGAACAAAAGAAATACCAAGTTATGGCTTAATTCCCAAAGAGCTGGTGCGCGCTCCGACTTTTACCGCCAAACTTCAACATCTTTGAATTCATAACACACGTCTAACGTTATTTTTTTGCAGATGGTTATCACACCCATCGTCCGTTTCATATCCAAAATACAACTGGAAACATGAATCTTGAAGTTGTAGAAACCTCATCAACTAGCTCATGTCCATATAGAATGGAGGTGAGGTATAGCTCTCGTAGTCACGACTATTCGAAAGATCCCCAAAGGTCTTTGCGATTCGAAGAACCATCTTGTATACGCCAGATGGAACCAATGTTCCATCCGAGAGAGAGCCATCAAAAAGGGTGGGGTAAGCATAGCCCGGAAGCCCGCGCGAGATATATGTAACAGGATAATTGGACAGAGAGCCAACGGTAGCCAAACCAAGGGTATAAACTGGATTGGAGCCATTCACCGCTACAATATCCATCCGCGCCGACTTGGTTCCGAAATTGTTGTTCCAGATCACGTAGGGGTAGTTGTAGGTTGATGGCTGAAAAACGTCAATCGTTCCGTTCGACGCTCCGGGTCCCGAGTATGCTTTTGTGCCAACCGCGTATTCGTTGTCGAAAATGTTTAGTGTAGGGTCTGCGATCAGTATGTCATTCATCTTGGTTGCCACGCCTGCATACGGAATCCGGACTGACTCTCCCAGAGATGATGCGGCTGCTACTTTGATGTATCCGCTATACACTGGCACAAGCGTGCTATTCAGAGCTGGGTTTGGTGTGACAGTGATAGTGACACGTTCTTTGGCACCAGGTGCAATGGATAATGTTGATGGAGAGATGGTAACGTCAGAATACAGCTGGTCCATTGGTGGAGGAAAGAGCGCAGGTGAATAGTCATAGTCGATGGCATAATTCGAGTCAAACGTATAGATTGTGCCTGCTGGTTCGTGAGAAAGGTCATAAGACATGGTAGTATTGCCACTGTTGACGATATAGAATTCCGGATGGTCAATAAAGTTGGCTGTATCGTTGAGTGGAATATTGCTTCTGGTAAGCGAGATACCGGCGTGAATCAGATGGTAGGCATCTACAAGACCACCTGGTTGTATGTTAGTGCTGAGATCTTTTGAAATTGGCTACAAACCTACCTCCTTGTTGGGCAATAGAAGCAAGGTACGGGGCAGTGCTTGTGCCATCATTGAAATCCAATGGCTTTGCAGTTGCGGCCAAAGCATTGTTGATTTCTTGTGGGCGCAGTCCTTTGCCTTTCGCCTGCATGAATAGAGCAACAACACCGGCTACATATGGCGTAGCCATAGAAGTTCCGGACTCAACAGCATATCCACCTTCACTAGCAAGATACGTGGATAGGATGGAGCCGCCTGGAGCCGAGATAACTGGCTTGATTGTATTCTCATAAGTCAGTCCGAAGGACGAGTAGGAACTCATTGTGCCACCAGTGAGGGTGTTGACCGGTCCTGGGGTGTCGACGGCCAGTATTGGATTGGTTGAGAAATGAATCTCCACCACATTACCACCTGCCAGGAGTTTGATCCATTGCTCTCCGACAGCTTTTGTCACCATGGCTGCTCCGCTGATATCAGTATTGGTCACAGACGGCGTCAAGACTCCATCCACGTTGTTGTAAATCACGACGTAATTAGCACCAGCTGCATAAGCGCTGGCGACCTTTTCATCGAAAGTGCAGGTACCACGACGGATGAGAGCAATTTTTCCAGTCACATTTGCAGTAAAGCCACTGCAACCATCATCAATCACCGTAGTGTCGAAAGTGTCAGCCCATATCGGCAGGTTCACATTCGAAAAGTTTCCGGTTCCTAGCGAGTATCCAAAGGACACAGGTGATCCTGAATCTACGGTATAGTCACTCACGGTCTGGACGGTCGGAGAATTGGTGTTATCCACCGATCCTACAGAAGTCACATCTGTTCCGGAGGATGCTGAGGAAGCATAAAACATTCCATATTGGCCGTCATTCCCCGCTGCAAGCATGCATGGCGTTCCAGCTGCTACAATGGCGGCGGTCGCTGCAGACCATGGCCTAAGAGATTATCAGCATAGGAAGCAAGAAGGAAATCTCAACCATACTCTTCAGGCCAGCCATTGGCGCCTCCAATACTTGACGTAATGAGATCAACGCCATTATTATGTGCCATGATGAATGCCTGGATGAGGATATCTGTCGGGGCATAGTCGGCACAACCGAAAACTTTGTACATGTGTAGAGTTGCATTTGGAGCAACACCAAGTACATAGGGATCGTTTGAGGCACCAATAATACCAGCCACATGGGTACCATGCCCCAAACAATCCATTGGGTCATCATCTGGCACTGGGTTACCCAGGTCGTCATAGTTACCAACAAGATCATAGCCGTAAGCGATCTTGTAGCCAGGGCCATAACCACCACCGAGGGCAGGCAGGGTATAATCAACCCTGTTATCATCAGTAAGGAGCAAACTAAGCCAAAGCAACTACTCCAGTCTTTGCATACCCGGTATCAATGATTCCAATCGTGATTCCCGTACCATCAAACCCTTCTTTTTGCAGTTTATCCACACCGCTGTTGACCAGTTAGAATGTCCTCACTCGCAAAGAGGACAGGATACTAACGTCATTTTATGGGTTGTCATGGTATCATTACTTTCCGTAAGGGATCTCTTCTTCAGAAACGCCTCGGCTTTGTCCCATAGCCGGACCGTCTGATCACGTTGGGCCGGAGCAGCTCGCTTGTGGAGCCTGACTGGAGTGATGCTCTTGACCTGAGTGAAGTTGGAGATGGTATCAAGATCGCTATCACTGGCATTGTGCAAATGAAAGGACGTGCCAGCATAGATCGAGGGATCAAAATTCTGTCGAGAGGTCGCCGAAATTCCATTGGCAGAGAGATTCTGGAAAAAGGAATCTGTAGAAATCTAGTCTCGACACGGTCAACATTATTCGCCGGAGGAAACTTGTGTCTGCCACTCACGTGAGTAGACTCGAAGTTGACGATGTATGCGCCGGGTAAAATCTTGGTCTCCTGGGAAGCATCTTTCAGGCCGCGAGGTAAAGTGACGGCGGAAACAGCTGATACTGCGCAACCGACACCCACGACAACTTGGGTTGAGAGTCTCATTTCGAAAGAATGAAAGGAATGAATGAATGAATGACTGTGGTTACTGTAATTTCATCGTGGAAACCCAGGTGTATATAGCAAACCTGCACACCATCTCATTCCGCCACCTTTGGCAGGTTTATAGTTAAATTACTTCCAATAATACTCTTCAACCGGTAATAAGTACCGAGCATCGTACCTTTCACAAGTCTCCACCAAGGACATTGCAGCTAGGATGTCAAGACATTCAAAGCCTTGCTATTACAATAAAAGGAGGACCCAAACTTTGTGTCGCAGCTGCCGAAATCAGTCAAGTTAGGTTAAGGATTCATTTAAAATTATCTAAAATAAGCTTATTTCTTATCTCTTTACGATGGGAAGAGATGCTGTGAATATTGCGAGGTTCACACGTTCGACCCATTCTTGACCGATGCATTCAGGGGTACATAGGGCCTGATCTTGGTCACTGCGGTTCAGCCCGTACCAGGTCTTTGCGCGGTCTCATAGGTGCGATTTCTACAGACATGGCGTGCTATATCCAATCTGATTCTAATCTAGAGATCCTTCCGATTTTCTTTACTGTTCGGCCAAGCCATGGAGCCAAGAAGATGTCACTTATCGGCATCGCAAACCAATCTTGGTTCACTGCCAAGAGGCTCCCTTTTCCCACCTTCCTTTCAAGTCGGCGCATAGACCAACTTGTTTTAATTTCAGTAAGCGACGCGAGCCGTTGCCTTCAAGAGGGAGAGATCCTCCTCCGTCTTTAGGCGCTTGAGGAGCTTGGCAAAGCTTCCTTGCCGGGGTAGATACGAGGGCATGTATGTTGGACGCCATCTCAACGTGCCCACTCCAACCAGCTTGCCGAGGTGAACAACGCTTCGATCAATCGGCTTGGAGGAAGTTATACGACAAATGATCTTGGCTGTGCAGTGGTATACTAACTACCCTTCGATCGAAATCGACATGAAGTATTCTCCGATATAGTAGGCTTGAGATTTGCCGGTTTGTACTGTGTACAGGGATTGTACTATGTGCGGGAACTGCATGCTGACCTGCCGAAGGAGGAATCCAAGAACATATGAGTTTCCGACAGCCAAGTAGCTGTGCCAGCAGGAATATTCAATCTTTTTCATTTATACATTCTGACATCTACTGCCTAACGAGTGGTCGGCTTCTTGCCATCTACATAATGAACTAAACAATTAAGATAATTCTTTGGATCACGAAGCTCATGTTCAACCTTGGGAATGAACGCCTGTACTTCCTCGTTCATCCATCCTACAAATATCAGCAAAACAATTACCTCCAGTGCACACCTACGTACCTAGAAGGCGAGTCAAAAAAAAGCGACTGTGAATAGCTCAATCGCGGCAACGCTCTGTTCTACCTGATAAAGGCCAATCTGCTTTTGTTTCTTGTTCTTCGGCCACGGCCCAATGGGAAGCTAAAAGCCAGCAGAATGCTGCCGAGCGGGCGTCACTTACCCTATGAACAACTTCCGTGACATCTTGGAATCCATCATTGATCATGGATTGCTTGTGATCTGCAGCAACATTCATCTTCTTGCCAACAAACTTCACACTGGCTGCTTCGGCCCGTTCTTGCCAGATCAAGGATCTTCTTCATTTCCGGATCGTCATCATAGAAGATCCACGTCTCATACTCTTGCATTTCCAGGGACCCACCCGAGTTCAGGCTCGTAAAAATCTCCCCATATATAGCTTCTTCCAATCCCCAATGGATCTAGCCATGCCGCGACCATGAACAAAGTCGTACGGGATGGAGCAGTTCCAGTCCCACCCTCCATCATCCGGAAGAAAACGATAATTTGGAGATACCCACCCACCCGAGCTGGATAGGGCTTACATCAGTACCAACCGCTTCAGCAATGAGGTGTTCATCTGCAAAATCCAGTGCCCTAATACCGGTCCCGGTCCTAAAAGCCAACATCCTGTGTACATCTTGGATGGGGGCCATCGTCAGCGCGCTTCCCTGAGCATATTTTGAGAATACGGTGCACCAGTTCTAATCCGTCGTGCTCCATCTCGTCATTGGGAAGCAAGTATTACCCTTCGCAAAACGGGGGATGGGGATGCTGGCGACCGTTTCCATATTTATGATTTAAGATCGAAGCAGCCAGCGAGGTCGAGCCACCACCGACCGATGCCGCACACAAGGAATCATTTCCAAATTATTCCGGGGAAACGCGGTCAAGATACGGAAACCTTGATCACAAAGGTGTTGATGTCGGCTTGTAGGGGCCCAACGAGGTTCGTCTAGAGGTGCGGTTGGGAAGGCATTGTCTCTAGATAGAGAATTATCGAACAACACAGCATGACAAGACTCACCTGGGGGCATCATGGACTTTCTAGCCATCCTCGCATTGCTGAGGCAAGAGATGTAGGCGGGACGGGGGTGGTGTGCCTAGTGGTACAACAGCACGAGGGAACCCACCGTCTCTTGATGATCCTTGGCAGTTACTGCTTCAGAGGAGAGCTGCAGATGTCTTGAGCATCCTCTGCCTTCTCAGTAGGTTGAAGCATACCAGTGCCATTTTATAATGGGTGCATTCTTGTGATCTACCCACTGACACAGGGATAACCTTGCTTGGGCCCGTTGTGCGCTCCGGGTAGGATAGCCTTGCGAGGTCAGATTGAGGCCACAGCCTGGTATGGTTTTAGGAGCGGCATCAAAATGCAGGCTCATGATATGGCGTCTGATCATCATGGCGTCGTCGTCCACACACGACCATCATCGCACGGGGCTAGCAGACACTCCATCGTGCGACTGGGAAGCACACGATACAGCAACGACGAGACCCATCGTTCGAGGGCTGGCGATGGAGCAAGAAGCGAAGATGCTTTGGAAGTTGCGCCGCTCGCAGGAGACTCTGTTCCAAGGTTGGATCTCTCGCCTTTCAGCAACGACAACCAGACTGTAAGAGAGGGCTGACTTTCATGCGAGCCGAGTAAGACGACAAAGGTCTAAAGACAAGCCTGATAGCGAGGGAGACTCCAAACAGTGGCGTGACCAAATTGCTGGGCAGGGGTTCCTCGCCGCCAAAAGCTGTTCTGTTCTCTAGATCCAGGCCTCTGTCTACGATTGATATAACCTCCCGAGTCAAATTAGTTTTCTGCGGCATATAATACTACCATCGTCACAAAGGAACCCGTGAAAAGATGGCAATCCGCGAGCTGAGAGAGCCTGGCAGTATTATATTGCAATAGCGTGATCTGACGCTGAAGTCCATACTCATACTTTTCTGCAGCAGCTTTGTTTGCAGGATAAGATATGGAGAAGGGGGGAAATATGATCACTATACCCTGTATTTAGGTTGGTCGACTCTCAAGAGTCCTGGTCCACATTCTGGGCATAGCCGCCTCAGGCCAAGAATATCTCCAAAAGAGATCGCGAGAAACATATGCCAAAGTAGAATCGGCGATGACACCCAGCAAGCCAAGAACGCAGCCTCGGAAGGTTCTACCTGTTACAAGCTTCGTCCCTACTACTACTATATTCATTCCAATACTAACCTTATCGCATCAGACTCCTGTGCTTCATCGATGAGCTCAGCTCCCTTAGCACCCGTAGTTACGGGCTAGAAATCTGTACCCGTCATGACGACCACTTCTTCTCGGAGAGTCTACCTAGGGTTCCGGACACGAGGGTCCGCGTGTGCTGACAACCAGATCCCCATGACGCGACATGGTTCGCAGGTGGCACCTGTATATGGTCCTCCACCCTCAACCATTTGCCAGCAACCTGATATTGGCCATACCACAGCAAGGTCGAGTAATCAAAGACATGAAAATCAGAGTTTCCGTGGGAAATTCTTCTTGTAATTGGAGCTCCCAGCCTCCAATGCAGCTGCAAGGCAATTGCATAATCCTTTCACATAAGCGGGATGCGTGTACGTAAGGATTTCTCGGCCACGATACGAGTCTTCGAGTCGAAAGTCTTCTCGCTGCAGACGAGGCTGGGGGTGGTCAGCTAATGACACGAAACCTGGATGCCCTGCTGACGTGAAGTGTTTCAGGTATCAAACTCCCTCTTTGGTCCTTCTTGCAGAAGACTCTGCTTAAGTCTAAAGACAAGACGTGAAGACTGATCAAGCGGTACATAGACATGCATTCTTGGAGGTTTGCTCAACGCCATGGGTCTGTCAGGTATCCAGAAGATTGGCTGCTGGAAGTAACCAATCCACGGCCTAAAAACTCAAGGTTCTTGCGAATCGGGTGGACTGAACGTGTAGTTTGGATTGAACAGCACTACAGCCATGCAACCTATGTTCAGCTACAGGTCATCATTTCAGCTTAAAGACGTGACTCGGTTGAACGCCGCCAACACTTGTCCCATATTTGCGAACATAGCAATTTGACTCGGCGTCGCCATGGTCCCAATGAAGTCTTCCCTAAGGACGCCTAGGTCGCTTTTGAACCATGGAACTGTCCCACCTGGCTTGATTTTATTAGAATCCCGCCGTCCGTAATTGGCTCCCCAAAGCGATGCGGTGGGTTAATCCCGTCATCCTGGAACACCGCCCGACTTCTCGATCTCAAGGCTGCCGAGGGTTACACGAGACTGCCCTTCTCTCTCTTCAATATGACATGTCGCCCCGCTCACTACGGGGCCCAGGGAGCTCGTTGACATGACGGTGGGCTTTAGGCACGCTGTCAGTTGGGACAGTGGCCGACGATGACTGGCCCACTGGCTCTTCCTTGGGGTACCAAGCCTTCTGCACACAGCAACAAAACCCGTGGGGCGGCCATAAGAAAAGGATGTCGCTGCACCACTTGCTGTCACCGGGTCGGCCCTCGGACGGCTGGCTGGCCATAGGGGGTCCAGAGTTGAAAGGCACGGGTCAAACCAATAAGATATTGCTCAACCATACCTCAGTGACGCGAATTGTCGTCACAAAAAACTGGACCTTTGTCTTTCTGATAACCTTGCGCATACGTGGTCGTGGGGAGGCACTCATTCCAAGAGCTTGCAGCCTCGATAAAGCACCGGCCGGTGTGGGGAGCAGTTTAGGTTTGCATGGCTCCTTGCCGCTGCCTGCCAGAAACGTTTGTCTGCTGGAAGAAAGTTTGGAGAGACGTGAATGTGCATGATACGGTTGGTAGGGGAGAGGAAATGGCGGAGCCGGACGCGGGCGACGTGTGTGGCATGGCTGGCTGTCACTACCGGTCGTCGCGAACGACCAGTGTGTGCCCGATCCACGACGACGACGAAGAGGCTCCCGGGACATGGCCCTAGCGCGGTATACCACACGCACCGGCGCGATCTCCATCCCATCGAGATCGAGAGGATGCGGACGGGGCTAGTGAAGGTTAAAGGCACCGCACATGACAGGAATCCTGCTCCGGAGAATAAGACGGGCCAGCGCCAATGACTGCGGCTTGGCAAGTTCCCGTGTCGTCGAGGCTAAGCTGCTTGGGGACTATCGCCGACAACGTACATTCAGCTCAAAATAGGCGAGCAGCAGCCCTCGATTGGCACAAGCAGGTACCGCTGTATTCCGCATATAACGTCGTCCGGAGGGTATATCTGCAATGTACTTCCCGGTTTTGCGAGGGGCACAGCTGCCATGCAGTCCTCGTCGAAGAGTACGACGGTTCGACCCCGTCAGCGCGTCACCACCGCCTGTTCGCAGTGCCAGAAGCGGAAGCAGAAAGTACTCCACCTGATATCACCGCTGCCACCCCGCGCGGAGCTTGCTAACGTGCTGAAGTGTGACCGAGCCCAGCCGTGTAGAAACTGCTGCAGACGATACCCACCCGTAGATTGCTTATACCAGGCGACCCAGTATGTTGGGATGCTGCCGCCGACGACGCTCACTAATGCACCGAGTAGACGAGCCCGGCTATCCGATGAGAGAGACAAGGTCGGCGAGAGGCAGGGCGTGGCCCTGAATGATTTCAACGACTTCGTCGCCCCGGGAGGATATGCCGTCGCGGGACATCTCCCCTTGACGAGCCAAGCACGCGACGCGGTGCAGAATTTCGCCTTTGACAATGCTGGTTCCGGCAGCGACCCGGGGGGCCATCTGGATGCTACGTTGCAGTATGGCACCACGCTCCAAACCTCGCCCATGATGGACTGCAATCAGAACGCCCACCCGCTCGGGCAGAGTCATGCTACCTATCTCCCGTCCGATGCCCCCTTTGTGCCAAGACAGATAACCGACGACTATACTTACGGCCATCAGAACCTCTCGGACAGCACCACCTTCTACACCGTGCCCTCGAACCTGACGCCCCAGATCCGGCAGCAGATTTCGTTCCAGCCAAGTCCGCATAATGACACCACATACCAGGGCTATGAACAGCTTGAAGACTTGAGGTAGTGTGGAGCACGGGGCTGAACGAGCTGACTGGTCCACATGGGTATGGAACTAGAGGACGACGGCCACCCGGAAGGCAAAGAGAATGGAATGGGAATGCATCCGGCGAGATGGCCTTCCACCGATCGAGCGAGTGCAACCCTCCGTCAGGTTTGGCAAGGACGATTCGGCACGGTGGGAGGGGACGCAACTTCCAATGTGGTCCTAAATGCAGTGAGGGGTAGCTAGGACGACAATATGCCATACCTGATTAGGCGACGCAGATATCTCCGCAACTTTGATAACCTCTACCACCGCGTAGAATAATAATTCGCTTTCCTCCCGAATCATCTCTTGTGGAAATAGAAAACTTGTCGTGGTAGGGCTTGGTACAAGGACCCTCCCCACTTGCAATATCGACCCCATGGGCTTTGCTGCCTCAGATGCAGTCCTGATTCCGGGACGAAGACGAAAGCCAACGGAATGGGCTTGTAATGGAATGAAGGAAGTGAAGTTGAACGACCACGTCAGGCGCTGTCATGAAGCAAATGGTCGAGGAGTTGCGCTGTCCCGGATGACCGCTGTAGCGATCACATCACAAACATCATGCGTTCAGATCACGACTAGTGCAATATGTTTGCATTATTTACGATTAATCTCATTCATGTCTTATGGTGTTGTTTCTTTAGGAAAGGCTGAAAGTATTTCTGTGGGTATGATGATTGTCTGAGACACTACCTCTATCCCAAGCTAGTCATCCTCTCTCCCCTGCTCCGGTGAGGAGTCGCAACCATGCCTCGGTACTATGCACCGAACATCTTCCATATTTAGCTACCTCTTCACCGGGCAACGTTATGTAGACACAACTGAAAGGTCATGTTTGCGGGCATCCACTGACGTCCTCTACTGCTGATCTTGATCAGATGAGTAATTCATAAGTAGCCTCCTATGTGACTCTTCATAAGAGAAGCGCTGGACAAGATTGTGTGTAGCCGCAGATTGTGTGAAAGGGACCAAGGCCCTTTGAATATCTGACCAGGTCGTATCTTTATGGCATCCCGGTATGGCCATGATCCTTGATGTAAATCCTCTAGGTCTGGTTTCCTAAGATCCTTCTCCCACGAACACAAAGTGCTCGTATAACTTATAGCGTTTGTTCAGATAACCCAGAACAATCGGCTTCTCGTTGGTGACGATAAAGTCCAACACTTTCCAGCAAGTTTCACTATCCCACGTACCTTCACGCCGTTTTTCACTCTTGAGTAGTTCCATGGTCCGCCGTCGAACATAGGGATCTCGAGCTCCGAGACCCAACAAGAACAGTGGTGCAATTATACCAACTTCGGGATGGAATGTAGAATTTCTCCTTGTCGAGTTCTTTTTCATAGATTGTTGGGAGAGAGAGATGAGCTCCTCGATCAGCTCAAGACATTCTCGAAATTGTGGTGTCCAAGCAAGGAAGTATGCGTCGATCTCTTCGGATGAAAAGCCCTCGGTATTGGGCATAAATATGCAGTTGATCAGGATAATCGTAAACTTGTATTGTACTTGGAGGAAAAGGCGCGTGGCTATGTCCTCCGACGTCATCCTCCGAGACTGGTCAGCGCAGAGCTCCTCGAATGCAGAGGCCCAGTTATTAAATCGGAAAAGCGTTTCTTTGAGAAGATTTGGAAGTTTATTGGGATCGTGTGTGGTCGGGGTATATAGGGGGTTGATCTGGTAGAAGTAGCAAAGCTCCATGTTAACGATGTGGTTGAATTCATCCCGAGCCTCTTCAAACGAGTTGAAGCGATCCCCCGGATCATAGATACTGAGATTGGCCAGGCCCTCGAATATATCCCCCGACTGCTGGATAATATCGACTTCGGTTGCACCAAAATCCTCAATATCCAGCATATCAATATTGGTTAACTGAGGTCCAAGTCGTGCGGCCAGCCCCAGGATTTGCCTTGTGGTCGGATCAGTCAGTTTCATTCTCGTGCTGAGGTCGCCTTTCTTCCATGCCTGAATGGCTTGTAATCCGCTTTGTAGGTGCATCATGGCGGTACTCGGCGACCCCCGAAAACTTTCGAAGCAGATGAAGAGCATACAACACGAGAGCATCACCTCGGGAGCGCAATCGTTGTTGGCCAAGGCCGTATATAGCTCGCGGATGGCGGCGTTGTATTGTTTGACCGCGAACATGTATTGAGGGTCCTTCGCAACCCGAATGATCTGGCAAGACATGTCCGTTCCTTGAGCAAACCGCTCGTGGATTGAGCTGATGGCCACAATAGCATGGCGGAGGCACTTCGACCCCTGACCGAGCTGCAGAACCGACTGCTGCCAGAAGTCTGGCGCAAAGAGACCGCTCAGCTCAATGGAAGTGCTATTCTGAAACAAATCAAAGGCCCGCCGCTCTTGCGAAGTCCCCGGTGAGATGCAGAGGGCCATCTGGGCGGAAGGAAGCTGCGGCTCCTGGAAATCGACGGCTACAAAGCGTCGGATGGCATGGTAATCACATACGCGCTGAGCCTTGACACAGTTCTGGCACACCGGCCGACTTTCGTCGCATTTGACGCGACGCAACCTGAACCCATCAGCCTTCGTTCCACCGGAGACAGCCCGTTCAGGTTGATTCTGCAGCTTACCGGCAGGTTTTGCAACCTCTTCGCGATCGACCCCGTGACGTCCGCAGCTCCTTCGCAGCTGCGGCTGCGGGAGCCTTGAAGTGCAGGACGAGAGACGAGGGCACCGCATTTGCGGCCTTCGCACTCAAGGCCATGGCGGTCGTCGAGGAGGTTTCTGTGCTCAGTGGAAGTCGGGCAGCGAGCCAGCCACGACCAAGCACTGCGAAGCCCGAAGGACACTCCCTGAAGCCTCAGGGCGGGAGAGCGACAGGAATACGGAAGTGCGCGAGGATCGGCTGCTAGCGCCGTCGAGTCCCTGATAGCTAACGGTCGGCACTAGTACATTTTTCGGGAGGGAAAGAGAAGCACGACGCAAGACGAAGACGCCACCGAACAGCCGTGGTCAAGGTGAAGTCGTCGACAGAGTCCATGAGAAGTAGCTGCGCAACAAGTGCGAACATGGCCAGCTATGTGGCACATATCTATCGGCACGACCTGGTCAAGGTGACCCCTAGCCTTGCATCCCCAATTCTCGGATGGGCCTCTGGTGGCGCTCTTTCCTCTTTTGCTGCTGGTGTTGTCCGAAGGGGGGCATTGCCACGTGACTCCACCCGGCAAAAGCCGATGGGGTCGAGGGTGATAACCTGGGTACTGTCATCCCGATGCAGATGCCCAGCATTGCGCATGCTGGTCGGGCGGCATTGGGACTGATGGACGTCGACCCCATTGGCTGGCGCTATCGCAGGATCGCTCTAGGCGTGATGGGAACGGCTGAGCTACTGAAGGGCCAGTCCCTCGTTGGGTCGAGAGCGGGCTATTGCTAGGGCCCGGGAGGTGGACGCCCTGGTTCGGGACCGCACGTCAGGCATAGTGTAACGGTTTTCTGCAGGCCCCTGGCAGCCTCCATTTTCTCGATGGACCTCAGGGTAATTGGCCGACTTGAGGCCATGGCTTGTATCTCCGTATCGCCCCATGCTACTTCACCGCTGTGCCACCTCAACGCTCAATTGCAACACTTCACTGGCTGCCCAGATCTGTCGCTTAGCCCAAGCGGTAAGCGATGCATCACATGACCCGGCTGGCCCCTCATTTCGGCCTTGATATGGGCGTCGTGGTTATCAGACTCCTGCCTGGAGCATCCGCGGGAGCCTTTATTGGGGGCCAGGCACGGGCTAGCAATCATGAGTGACATGCTCGGAGGATACCCCGGTTCAAGGTTCTGCACCAGAGCTTGATTCATGCATGGCTCATTGCCAGGGAGGACTATCTACAGGATGGGCACGATTACTTGTACCTTGGTTGAGACCTTGTTGGCCCAGCTTGACCCGCCGTGTCATATGGCAACGTGGCTGAAAGATATTTCGCATTAATGTCGGTGTCCAACATGTGGGAAACGCCAATATGAAGGTTGTATTTCACTGCGCGCTGGTTTTCTCTGTCAAAACTTCACACGCCCTGCCACCCACCTGTCCCCGAGCCGGGCCAGGACGATACGACTGATACGGCGCGTGGACCTCGGCAAGTGGAATCCAGGGACAAAAAAGCAGGATTAAAGTTGGCCATGCCATGCATTGACCTCCCGGGACTTGGAAGCCCATGGAGTTGGGGATCAAGGTGGAACGAGGGTAAGATTTGAATTGGTTGTAGTAGAGAAAAAAGGAGCAAGGGTTAGATTGACACAGCCGAGTGCAAGACTTTATCCCAGATCCATGAACTAGACGATAGTCGCAAACGATTCATGGAGGCGGCCCAGCAAATTTGAGCTTGGTTTGCGCGGATTCGAGCAGCATCACAGAATGCTCCTCATCCCTGAGAGTCTAATATACGAGATCTTGGGTGAACCGAGGGCAGTGGAGAGATGCATGGACCTTGCAGCTTACTGCAACCGTGCCTGGATAATAGAAAACTGGATATCCTGACACAAGATTATGATGGTCACCTACGGAAGATAAGATGGCAGCACCATCAAGGACACAGAGAACATCGACAATCAATAATGCAAAATTGGATGCTCGAGATTTAATGATACAGTAAAGAGACACACATGATTCGTAAGCCATCAAAAACACGGAAAATGCCTCGGTACAAATATAAGCCAGTTTGAAGGCTAGTAAAAACGACAGGGCCAAATCAAAAAGGGCGACGGTAGACAAGACTATGTGAACTTGTTCGAATAGAAGGTTTCGGAATCAGAACGTTTGACCAGAGAGCGATGAGTTGTGCTTGGAAGGGTTTGCGCGGTGGTAGCGGATGTGTTCGATGTCTCAGTCTTTACTATCTCGTTCTTCCGTCACAATCTCTTCGTCCTCGTTCTTGTCTCCCATTCCCAACTTCACCCAAGGGCCGTGTATAGCACCGGTGCCCATCCCAGCAAGTAGACCTATGCTCGTGGTCGGTATCGACGCAACGCCCCCAACCAAAGTACCCACCACCGTACCCAGCCCCATACCGACACCAGCCCCAATCCCAGCCCCACCCGCACCGCCCTGCCAAACACCGCTCTGTAACCTCTGTACAGCTTTCATCTCGCTGGCGGCTTTCTTCTCGTACTTCACGGCTTCCTCTAGTGCCGCCTGCTTCTCGTCCGGATCGCTGGTCTCGTCAACGCGTTGTCGGGCTTTGGTGGCGGCATCTTGTGCTTCTTGGGCACTCTTGACCCGCTCCGTGATTTTCGCGATGATCTTATCCTTCGTGGTGGGATCCGGGGGTTCTTCTCCTTGGGGAGACATGTTGGTTTTCAGACGACGGATTTCTGGTTGCAAAGCAAACTGAGGCGGAGGATTGGTAGAGCAGGATGTGTTGGTAGCTGAAAAGTAGGTGGGGTTACAGTAGCTTATGACGTCGCCATCTAATCTAATCTAATCTCTTGATACAGTTTGTTCTCGTACTTGTTTTCTGTCGTCTGTTCGACTTGTGAAGACGGCACATCATGGCCATTTGGTGCGTCAGAATGGGCTTGCAAGTAGCCAAATGAAGGTGATCGTCCTGTGGGAGTGCGATATGCTTGTTGACGTGGTTGGCGGCTGATCTTCAGATGGGATCGAATGCAAGGACGGCTTCACACTGGATTGGGCGCGCTTTGGTTGACGCTGGATGCACGAAACGAAAACGACAATACTATACAGCCATTCAACTAATGAAGTAGGGGGAACGTGCTTCTCCAACTAAGAGTTGCTTGAGCAGAGAATAGCGTTGGCGATACCAGGGAGGAGATGGCAAAGGGCCTCGGCTAACGAGCTTCGCAAGGACAGGAATGTGCCGTGCTTTCTCGCTGCGGAGAAAAACCTCACTGTGTGGTGGATGGGACCACCACAATGTTGGCTGTCCTAGCCATGCTTCCCAGAAGACTTTGCGCTCGTGACAAAACTACCGAAAGCCACATAGAACGTCTCCATGGCAATTGCGACATGCAGCTGCTGGTCTCGGGTAGTCATTCCTAGGGATATCGATACGCTCACCCTTCTTGCGGCATGTTGATGTGTCACTGGCCAGCTTTCTATCAGAAAGTCACCGCAAGTCGTAAGAATGAATGGCAAGGGATGATCTCAGTCTCGATGGACGAGAGCCGGATGAAAGAAGGAGCGGACCAAGCCCCATGCTGAAAATAGAAGCGGGCCGCGAAAAAGATTCTCCAGCCACTCCCGCCAACGAACGGCTCCTCGTCGCTAGGGAGGCGCAGCACCCGGCATGTGTGTACGCGTTGCTGGGCAGAGAATATAACTGTCTGAGATCCTGCCATCGCTTCCTTCTCTCAAACAACCCGTATTTGCAGCACACACTCGTTCGACGCCTCATCTGCATCTTTGGAATGGCTCCCATACAACATCTCGATATTGCTCGCGCGCTGTTGGCCAACTTCAAGTCAGAGGCCAGCACGGCGCTACTAGCCCGACACGCCAGGAGAGCCGTAGCGACCGCGGGGCAGGAGGTCGCGAGGGCATCAGTCCACCACATCGCACGCCGTAGTCTCAGTGTCAACAGCACCCAAGCAACAACACTGGGAGTTATTGCTGCGTATGCCGTTGCGATTGCTCTTCTGTGGAACCTACCCTATGTTCGTTGGTCATTATGGCCCTTCAAGGTGAGTGATCGTTGTCTCCCCTCTGCCGGAGAGCTGAGCGCTAACCGTCTCATCGACAGATGCTGGTGATTGCCTTCCACGAATTTGGACATGCCATCACAGCCTGCTGCACGGGCGGCCGGGTCAAGTCTATCTCTCTTGACCCTCGCGAAGGAGGAGTTACACACATGCAAGGCGGGATCAGTGCCGTCACCCTGCCGGCTGGCTATCTTGGATCTTCTCTGATCGGGGCTCTGCTCATCTTCTGTGGGTTCGACATCGTTGCGAGCAAGGTTGCGAGCATCGTTCTGGGGGTGTGTTTTCTGCTTACGCTTTGGTGGGCGCGAAAGGATTGGCTTACCATTGGCACGATCCTTCTCGCCGTTGGGTTACTCGTGGCCTGCTGGTTCATCGCTCACGCCGAACCGCTAAGATTTGTCGTCCTCTTCATTGGTGTCATGTCTGCTTTGTACAGCGTCTGGGATATCTGCGATGATCTCATTCTCCGAAAGGTCAATACCTCCGACGCTTATGTTTTCGCTGAGCGATACGGAGGATCGTCGCAATGCTGGGGGATTATCTGGTCCATTGTCTCGGTCCTCTTTATGGCGGCTGGAATCGTCGCTGGCATTGCGGCATTCCCAGAAACGCTCAGCGAACAAGAGAAGGATTCGCAAAACTTCATCCCAACTCGATAAGCAGTTGACACTGGCCCTGGGGTGTCCCATGGAATAATGTCACGAGACTGTAAAGTTTACACTCGTATGCCTCGAGCAGTCGGCTCCAAGACGCCAAACTATGGAGTCTGAGACATCCAAACTGTGCTCCTTGGATCGCAACTCCGGTAATCCGCGATAGGATAAACGACACTCGATTTTAGACCTGCAGCTCCAGTAACCCTCCGCAACGAAAGTTTCTGGGATTCTCGACAGCGCGTAGAAAGTCCACGTTGAGAGGTTGATCTTCATGTGGTTTCGAAAGACTGAATACATTAAAAAGGCACACAGAGAATGGTGACTGCACCGCTTCCACGTGGAAAAGTCCAGTGGAAGGAGATGGCGGACTATACAGCCTAATCAACAGCATCTTTGTTGTTGCTTAAGGTAGCTCCGCAGTTGACACATTCCTAGGTCGCGACTTCGAGGAGTTTTGAGAACTGAGAGAGCCAAACAAAAGCATCAGATGGACTGCAAATGAGCAAACGAGACTAGCATGCCTCCATGGTCTACAAAAAAGTCCAGGCAGATAGGTAGATAGTGTGTAATAATATGCATATAACTGCGACGAATATGGCAGAACTTATTTTAGAGCTTCGCAACATAAATATGCGCATCCCTTTGCCCAACTAGGACAGCCCCTGTCGAGCCGAGTGCCATGATAGTAATAAAAGCTACCTTATTTCAAGGAATTTAAAGGAGCGATGCAAACTAGAACCCCCTTTGACCTATTAACAATCCTCCTTCCTGTGTTGCAATACTTAAACTCGATCGTGGTCTTAGCTTCCATATTCCTCGTTACAGAATTTCCCCATTCTTCAGCAAACTTCACGTGTTAAGGCTGGATTCCTCATTGGCTGCATTTTGATTGGCTGCCGAGCTGCAAGAACACAGAACAGCTTCCGGGCCTCCAACTCAACCCAAGGCTGAGTAAGTTATATCCTCATCGCCTTCACCTTAACAACTACGGGTCGCATGATGATCCTACACCCGGTCTGCTTACTTGCGTCACAATCATGAACGGCTACGATGCTGAGACCTCAGGTACGCACTTTGGAACAATCGCTGCGACGTATCTTTCCCACTAACGCCTGTGAAGCTCCTTCGTGGTCCAGCATACCAACCAAACTCCTCTTGGCAGAACTGGCTCGCAGAGAGGATACAGGTACGACCGAGAAGCCGTCTTGTGGTTCTGGGGTGCAAGGTTCCTATAATACACCGGCGCACATCTTTGCTCTGGCTCTGATACTGACGCTGAGCACGATCGGTTTGCACTCTCCTTGCCGGCCTATGGCAACCACTGACCTTGACCAGCTTGTGGATTCCCCTTACTGTCGAAACGAACCTCCAAAAAATCAGGCCCCAGCAGATTTATCTTCATATCTCAGCATTTCGGTACAGGTGTCCTCATTGCGACTGCCTTCGTCCACCTGTTACCCACGGCATTCAACTCTCTGACCGATCCATGCCTACCATACTTCTTCAACGATGGCTATCCACCTCTGGCAGGTTTGATTGCCATGTTCTCGGCGTTGGTTGTAGTGGGGCTTGAGATGTTTTTGACGACTAGAGGAGCCGGGCATTCACATTCTCACGGCGGATCTTGGGAGGCAGGCTCGGAAGAAGGGGAAGCGCAAAATTTAACACACGATACACACCATTCCCTACCGCGATCGAAGCAGAATGAGAGATTAGGCAAGATGGGAATGAATCGGAGGCCACACGATATTGCGCTTCAAGATATAGATGCAAGCGAAGGATTGGTCGCGGGAGCATCACCACTCCCAGTATCAACACCGGAAGCCAACGGCAATAACAATGGTAATTCGCAGAACAAATACTATCGAGGCGACGATGATGATGCCTCTGATCTTGATCTTGATGAGTTGGATCCTACGGCAACTGTTCTTCACCACAATAGTGCCGTGGCTTCCGAAGACGCCAATACAACCAAAATGCTGTCCGCTGAGGAAGAGCAAAAGCGACAAATCTTGCAATGCCTTCTTCTCGAAGCCGGCATCCTGTTTCATTCGGTTTTTATTGGTATGGCTGTGTCGGTGGCGACTGGGCCGCCATTTGTGGTCTTCCTCGTCGCCATCGCCTTCCACCAATGCTTCGAAGGACTTGCATTGGGATCCCGGATTGCAGCTATTAATTTTCCCAAATCATCACCGCGACCTTGGCTTATGGTTCTGGCATACGGAACAACCACTCCATTCGGACAGGCAATAGGCTTGATTGTACATAACCTCTACGATCCACAGAGCGCGGCCGGCTTGTTGATGGTAGGCTTCATGAATGCCATCAGCAGTGGGCTTCTCGTCTTTGCTGGGCTTGTACAATTACTCGCCGAGGATTTTTTGAGCGATAAAAGTTACTCAATACTTAAGGGAAGGAGAAGATGGGAGGCTTTCGGTGCAGTTCTTTCCGGAGCTGTATTGATGGCTTTTGTGGGCGCGTGGGCATGAGAAATTCACGAATCAAATTTTGTACAAGATACGGTCTGGTATTTCCTTTATGGCGTTTCGTTCAAAAGCATTCAGCGGCGTTTGGGTAGACTTGTTACTTGGTAGATACAATTTCCAGTCAGACATACCTTTGTATTCATGTTGCAATATATCGTACTGCGAATGTTTTGCAAGAAGGCTCTTCCAGACAAGGATATCCCACTGCAGCCTCATTGTGGCTCTGGTTGCTGGCATTGGGAACCAAGCGATTGCTGAAGCCTTTACTCATGAAGCCGAGTTTGAAGTGGCCGCTTCCTATTCACTTGTCATGACCATGGAGCTCGCGTATAGAACAAATTTCCAATGATTATGTTATGTATTGATAGACATACCTGTAGGGATGGCTTCGGATGTTCCCAATCCTGTCATCAACATCGCCATACATCTTGAATTCCAACCATCTATGAGGCCGGCTTTCCATAACTGTCCTTCGGTAGGAATACCGCGTGCCCCTCCGGGATTCCAGCACCACGCGACAACTCAGGTAATTGGTCCGGCCACTGAGGCCGGAACGTAGCAGCCTTGGTGATCAAACGGTCGATATTCATCCGGACAGGATACGCAATGTCTCGAGTCCAAGCAGACTTCCTCGCTTCACCACTTACGCTCACTCGATCGGAATCCTTGTCCACCGGCCCAGCATCTTTGAATGTGCCAATAAAGGGTGGCCATGGGGCGATACAATCGAATGTTCCTTTCGGCTTGCTACATAATCCACTGACGCCGCGATCAATGGTGGTTGACCCGACCAAGGATTGCGCCATGACGAGCTTCAACGCTCCGCGAAGCGATAAGGCATACCCCGTAAGACAGCGGCCTCCAACCCCTTGGAAAACCATCCGCGTCTTGTTTCCTGACAGCACCGTGGCGCTGCGGTCTGGCTTGTGGTCGCCATAGACTTTCTCCAACGGGATCATGGTAGGATCCTCGGGGATCAGATAGTACATCTGGTCCAACTCCGTTCGAGCGTGCGTGCCGCAGTGTCCAATCCAGAGCAAGTCCCAGTTGTCGCCATATGGCGAATATGGTACTCCGGTAGTTCCCTGCACTGCCTTGGCCCCTTTGGCGAACTCGTACATCTGCTCCTTGAGCTTCACATCCCAGTCGGCATCGTCCTCGAAAATGAGGGCGCTCTGGATGTTCTCTCGTATTATCCTTTTTCGCGGGTGCTGGTGGTTAGCTGGGGGTTCATGGACGGACAACTGTGGATTACCTACTTCTGCGCTACATCCATATGACCTCGCCAACAACCCAGTGTTGCATCTCCAACAGATGGGTTCCAGTTCTCGCATCAGTTAGTATGTCTCTGTTTTCCCACGCCTGGTTCCTAGAAAATACCTTTGGCATCGCCTTCGGCGATATAGCCGATCCTCTTACTCCATCCGAAAACTCAAGTGAGAACCCAGTGACACGGGCTCCCACAACTATACCATCTCTCTTGTCGGTTCTCTCCGGTAGGGAGATTGCAAAGACCCGTTCAAACTGTTCAGATCATCCTCGTCAGCCATAGTAGGGATATATCTAGAGCACCGAATGCTGGCAGCCTACTCCAAGTGTATCATTCTGCGTATCCGCTATCGACCTTGGCGGCGAGGTCAAAAATGCGTAATTCCTTAAACCTATATCTACATCCTGCCTGCTTCTCAAGAACAGGCAGAGGGTGAAAATGGCGCCGAAACCTGTTACAGCTAAGTTTGTCGGCCGCGACGTAATAAGCATGATTGCGATGAGGACGATGTGAAACCTTCCCTTCTACTTCTCAGATCGCTCTATTCATACCCTCGAAAGTATTTCTCGGCTGGAAGAGGCACACAGAAGAGAGAGATCCCGCCGGATGCAAGGGCACGATAGCTGTTGCGACATGTCACTTGGTGGGATGTCGCTGAATTTGATATCTGCCTTGCTTGGTTTCTCAGGCTGCTGGCTGGCCAGAAATTCTTTCTTGCTTTTTTTGGTCGCCATCGCTGCTTTACACTCTCTTGTGTCGTTATCGGTCGCTGTCGATAGCTGTGCAGGAGTTTGCGTCATTGCTGCCGTGTCCGAGTCAGCCCTGCTTTGAAGATCTGACGCTTTCAATTGGGTTAGCTTCCAGGATATAATGAATGGCTTGGTATGCCCAAGAACATAAGAAATTCATCATCGACGACATTGACGTATTGATGGAAAAGTGTGCAACCATTCTGAGGATACCAGGAAGCACAAATTCAGTGGAGCAATAATACGGACTATTTGCTTGCGATGCTAAATATATGCATCAAGGAGAAGAAAGTCGACTATGGCAATCCCAGTGCCTACGATAAAGAGCACACGGCTCTTCCTTTTATGGACCTCGTCGGTGATTTCGTGGATGCTCTCCTGCTCTTCCAATTCCAGGAGTAGTTCCAAGCATGAAGTTCAGAGAGTCAAGTGTACGAATATTTGGTCAAAGGTCATTGTGGTATGTTCTTCAGATTTGCCAGCTCGAAATCCCCATGAAGTCTGGGGAGGGTTTGGCGGAACAAGGAGGTACTCCAGCGGGTGCCTCTATTCTCATGCAAGTTCCACAGAGAATGAGAAACCCACCTTGTTTGTGTTATACATGTGCTCACTGCCAACATATCTTTATTCTGCAAAAATATATCTGTTGTAATTTACTACCAATTACAGCAATACTGGCTACATACTTCGCTGCTTTCTGATTCGAAGTATTTTACGCGAGACGTAGTCGTCTAACGAATGTCCTTTTGTTCAAAGTGATTAAACAGCCGCTCCTAGTTCCGTAAAAGAAGGCGGACCGTGCTTCTTTTCCAATCTGAGGTGCTGTTCTAGCCCGCCTTCCAAATCAGCTGCATGCTTCAGGATCGAGCCGTCGTTGCTTTTAGAATAGCTTGTTCACGTAAAGACTATGAAGCGAGCCAAGGCACGAAAGCCAAGGAGTGAACAGTTATCCGCCCCCCAATCATCAATTCTCAACTGCTAGTCCCTATCTTTAGACAGTAGGGTATATGCAAGGTCGTGTACCATTGTCATATTGCTCCTTTGTTCCCAAATGCAGGGCTGCTTGTTGCGCAGATTAGCATATGCGGCTAGCATCTTTAGACTGTATACCGATACTATCAAATTTGATAGCTTGGAAGTATCCACTGCCAATCCTGTGTTGTAGGTTTATTATAGTCCCGATACTTCTCACTCGTCACTTTCTGATTTTCCAAGCCATAAACATGCGACAAGAGAAACCATCGAGTCTGTACAGTTTAATCCTGTTACTCTCTTTTGATCCCTTTGGATCTCCTGTCTTTCCTGTGTAGCTTGGTCGGTGCTTCCTCTTTTGCAATGTCTATCACAGTCTCTCGCTCGTTTCGTATCACGACAATATTTCTGCTATTGCTATGGGCCTTCCTCTGGTCTTTGCCAAGGCAGCGTGATACAATCTCCTCCAGCGTCATTAATACATACAAGTCTTCTGTCAGTCTTTTGAACACCATCGACGATGACGAATCCAAGGATCTTCAGCTTCATCTTCCGCCATCCCCAGCAGAACCATACCCGGACGAGATTCAAGAATTGCCGGAAGTGCGCGAGATCCAGAAATCAGTTGAACAAGTCCCAATACCAGTCCCAGTACCGGTACCGGCACCAGCACCTGCATTTTCAGGGGAGTTGAGTGATGTTATGAATGCGACTCTTGGAGTAATTGCACGTGGCCAATAGTGTATTCGCAAACTAACGAAACTTCTCGTAGTTTCAGAAGATTTACGTTCTTTCCATGCCCAGTCGTACGGACAAGAGAGATGCTCTGATCTTATCAGCCCACCTCACGGGTATTGATTTGGAATTCATCGATGGTGTTAAGCCGGAAGAAGTCTCTGAGAAAGCGGTGCCACTGCGATGGAGCAAAGGCACCGGAGGAACCTTAGGATGTTGGAGGGGTCACAGTAAGTCTGGCCACTCTACTTGTAGGAATTCGACGCTGATTTTGACTTTCTCCAGTGAACGTTTACCAGAAGTAAGAAAGGAAAGAGCGTAACAGAAGAAGTACCTCGTTAACAACTTTCTAGAATCTTGAAAGACAGGGTCCAGACAGCCATGATCATGGAGGATGATGTGGATTGGGAAGCGATGATAAAGGCACAACTGACTGACTTCGCAAGGGGCACACGAAGTCTTATTAACTCTTCACTCGCATCCTGGGCTCCTGAACGCCCACAAGCACCCTCGCCATACGGAAACGGCTGGGATCTGCTGTTCATTGGTCACTGCGGGTTGAATAACCTAGCGGGCAAAGACCGCGAATACTGGATCACGGAGAATGACCCCACGGTCGTGACACCGGAAGAGAGGAAGATTCAGCGTCAGACGCGATGGGCGAGAAGACCTGACTGGATGCTCGACAACCTTGCGGGAAACACCACGCGTGTCGTCACGCCTGTAAAGTCTGCGGTCTGTTTGGCCTCGTATGCAATCTCTTTACAAGGAGCCATGAAGATTCTATACGATCAATCCATTCTCCCCAACGCGATTGAGATTGACAACAGTTTGGGGAAATTCTGCGAGCGAGGTGATGGGCTCTGTCTGGCACCATGGCCTTCTATCTTTGGCACGCATGTGCCGGCTGGCGATATGAGTAAAGATTCGGATCGCCAGACGTCTCGACCCGGTCGCGTGCGGGAGATACCTCAATCTTACGACCTTACTTACCCTACTCGTATTAACCTTCCAACCCTTATCAAAGGCAGCACCATTGTGAAGGCGCAATACCCTGAGAAAGTAGCTCTGAAGGAGATTGATTTGGCTACGTACAAGCATCCAGAGGGTAAATTGTTTGCTAATAAAGATGATGAGAAGGGAAAGGACAAGGAGAAGGAGAAAGAAAAGGGGAAGGAGAAGGAGAAATACACGGAGAAAGAGAAGGAAAAGGAGCATGAGAAAGAGAATAAGAATGTAAAAGAGGAAGAGAAGGGAAGGGAGGAGAAAGGGCCAGAAGAACCCAATAAAAGCTCGTCGTCAGTAGATCCCAAAGCCGCTGCTGATCTAGTCGAGCCCAAGATAGATTAATACTTTCATTTTGGTTCCTTGGTTCAGGTTGTCGGTAGGGTTTATAGTGAGCGAGCGCAGTTTGGTACGAAGATGGCTTTATATCGGAGATATCACGAGTGGTAACTCAAGCCATATTCACTCCTGAATAGATGACGACCAGAGTTCCTAAAGCGATGCGCAAGTGAAATAAGGATTGTAAATAGCAAGGAGGACTTCAAATTCTAGCTATAATTCCAAGAGAATCAATCCACAGCAAATTTATGTTCCTCGGTCTACGAGTTCTGATCATACGCTTGAAAGAAGGCTTCCATCTTATAACGACTCCTCAATAGCACATCGCGTAATGGTAAATCTCGTCCACATTTCCAGTACCTGCCATGATGTTAGATAACAAATGGAAAAGAACCATAAGAATACTTACTTCTCGTGGAATGACGCAATCCCATGTTCATAGTCGTTATAGCAGGGCGTATTTACTGTCCAGTCCGGGTTGATCTGCTTCCAAGGCATATTACCCTTATCACTGTGAACATAGTTCCACAAATCTTGTTCTGGAGATGAACCTGGGAATCTCCCTTCAATAGAAGACACCGTGATATAATGCTTGTACATCTTGATGCTTGGCTTCAGTACCACAAATCCCGCATTCAGTCTCCTTCCTCTCTCCGACGGATATGGGTGGGGTGCTTCTCTTGGACCGGAATTTCCTGCCATGATATATGTTGCAGGTTGGTCTCCCTCATCATCATGGATATTCTCCGACTTTCCGAGATTGGGCATGTCATCGGTTGCGGGATCCTGGAAGATGCCATCGAGAGGCTTCACGACAACGTGGTCCGAGTCCAGAAGAAGCACTTTCTCATACTGAGTGAGCTTGAAAACGTGCAGTTTATCCATGACATGCTCCCATCGCTTGTTTCCTGGCTTGATCCAGTCGAACTTTAGTGGACTGACTTCTACCACATGGGCGCCATCCTTCGTGAGTCGTCGCCTGGTCTCTTGCGAAATATCTGGAGTGACGAGAACAATAAAGGGGATATTGGTTGTGGTCTTGGTGGTAGCATCGTGAAGTAGTGAGTGAATAAGCATTCGTGTGCCGATAAAATAGTGGTCTTCCGTTTCAATCGTATTTCCATTGGTCTGGTCGCCCGGTGCAAGGAAGACGCAGTATGCGTACTTGTGAATTGGAAGTGGCAGTCTGGTGGCAAATGAAACCAATCTTGAAGACGGTGGCTTCAACCCTCGTAATGAGCATACCAATAACAGAAGGGTCGCAACTGCTGCCGCTGTACGGAACATCTGCCAAATCGAAGCTGCCATGGCTCGGAAAGAGGCCATTTCGGAAGATTTCTAAGAGAGTAACTATACTTGCATTAAACGGCAATCATGGCAGTCAAATGACAGATACCTGGGGTTCCCCAATCCCCAAGGCAAGACAAAAAGGTTAGCTTTTTGACCAGTCTAAAAGTGGCCAGATAAGGTTGCAAGACTGTCGATTCGGCCACATCCCTGAACGTATTTCGTCATGATAAGGGCCGTGCGATGCTGCAAAAACAGCAACACTTTACTTCCACTAAGTCCAGCCTAAGCAATCTGTCATTCGGCCACCTCCGCAGGGTTTTGGAATGATGGGGCTCAGTGGTCGTGTGCTTCATGCAGGTCCAACATTTTGGCTTTGGACGGCTCGAACCCGCGATCTACAGGTATTGCCGGCGTCGCTTAGCCGTTTGGCGACCACCGGCTCTCCTTGCTTCTCGATGCTGCCATATGATAGATCGGATAATGAGCCATTCCCTAATACCTCAGGATTCTCAGATGAGTGCGCAATCTAGATATCTTACAAGCCATGTGCTCTTTTCCCCCGCGAAATGCTCCTCGATTGGCTTCTCGATTGGCTTCTCAAGTGAGTTCTGTTGCTTCCCAGCATACTGAGTTTATGAAGCGTACTAACAACGCTACGGCGATATAAGGCGAGCCGGAGGTGTGGTAGCGCCTTTACTAGAAACAATGGCAGATAGCGCCTGCAGCTAAGCAAAGACAATGAATACACTTTTTCAAGGGCATCAATTAGTTCATCCCTTCAACCAGGCGGCTTGGAACCCTTGCTCGACCCCAGCATGGCAAGGGTGGTCATATATTTCGCGCTTGGCATCTGCAAAAGCAACCATCTTGCTGGCTATCGATAAGCTCAGGCCATCGGCTTGCCGCTTGCACGGCCTGTTCTACTCGGATGGTTGACGAGGTGGACAGGTTGAGTCGCACCTTGTTCTTCGACTTACCCAGTTCCACACCGTGATCCGTTTCTTGATAAGACAGGCACAATGAAGAACATCTTGTCGCCGAAAACCGTGCCCGTCCTGATATCCGCAGTCTTCCTTGTGCTGATATGGGTGAATACACATTCTGCCACGATCCCACCATTGGGGGCCGTCGGTCCGGAATTTGAAGAACAGCGACTTTCCTTGAGCAAAATCGCACCGCAAAGGCCAACTCACAATTATGCGTTCTCGGCTTTTCTGGCAGCTCCGAGTATGGATACGAACGACGATAATGATGATCTGTACTTTGTGGGCACACGATTGATGATTTACCAATTACTCCACGATCCGGCAACACGCACCAACAACTCGTATCCATTTGTAGTGCTTGTCACAGAAGACGTTGGTAAGTCAGCAACTCGAGATCACGACCGCAAAATTACTGTGGCTAAGTTCGGAAACATAGTCCCAAGTAAACGAGAGCGATTACAGAAAGACGGCGCAATTGTCCTGGCCGTGGAGAAATTATCGTTGGAGTGGGCAGGCACTCGAAAAGCCTGGAAAGACGTGCTGACCAAATTGCGCCTTTTCGAGTTATACCAGTACGACAAAGTCCTCTTTCTCGATTCGGATACCCTCATAACAAGGCGGATGGATGGGATTTTCGATGACTCGGCAGCGCAGCTGCAACAGAACAAGGGGAATCATTCTCCCGAAAAGGCGCCAGAAGATGAAGGGCCCCAGCCAGCGACGTATCTTTTCGCTGGAAATGCCGGTAAGAACCATATAGATGTCAGCTGACAGGTGCGACAAGAGCTGACGTTATGAAGGGTCTGGCGGGTTTGATCATGTGTATCCGCCGCCCAAGGGAAATAACCTGAATGCAGGCTGCATGGTATTCCGACCAGCGAGAGACCTCTTCGAATACTACTTACGTCTGGCACAACTGAAGGACCGTTTTCCCGGAAGAACACCTGAGCAAAGTCTCTGGTCATACGCACACCGACGAGATGGAAATATGCCATGGACGCAACTTCACTATGATTGGAATGTCAACTGGGCTACGTGGAATGATAGTCTGCATGGCATCGCCAGCTTGCATTCGAAGTTTTGGGAACTAGACCATGACCCCAAACTCAGAGATTTTGCGCTGAGTATTAAGTGGAAGATGGAAGGTTATTGGGAAGGTGTTGATGCTGCAAAATCTGCTAGCTGAGGAAGTTTACGTAGTCTTTTTGTGTGCCAAAGCATCCAATGATAATAGTAATAGACCTTGTAACTGTCCAGAAGTGGTGCGAATCATGATCTCGCCTTCCTTTCTCGGTCTGCCAGTGCTTAGCCAGCCATATTTCATCCCTGATCCCGATTCAATGTAAATTTGGTCCTTCGCTAAGCAGGTTTTCTTTTCCAGGCTGCTTTCGCTAGGTACAGATATCTATCATCATGGACAACATTAACTTACAAGCAGGGGCGGGAAGAAGATGCAAGGTACGATCGATCAGCGCTGCATTTGTGTGGCCCCTTTCCGGAACTAGATAGCCAAGGAGTTTATGTGAGATAAGGCTCTCTCTCCCTTACCGATAATCGTGCGTTCGCCTTCTAGAATACGGTCTTTGCTATCAGGACGCTTTGATACTTTTTGAGGGAATAATACTTTTGTAGGGATGTCCTCAAGTTTCTTGAAGTATGCAGTTGTACCAGGGCGTCTAAAGCAGTTTATTAATTTCTCCTGTTATTCACACTCAAAATAAGACACACATTTTCTTCTTCGCATTAGACGCTCTCTTTTGCATGACCTCCCCAACCGCATCATTTGAAAATTTTCTCAATCATGGTTCCAGAATGGAATGGGTTTCCAAAAAACAATCCACCATTTTACCATCGTGCCATAGTTTTTGGTCGAAGCATATCGAACACTCGATTCACGTTCCTCGCAGCCATATCACTCACTATCATATACCTAGTCTCTTCTGCCTCCAGCTTTAGCAGTACAATTGCCCTGGCCGATATCTCGAGTCTCAAGAGACCGGAAGAACGTCTTGCATATGCTACATACCTAGCACCCACCAGGCCCGAGCCTGAGAACGATGATGACGACAAATACTTTGTTGCTTGCCGTATGGTCGCTTATCAAATAATGCATGCCTCAGAGACCAAGACCAACCGGTCGATTCCATTCGTTGTCATGGTGCACCACGAATTGAGGCAGAGTAAGAAGGATCGCTTGAAGCGAGATGGTGCGGTTATTGTTGAGGTCGAAGGTATTCGACCGGAAGAGTGGATGATGTCCGGCATGATGGAGAAATATATGGATCTGTACACCAAGCTGCGGGTCTTCCAATGGGTGCAGTACGATCGGGTGCTATTCATCGATGGAGACCACCTCATCGTCCGGCGCCTAGACGACATCTTTGATACCCCAGAAGCGACGATGATCCAGCAGAACCACAAGAATAACTCTGCACTTCTAGATGGTGAGGCCGGTCAGCCATCGGAGTATCTTCTCGCAGCGTCGGGAGACTTGCATAGCTACGACCATCCATTCCCACCGCCAAATATTGGAGCTTTCAACACGGGCTTCTTCCTATTCAAGCCCTCGATCCAGTTGTTTGCGTACTACATGACGCTCATGAAACTTCCCAACTCGCATAATCCAGAGTACCCGGAGCAAGCACTTGTCAACTACGCGCATCGGCCAGAGGGTAACATGCCTTTTGCGCAATTTGATTGGAGCTGGAATATCATCTTGCCGAACGGGAATGACTGGAAGTGGGAAAATAGAGCTGCTTCGTTTCACGAGAAGTGGTGGCGAACGAGAGCCGTGAGAGAGGTTAGAGAAGAGTTAAGAGTTGTCAGGGAGAGCATGCTCGCATTCTATCGTGGTCACGACGAGGCTAGTTGGTACTGAGTAATGAGCTTGCTCTGGTTTTGCTCCTTGCTGCAGCATCTACCAGTGAATCATACTTTTTAATAAGAAACCTAGCGCGACCTCGAGATTATCCAAAGCTCCTCTTTCTATCACGGTTGAGCATCTGTAAGCGATTCACAAGAGGATAGCGTCAATGTCGCAGAATGTAGTTATAATTTAAGTTTAAGGTCATGTAAACGACAGGAGACATAATGTAAGTATAAAGTAATGTAAACGACAGGATGTGTGAAAGCAGATAAATCATATAAAAAGCAAAGGGTAATGCCGTAACCCCATACACCAGGCATGCAATGCAGTACAGATAACCACCCAACAGAACGAGCGCACAGCATCTAATTGATCTCAATAAGACCAGGTGCAAATACAGTTGCCTTCACTACATCGTCAGCACTGGTGAAAGGTCCAGCGCTATCTGTGATAGCCGCAATAGTAAGCCCGTTGCCGAAAGTTGCTGCATCGAAGGGGAATTCCGCCTCAAAAAACACAGTGTGTCCCTTCACAACAACATTTTGTAGCTTCTCCACAACAGGCAGGTTTTGCTGATTAATGTAGGCAAGAGAGAGTCCAGACATTCCTGAACTCCACTTCCAGCTCTCGGGGTACTCTCCTCCGTACTTGGAGACATCAATGCTGAACTGGATATTCTGCGACACAGGCTGGATGTCGGTCGTGACAACCGTAAGGGGATCGAAGATAGGCAAAGCGATCTCGTTGATGTTGGGGCATGATCCGGGAACGACAAAGTTCTGGTTCAAAGCTGAGAATGCAAGCTCGCGGGTGCTGGTCGTGAGGAATGGAAGTGCGGCAGGGATCTTCTGTATAAGTGTGCGGTAGAAGCCATTCTGTTCACCTTCCTGTCCGATCACAGATCCGACACCGCGGATAAGACCGACGTCGCCATCGGTGCCGAAGAGCGTTTGGACCTCTTGAAGCGTACCCAATGTAACGTCGGTGAACAAGGAGGCAGTGGCAATGGCATCAGAGAAGTTGTCGACTGGGAAGATGTACTTGCAGGGCTGGATGGGGTCGGCTCCGAATTTCTTCAATGCTCCGTTGGCATTCAAGACATGGAGCTCTTCTTGTGCCAAATGTGCAGTGAGCGCAGTGAGGACCACTGTGCGCACGTCATTGTTCTCAAACTCGTAGCCAGGAACGTTGTTGGTGACATTGTAAATAAGGCTGGTAAAGTATGCAACCTCGAATAGCTCGTTGAATGCGATGAAACGTAAACTTGTCTTGGTATCCTCCGTAATAGTGGCTGGGGGTGGGCCATTAGGAAGACTACCATGTGCTTGTTGCTCGATGGCTGTGAGCTGTTGGGATGGGTTTGCGATTGCTGGGAAGCCATCTGCCAGGGGGAACGAAAAAGGTGCAGCTGCCACTGCCGACAGGCAGGAGAGACCCATGAGGGAAGCTGAAAGAAGGGAAGAAACCATGATGGCGATGATCCAGGAACAGGAAAGCTAAGGAAATCTAAGAAAACCTAAGGAAATGATAGGATCTGAAAGGTTGGAAAGATTGTGATGATGATGATGATAAGATAGGAAATGCACCATTCCGTCAGGGAAACAGGCAGACTTTATACCAACTGACGAAGAATCTTACCACACACTCATGATCTGCATGACCTTTAGCCGTGAGGAGCACAGCATCCGGAGTTGGTGGCCATGGTGAACTGTCAGGTCCCAGGGCACAGATGAGTGGCCATCAGCGTGAGATGCGGTTATTCAAATCATCCATCGCCAGCCTGCCCCGAAATAGAAATGGCGTTTATTTTGGCGCTGAGAGGCGCCTGCTGGGCCTCCGGATCAAATTATGTCCGGCACTGCCTCGTTTATTCTGGGCCGCGACCGTTCCGCGACCATCTCCAACTTCAGCTCAAATGAATAACAATGCCAGCGCATACCATGATGCGCCGCATTGCTTTCCCGTCACCGAATCTCCAAGGGCAGGTGTTCCGCAACCATAACAGCTTTGCTTGTTTTCCGTATCTTCGATCATTTGAGCTGCTCTGTGGAAAACTCAGGGCATGCAATTCGGATACAGTCAGCCTCACGTGACACTAAGCATCCATTCTCCTTGCTTCGTATACGAGGAATAGTGCACAAATTAGCTGGCTGAGTGTTTATAGACCATAGGCTATTACAACAGACTGTGAGTGTGTACACGACGCAACCGGCTTGATTGGGTGATCCAACGTGTTACTGCATGGCAAACAAAACTCTTGTTGGCCACTGCGTTGTGCATAGTAAGCCAAATGCAGGTCCCATGCGAGAAGGTTGCCTCGTACGTGGGCATGGAGAGATAATAGCAGAACTGGATACTGTGGGGTAGCTATGGATGTTTGCTTCCAGAGATAAGTTGATATTTCGCATACTCGGAAGTCACCTATTGCAGTGTTCACAGCTTAGAGGGGCACATGAGAAGTATTCCTGAAGATGATTAGGACGGTTATGGCAACTCGCTTTGGCACCGGAAGGATTTAATGATCGTGACATTGATAATTTAAGTATACTCTGCGGTTTCTTTGCGAGCGTCTAGTCGCCCAGCAGCTCAGACTCTTAGAATAGTAATCGCCGGTCAACTTTTCGGAGCAAGGTCGAAGTGATGCTCCTTCAATCAAAAACCAATTATTTCCAGAGTCTCATACTTCGCCATTTTACCCACCGCCGTCTAGTCTGAAGGAGAACGTAAGCATGATGCTGCTTCCCGTGGGGCGGCTATTGCCATCCGGGTACTTAGGATCCGGTCTATTCTCGTCAATTTAGATTGCTGATGCATAGGCACGTGGATCGAAGAAAAGCAATGTCAAGCTCTTATGATCCAACGCTCAAGGTCCAAATGACTTTGCTTTTCTTTGTCTTATTTTAGCACAACCGGCTGGTAAGTTTCCAATCATAGATGTATGTATGGAACAGCTACGCCGCAATCCTGCGGTTGCTCGTTGGCACCGAGATACCCCTCAACACGATGGACCCATCTTTCGTTAACTGAGAACAAGCAGTTTCCAAGGATACCAAGTATTGCGGAGCCCGCTAGGGAGCTTGAGTAAGTCGGCCGACATCTCTTGTGTGTCTAAGACGCTGTTGATGTTTCCTTAGCTGTGAGTTTGAGTAAACGCCTCTCTTGATAAGACTTCGGGTTGCATCAGTACTACGGCACTGGAACCAGCTTTCCATAAAATATCGCAATGCGACTCGCCTTTTCAATCGCGGTGACCTACTTCAAGTACAAGAGCACCATCCTCTTGCAACTTCTTCGAAGTAGTTCAAAGTTCCTCGGCATAGTAGGTTGCAACCTTCGCTATCGAGAATAGTAGGTTCGGTGCCTTTCCCGAGTACCCTGAACTACTGCTGCATGTCCATTCCACCAGGTAGAACGAAGAGGACTGTTACTGTGAGTATTTTGTGTTGTAATATTGGCATCTTTCAGGTATGCTCGAACCACTGCTGCGTGGCCAAAACGATATCCCTTGCTATCAATCTTCAGCCTAGGCCAACAACATATGCATATTCAAGATGGTCCGAGATCTTTCTTGTATGGGAAGGACCAAATAAAGACGAGGTGCACTCCCAAATAGATATTGGCGAAATCTATCCTTCCAGCACTCAAATGCGCTCTACAGTCGATAAATCAAGGCGAAGGGTTTCTGCGATCCGAAATCTTAACAGAACAGACAAGCTAGATCCCGTCGATGGCATCCAAGAAGACGCATGGCTTATAGACCAAATCAAACCAAGAGCATTCCGCTACATCCCGCTCCCTCCAAACTCGTGTCAGAAACGTTCTGGTTACTTTTTGGATCACTGGCGTGAACTGATCAACATATTTAGCCACGTTTTGAAGAGTCTCCATTCGCTCATCACGCCCTCGAATCTCAACAGCAGCGACCAGAAACGGAAGTGTGACAAAACGAGTCAACCGTGAAGTTACTCGTCGTGCAAGCTCAAGCTCCCTCATGATCTCTTTGGACCAGATGTCGGCCTGGTTATCTTGCTGACCGAAGACATAACGCAGGCGGTGGCTCACTAGCAGCGCTGCCAATCGATACACCTTGGCTTGAGCAAGTAGATGAACGATGTCCGCAGATGAGAATTTGTCGATGAAATCATCTGGCTGAGATGGTTGCCATCTGTCCACAGCCGCTTGAATGCCGTCTAAGGTATTCTGAATGTGAGCCAGACACTTTTCATCTGTGGTTATAGCAAGCGCGTGATTAATCTCGCAGAGATCATAATAGTATGGTAACAAAGGCAAGCAGAGCCCTAAGTGTCGATCCACACTTTCAGCTTTCCGCATCTTAATTCTGAGGGTTGGTTTCTGACGATCTACAAAACAAATCATCGTCTCTAACAAGACAAGAAAGGTCACCAGAGGCTTGGTATCGGGATCTAACACGGCCATCTCCAAGAACGGTTCTGCTTTGCTGAGGGAGGAATGGCAAATATCAAAGAGACCCACGCCTACGGCGGAGTAGACGAAGAGAGCTAATGCAGTTCCCAACGTGAGACATATGGCAGCTTCCTCGTAATTGCCAACAGGAAGTGAACGTAGGGTCCTCAGTGCTGATGATGCGTGACGGAGATTTATGGCCGAATCGACCTCCATTTTTTGACCGAGGTAGGGAGGTCTTAATGCACCAGCACATGCCAGGTAAGCATCCTTGAGTACCGGTAAAGCCGCTGGTAGTGGAGCGGCAAAGGATCGCTGTTCAGCCTTGTTGAACCTGGGGCATACTACGCAGTATTCAAAAGTATCTGGCTGGGCCAGGAAAAACATCAACAGTCTTCTCTCGTCCGGGCCAAGATTCCACAGTTGGGTATCAATCTTGTACGAATCATCTTGAGCTTCTGCAGCAGAGTTTTGTTGACCTGGCAGGGTATCTGCTGTTGCGCTCGCACGGGCTTGAACTCTTCGACCTGCTGGTCGAACTGGTCGGAGGGTTAAGCACTTCTGGCCCAATCTATTGCACCTCTTGCAGTCTATAGCAGCGGATACACGTATGCATCGCGCTTTGAGCTCGTAACATCGATCACATGCATGCCCGAGCCGTTGAGGCTTGGCAGCAGAAGATTGCATTTGAAAACTGATCCAGTGGATCCTTTTGAGTGAGTACGAAACGTTGACCAGCTGCGCGTATGAATTCGAAGTCAGTCAAACAAGGCCGATGCTTCCAATGGCCCTAACACAAGGTTGACGCGTGGTGTTGCGGTCAAGAGATCCGTCTGTGTCTTTGACGGAAGGATGATCGGAGGATTGGTAACTGTAGGAAGAATAAGTATTTACAATGCATAATAGAATTGTTGGGGTGAGGATGTTGCAGCTGGTAAACGTGAAGAGGTTGAATTTTGAGTTTTATGAGACGGAATGATGGACGGAGGTTTGACCGGAGAGTTGTCGGATAGGCTGATCCGTCGCTTGCCACAGCCAATTAGGGGCATAAATGCCTCAGATTTCAGGCATAGAGTCGGCAATTCTCGTGCTGAGACTAACTGTAATATCACAATCTATGCTTCACTGTTCGCAGTTAGATTCTGGCTGTAAGTGCGGGAGGTCTAGATGTGGGTCGTTAGAAGGGGATGGCTTCCGGGGTGAGTGTTCATGAGTAGTGCATTGTGTGAGAGAGGGGCTAGTACAAAGAGCCCTCAACATAACTTAGAAGTCTCATATAAGGAGTTCCTTTCCATATCAAGAATTGCGATTCTATTTTTCCAATTAACTATTTGAGAAGCATCCAAGGCCCCTCTCATTCCATTCATCTTTCTCAATTCTGTTCAGGATGTCAGAATCTAAGAAAGATTATCGAAGTATTGCCGCAGGAAAAAAGCTACAACAGAACGGCAAGATCCCAAAGGACTGGTTGCTTTCATTGAAAGAATATGAATGTTCCTCCAACTTCATCGGGGTACCAACCACTTGTGGCATCTTGACGGATGTCGAGTGCAAGATTACCTCGGAGTATGACGGGACAGCTCTTTTAGAGAAGCTCAAGGCAGGAGATTTGTCAGCTGAGCAGACTACAGTCGCTTTTTGCAAGAGAGCAGCCATTGCTCATCAACTGGTTTGTGAACTCAAGCTCCGCGTCGTTCATATCATGAATCAGCAACAAACAACTGACTGCGGTAACAGTGTAATTGCTTGACCGAGATTTTCTTCGACGAAGCGACCGAGAGAGCTTGTCAATTAGACCAAGAACGAAAATCCGGCAAGGCACTTCGCCCTCTTCATGGGTTGCCTATCTCCCTCAAGGACAGCTTCCAAGTCAAGGGGTATGACACTTCGACCGGACTGGGGTGCTTCGTCAATGAGCCAGCTGAAGAAAACAGTTCGCTTGCGGCCTTGTTACTTGACCTAGGCGCTATCCTTTACTGCAAGACCAATCTCCCTCAAAGCATCATGACGGGTGACAGCGATAACAATGTTTTTGGGAGGACTTTGAATCCTCGCAACACATTCCTGACAGCGGGTGGAAGTACTGGTGGTGAAGGTGCTCTCATTGCACTTCGAGGAAGTATACTCGGGGTTGGTACTGATATAGGAGGAAGCATTCGTGTCCCTTCACTCTGCAATGGGATCTATGGTTTCAGAGCCAGTGTAGGGCTGGTACCTCATGGCGGTGTTCGAGATCTTTCCGTGCCAGGAACAGACGGGGTGCGTTCATCGGCAGGGCCGTTGGCCACTTCGCTTCGAGATTGTGCCCTCTTCTTGAAAACCATCATGCAGACCGAGACTTGGCGCTATGACAGCACAGTATTCTCGGTGCCATGGACAGATCTCCCATCCAAGAAAAGGCTCAGAATCGGTCTTGTCCGGGATGATGGAATCTATACCCCAACACCTCCCATTCGACGTGGTCTCGAAACGGCGGCTGATCTTCTTCAGAAAAGTGGCGATGTCGAAGTCATCCCCCTCACCCTACCTAACACGGTCGGAGTTTACATGGATTTTATTCAATATATGGCGCTCCTGGGAAGCGACGTAGGTCCAAAAGCACCACTTCGAGTCTTCTAATGCTGACGTGAAGCTTTTTCAAGCACTATCTAGAATTATTTGCGCGAACTGAAGAGCCTGTCATTCCATCTCTGGCTGTGACTCCCTTGCTCACGCTCAAGGGAACAGATCTTCGTGGTTTCTTTGACCTCAACGTCCGCCGAGCTGCAGCAGCAAAGTCCTACCTCAAACTATTCCTCGACAACAACATCGATGCAATCTTGATGCCCGTAGCTCCCCATACGGCTGTGCCTTTCGATAGTTGGAGTGGTATTTCCTATACCAGTTTATGGAATGCCCTCGACTTCCCCGCCGTTGTATTGCCCGTGGGTAAAGTCCAAGATTCTGATCTGCCGGATGATATAAGCAATGCGACATATGGCCCTCAGGATACTGAGGTTTATAGTTTGTGTATGATTATACTCTCATCCCCTCACTCTTGTTTCCGTGAGGCATCGGCAGCTGATGTGATGTGCTTCCTTAGACACGGGACCTGAGCGTTACAAAGATGCACCAATTGCGATCCAGCTTGTCGGATACCGCCATAGAGACGAAGCTTTGACAAACACCGCCACGATTGTGGACGGCATAATCAATGATAAAAAGGCAAGGAATTAAGAAGATGCCAAAAATATAACCAGCTAGGCGTCAGTGATTACGAAAAATATCAGGATGGAGCTGGACAAAGTGCAAATCAACCATCTTTCTTAATTGGGTCTGGACCGTTGAAGAATCGCTGTGAATTCTTATTCTTACTACATATTTGAAAATTGCTCTCACCCGTTGTTATTTCATGGGTGAATGCGCTAGTATAGACCAGAGATTACATAGCACAAACAGGATGTCTCAGAGGAGGATGCAGTCTGCTGAGGAGGGTGAAAGCTAAAACATGTCAACCACCACGCCGCTTCTCTTGTCAGCTTGACATTCCTGATAGAGTATGCTTTGAAGACGACGCGCACGTTCGAGTCAAGTGAGCTGCTTGATGTTAAAGATAAACACGCTGCAGGTGCAACGTCTCTTCCTATTGGCTTTGCGCCGTTCCCGGATTTAGGTGATTTTATTTGTTCGCAAGGCGTAATGTGCCAAGGTGGCACCGACGTACAGGTGCTGTTGCGCGTCTTGCTTTGCTGTAAGGCAAAGTGCAGGTATCATCCTTCGCCGCTTGCATACTCGCGACGATGTTCACGCCGCAGTATGAGATGAGTCTGGGATTTCATGAACGAGAGGGAGGACGGGGGAAGGAGAAGTGAGGGTGAGGCGTTGTCGACCTTGCCTCACGCTCCTCCTAAGATTCCCTTCCTCCTGAAATTTAGTGTTCGACGTTTTCCCTTCCATTTCATTCTTTTTCGTTGAAGGCTTGATGTTTTTTTCAGCAAGATATTGCGTTCTCAAAAAACCTGCAACCTAATAGTTCCCGATTCAGAAGAAATATGCGATGCTCTGCGCGTACCTGTACCTTACCCATCTTCCCTTCGCGCCTTGCAATCCATATGATACCGAAAAAAGAAAAGGCTGAGGGCGAAGCTCTGTTATTACGGTGATACAAGGTTGAGGTCGAATTCCTGGGATCAAGAGGTGGAAAGGGTGATAGCGCTCGACTCGCACGACTGGCACGACTGGCATCAAAGATTGTGAGTAAAGCCAACGAGATTAGCAACCGATGAACCATCTATCCCCGCCTTTACATTCAGGATTTCATTTGATGTCTTTCATTCTAGTGATATTTTGAGTTGCGATTTGAGTTGTTCATCTAATCGCCGTGCTCCATGCTTTGGCTGTAGCTACTTTTGCTGACTTTACTCCTAACGTGGTAGGTACCTAGCCTTATACGTCAGACTAAGACACGGGCACCACAACGGACCCACCGCAGAGAGAGAGAGGGAAAACTTGAAGTCCATCGGTGATGTTCACTTTAGGCTTTCTCCAGCTGTATTGTATCTCCCTCCTCGCGCTTCACCTGGCCGCGCTGAAGTAATTATAGGCTGAGAAGCCTTTCTGCATCACCAATAACCCTGCACGGATCTTGGTTCTCTCTGTTGAGAGATCGAGACAAAGCATATTGAGGATATATCCCTCATAGTCTTGTCCAGCACAGTTCTCAAGCGCAATCACCTACATCCGCAAACCTGGTTCCCATATCTGGTTTTATTCAACAGTGTTTCAAAGGCCATAGCCAATCCATATTGCATCAACGATCTCCCGACAAAGACGACGGCCTAATTTCACCACGCGAACAAAGATACAGGCTTTTGATTCGGGTAGGAACGGCCTGCTCATCTCGTTGTTATCACTTTCGAGAGCAAATCTCAAAGCGCATGATGCTGTTTTCGCAGCCGGCACACTAGACAAAAATCCCTCAAGCAAGGGAAGTCTTACGTTCAATGACCAGTGTTTCTGAGGATTTTGCCTCTAGAGGTTTAGATCCCGTGCATTAGTGTGCCCCGACATCCGCGGGAGAGGACTGCAAGTACTGGAGGGAGGAGGGGTTGAGGTCTCGCTCACCCTCCACCACTTAGATGACAACAGCGTGGTTAGGTTGCGCGTGCAGATATTCGTAACCCTGCTTCAGCACTTCTACTGGCATGTTTTTCTCTCCATGCTGGCTACGAATAGAAAAGTCATTCGCCGCAATTTTAATGCTTGGCGCGAAAATTATTATATGACGGATTATCTGTCTCGGGCGGAGAAGATTCCCCGTTCTGAGGAACCAATCGGAAAGATATAGAGAGACGCCCTTCATTCCTCTCCGCCTGAGACGGTAAGAATGGTCCCGTGGAAAGCGTCTCGCAGATATGAGCGAGGAAGAAATACAGACATATTATGGTCATTCAAGCAGATCAGACCGAGCGACTTGCGATCCAGGAGCTTGTAATGGCATGAAAAGAACGAAGAAAAAGGGACGAACGCGAGTCGAAGAGACGGGGACGAAAATCAGCAGCCTCCCGCCACCAGGCCCGAAACGAGTTTCATCCGAAGCGCCGGCTGCTTTCACCAATGGTACTATACAGCATCTTTTCTTTCCAACTGTCTCGGCTATGAGAAAATTGAGGTAGATGTGAAGGTAGAAGTGGAGTAGTGTAAGCAAGAGACCTGCCCGTGTCTTGGAAGGAAGTGGTGGATGAGATCGAGATTCAGGCGAAGCAGTCGAAGCTCACATCCGGAAGTGCTGCATGCTGCAATGTTGTGGTGCAGGTGTGGATACATGTAAGATTCTTACACCTGATGTAAGGGCAGCCAGAAACGGCGAGGCCCCTTCCTGAAGGCTTCTTCGAACTCTGGTATACTGATGGTCGTGGTAGTACAAGCTTTTACATCCCGAGCAAGCAATAAACCATTGCCCATGGCCGCACCTATAGCCCGCGATGTGACGTTCTAAGCTTTGTGGCGTGGCTAAGAGCAAAGTTATCGGGTCGTGGCTGGATTGGGATCTCCCTTGTCGACGCAGGGAATGGTGCGAGGTGGTTTTCCACGGCTCGGTGAGGATCAGGCGAGAAACGGAAACTTGTCGCGCAAGCCAGAAGCAGAGATGGCTTGGTAGGGTGGAGATGAAGCGGCAGTGAGCGGGTTTAAGACAGGAAACGTGGAAAGTCAGAGCCAAGCTTTCTTGCCAAGCCGGCCAAGACTCGTGCAAAAGCTTGTCCTCTGTCAGTCGGTGCGGGGGGGCTGACGCGTCGTGTGCCAGGGCCGTTGTCGTTCTTGGCCTCTAATTTTCATGGGCTGCGTTGGGATGAGGTGCAGCAGCTGAGCGGAGCACTTGGGATGGCGCAGGAGGTCTTGTGCTTCATGGCATGCGACCTCCTTCTCTTTCTCCTCCCTTCCCCACGATCCAATCGCATAAGACAGCGCCCCAGATTTGCGAAAATTTGGATGTTCTGGGTGCCGGAGCATCTATCCATTGGGCGAGCGGAAGCAGGTGCCGTGGCTAGACCATTGATGGACGCGAGCCAGCCGAACGCCCTTCCCAAGCAAGACGTGTTGCCAGAGGATGGGAATATTGGCTGCGTTACTTTCCCTGGGGAAACTTGGTCGTCGTGGGCAAGATGGAGAGGCCAGAGTCAAGGTTGCTTACGGCACCTAGAACATGGTTAATATGCATACATACATGCATAGATTGTCTATCTGATAAAGGATTGACCGAACATCCTTCGAGAGCAAGCACCGTGCGAGCACAGAGGCTGCCTCGTCATCAGCTGTCGTATTGCATTCCTGTCGTCGTAGCCGCAGTGGCCATGTCCCTGTCCCGGAGCAGAGGTGTGCTATATTGGTCCCTGCCCTACAGCTGCCGAGCGGATCGAGAGCCCCATCCATGCTGCACCACCACGCCAGCGCCCCACGCCAAAGCACCCGCGCCAGCATAAGCACAGCATTCATTTGCAGCCCAGTTCGATTCAGCTGGGTATTGTATTACTCGCATCTTCACATATCATCTCACTCCTCCCTCGCCGTCCCACTCCTCTTCTCTTCTTGCCCACCCGTTCTTGCGAGTTGTCTTCTTCGGCTTCCATCACCCAGCACCAGCCGCACTATCACCGCTATCAGATCGTGCCCTCCCACCCTGTTTAGTAGGCACACGACAGCGCTCCACTCTTATCAGTGCCTGAACCCCCGGAATTCTGACGTTGTGCGTGGCTTATACGAGTCCCATTGCTTATCTCAATTCCTAATTAAAGGCCCTTGAGACCAGTTTTCTTTCTTCTATTCTCCTTTCTTCCCTACTGCGACCTCTCTTGCTCCTTCGCTACAGCAGTGCCAGCCCCGGCAGCCCCGACCACCCGCCGTTGCCAAGCACTCCGACCGACAGCCTTTTCGCCTACTCTCACAACCAACCTTTCTGTCGCGTGCTTCCTCTCGACGCACCACCCTCTCTTGTGCAACAGCATCTTGTGTTGGGACCGACGAGCACCATTAACATGCGTGTTGCATGGTTACTGGCGCTGCCCGCCGTCCTCTCCGTCACGTCGGCGGCAGTCCTGCACCGCAGAAATGCCGACTTCTACAGTGTACGGACGAAGATGCATCAGGATCTGAGCGGAAGGCTAGGAGACCCCAAGGAGAAATACTTCCGTAAGTATATACTTCTGCACCCCGCAACAGCTTCACCCCATGCGCATGGGCTGCGAGGTGCAGCCTGCCATGAGGAATGCTCGCCTTAAACTTTGGCCAAGTCGCGCAGGAATCCGGCTAACTCTCGGGACAGATGAAAGCGTGTATGTACCACCTCACTCATAGCGCGAGCGCTTGATGGATATGGCGAAGAGTCAATTGAGTTAGGAACCATTTTGCTGACATGTGTGCCACGGACAGCTTCCATCCACATTATGATGGCAGGTAAGAGCCCCGATGATGCGATAGGGACCCGATCCCAACTAACCTCCGATTCAGATTTGCGAGCGAGCAATTGCCGTACACCGAGCGCAAGCAGGCCCTTTCCAACCTCATCCAGACCTACCTCGCGACTTTTGCCGATATTGGGGTGGAAACTTGGCTGATGCATGGGACGCTGCTGGGCTGGTGGTGGAACCGCAAGGTAGGCACTCACCCTATGGCCCATCTTCCGGACGAGATCATTGACCATCTTCAAGATCCTCCCGTGGGATTCCGACTCTGATGTGCAAGTTTCCGAAGAATCGATGAAATACCTAGCTTCCTACTACAACATGACCATCTTCCACTACAAGACTCCCCGAATACCCGAAGGGCGCGATTACATGCTCGAGATCAACCCGCATTACATCAATCGAGAACAGACCGACAACTTAAACGTGATTGACGCGCGATGGATCGATACCGACAGTGGATTGTTTATTGATATCACGACGGCGAGGTACAACTATACCCATCCGGCGGGGAAGGGCATATTGAGCTGTAAGGATGGTCATGAATATAGGGTATGTGATATCGGGACAAATCAGAGATATCAGGCTGATATTCTAGGATACTTATGTCTTCCCATTGAGAGATACCTTCTTTGAGGGCGTACCAGCCAAGATTCCATATGCATACAAGGAGATCTTGGAGGCAGAATACCAGTCAAAGGCCTTGATACAGACGGAATTTGAAGGGTGAGTTCGACCCCACATTCACCGGCAGCTTCTAACTTCAAACACAGGCACAGGTTTGATCAAGAGAAGTCGGAATGGATCCCCGTCCTGAAGAAGGCCAAACCATACGTGCCGCAGTAAGTGGCCCGACCCGAACTAGCTCCTATCAACCAGCAGTCGGCCACAGAAGCTTCAGAGACACGAAATTCCAAAACATCTACGCAACAAACAAGTAAATCAGTTGAGGCTGTTGCAATCGATACCACAACTGTGACCAAAAATGAGCAGATAGAGCAGACTATCAAAGCGCTTCAGCAAAGAAATGTCAAAAGGAGTCAAACTGGAGAATCATAAGATATGATAACATTAGCAAGTAATCTGAGTCAAACAATGGTTTTGGAGTCATTGGAGACTTCTGGAAAGGCGTTCTTTTTTGTTTTTGTAAGCATAGCGTCACGGCGTATGGAATTGGGATGAATTATGGAAGTTATTGGACTCTTCCGGAGGGTCGTAAAAAGCAGAGATCTTAATGAAGCGGTATGATGAGGAGATATTTGATGTATTAGACGTATCTTGGCGAATATAGGGAGATGACCATAACCCCCGAGCAGGGCACTGGAAGTGGCAGCGGAAGAAAAGAACCGTATATCTTATGTTCCTTGGCTGAGCACAATGAACACCCAGACGTTCAGAACGAGAGAGGGGCGACGTACATTGGAGGAATGCAATAGCCATGCTGTTATGGTGCTGCTTAGGATCCTTGCAAAGCACATCAACCAACCGCCCCGTGAAAGCCCTCGCGACTGCCTGTTCCGCCCATGCAGCCATCAGCCTTCCAGCACCAACCTGTAACTTCCTCCTCCCAGGACTTGTCAGCACCAAAGCCATCCAAAGTCAGAGACAAAAGACATCTACAGCATTTGTATTTATCATCTTCTGCCCCAGATCTTACTCGGCGTACCTCCATTCTTTACCAGGGCCTCCGTTAGCGATTCTGGGTATCTTTCTTGAATCTGACGGCTGCCTTCCAACACCTGACCACCAGGCTGCACAGAACGACGTTGGAGAGGGAGAGCGATAGCAACCATCGCTAGACATACGTCGATCGATCTGCAGTCCGTTTTATAACCACTGCCGTCGACGCCAGCTCTCGGCTTTCGACCTGCTCAATCCTCAACAAACTTCGAGCCACTTCTAGGTCCTCCACCACATGTGCTCGTGGAGAAGCATGAGCTTGTGGTGAACGTCACCTCCATCATCTGAATTCTCCATGAAACGCGCACTTCGACTTTTCTGTTTCACGCCATCAGGCTCACCTTCAACCACGCTCAGGAAACGACAGAAGTCACAAGCTCGGATGAACTCACTCGAGGAGACTCTAAATATGGATCTGGAGTCGGCCTTGAGCCGGGCAAGGATCAGCGAAGAAACCGACTGCTGGGATTTGCACGTGAATATGTCCCAGTTGGCCAGTTTCTACGAATCTTTCTCTGCAAAGGGAGCTTGCGTGGGATGTGGAAGCAAGTTGGATTTTCGCAGCGCGATCGAGAGCGAGCAGATGGGCCTCGGCTGTACCAAATGCGAGGTACCGATTTGCATCTGCTGCGGGAAGAAATTGCAGGTATAGTCTTTTCCAGATCATGTTTACCATCTTGGTGACTGACCCAATGATAGACAGAGCTGGGTCTTCCTAGGATCTGTTGCGAGGCTGGAAGACTCTACAGCATCTGGGCCGCCTTGGCAAAGTTCGATGCTACCGACCTGAAGTTTAGGAATCAAGCTGCAGAAAAGCGGAAGTTGAGGAAGGATGACAGCCAACGCAACAAGATTCCAAAGTGGTATACCGGCAGTGGATCCTCACCTAACTCTGGTGTCGGATATGGTGGCGGCTTAGACTTCGAAGACTTTGAGTCCGCATTCAACGATCTCAGTGACGCCGAGAAAGCTCTTTGGGCTGCGAAATATGGCCCGCCTCAGCCATTGGAAGACCAAGCACCCCCAAGGCCTAAGTCACCTAAGCTAGATTACCAGGAAGACACTCTGATAAGCTCTACCTTGCGGCACATCACTGCACTTCTCGTTAACCCAAAGAAGGGCCCGATCAGCTTTCGACCAGAAGAACTTTTTCTGTTCCGCCTCAGTTTCCTCTTAGATCGAGTTTGTGACCTGCTTAGAAACGATTCGATCGTCGATATTACGAACCGCAGCGATACGTATCGTCAAGCTTTTGTATTCACTGCAAAGATTGCGAATTGCCCCGAGCTGTCAACTCTAATCTATGAGCAACGTGCACAGAAGAAGGACAGCCCTGGTATACTTGATCTCAGCCAATCATCCACGTCCTCCTCGGCATCCAACGTTGAGACGGTCTCTTCGGCTACACTTCCATCTCTCTTTAGCTGCTGCAAAGACACATATACCCAGGCTAAGGCACTACTTGAGCTGGCGGATAGAAAGATTAGCAAGCGAGGCAAGAAGCGACTTATTGAAAATGACGAATCGCTCTCTGTTTGTCAAAATGTCATCGACCTCTACAATTTGCTCTCTAGCAAAGCACCAGTCCAGGTATCTAAGCTTAGTAAGGACCCGTGGCTGGAGTTTTGCGAAAGCAATAGAGTGACTTTTACCGAAGATGTCCTGACTCCGCACAAATATCACTCGTTATTCACCAGGAGCAAGTTCACCACCAAGTCAGGTCGCATGGCAACTATAGGCAAGGAGATTGCCACCATGACAACATCTCTCCCTCCAGGGATTTTTCTTAAAGTCGCTGAATCACGTTCAGATGTCATGAAGATCCTTATTGTCGGTGGTGATGACTCTCCATATTCGGGAGGTCTCTTTGAATTCGACATGTTCTTGGATGGTAATTACCCTCTCTCGCCTCCACTCGTCACTTTTACGTTGTACGAGGGTGAAGATGGTGGCGGATTCCATGGCTTCAACCCTAATCTGCACATGGGTGGTAGTGGTAGGTGGCTCGTGTCCGTACTTATTTACGTACTAATACTTCCAGTCTGTTTGTCCATCTTGAACACCTGGGATGGTGCTCCATCTCAGAAATGGCAACCTAATAAGTCAACGATGCTTGCAGTTCTCATCAGCATACAAGCTATGATCCTCGGTGCACCATTCCCATACAAGAACGAGCCGGGTTTTGAGAATGCGAAAGATAGCGACCCAAAGGTGGTATCAAACAGAAACCATGTCCAACTCAAGACTGTTTGGTACGCAATGGCACATTGGCTCCAAGACGAAACCGTCAAGACTTCGGTTTGGGCTGACATTAGTAAAACATACTGGAATCTCAATGCGGACATAGTGCTGGCTACCGTTACGAGCTGGGGCGTGACGAATGCTTCACTGACCAATTTGGGTGGTCCGTCAAAGCCGATGCATGGGTATCCGCGAGGAAAAGATGAGAGCATGATACAGCTCTTATGTCGTTTGGTGGCCACTCACAATCAAACTTCAGAATCAGTCAGCGATGGCGAGTCTGGTGGCTCGGACGACAATGGCAAAAGCAAACGCAAGTCAAGTTTAGCTGACGATACCGAAAGTGAGAAGAGACGACGACTTAACCACGGTTCAGGGACTTCATCCAAAACTCACTCCTCACACAAATGGGTCTACACGGGTGCAAGAACGCAAACTGAGGTTCTTAATGCCCGCATCAAATTTGGGGTCAAGCCTGGCCACACAATCGCTGACAGCATTGCAAAGCTTGAAGCTGCGGTTAATGCAGGCAAAATTGGTCCCAATCTTGCCAACGAGTTTGGTGAGTGGAGAGAGGTATTGAAGGGGGACGACTCCAATGACGAGGATGAGGATCAGGATTTTGATATGATTGGATGATGCTTTCGGTGAAGTAGCAGGTGGACCGATCAGCTGGAGGGATACGATTTGAATACGTCTTGGTGATGGTGCACCCGCCTTTATGGTTTTTGTGATTTCTTTCCGCTCTGGATTAGATCTTTGCTTGTGTAGGCGAGGCATGGTTGTCTAGGGCATTGCGTGGTACAGTAAGCATGGCGTTTTTTCAGACCAGCGGCGCATGGGTATGGGCGTTTTTGAGCGAGCGTTTCTTTGCTTACATTTTCCCTGAACGATTCAGGAGGGGATAGGGACCTAGGAGGGAGTGGAGCTGACCTTCTCGTAAACTAGGAGAATTTGGGTGGACCTTTGTAGAGACCCTTAGCGTGTTGCTACGTGACGCCTTCGCTTGACGGAACCTGCTTTACAGTTTAGACTAGGTAGAGTAGATGGACGTAGTCCTTAAGCGGATTGTTACCCTTTGTTCTGAACATTAGGTACTGACAGGGGCTTTTCCCTTGAGAAGCCGGTGAGATTTTGCAACAATCGAAACATAGTGAAGGCGGTAACAGCAAAGGTTTCACATCTACGTTGCGGAGTCAACCTACTCAGCCTTTTCCTGAAGAACAACCCGACTTAAAGCATGACTGAATAGGAGGACATATGGACCACCCATGCGGAGCCTTGCATAGATCTCAAAAAGCAGCAAATAAGGTTCACATTCGCCAGAGATGACGCTTTGACGAATAGGGTATCTTTGTAGTTTCAACGCATCCCCATCCAAACATGTTCCGCTCACGGAACATCTCCAACCAATCTTCATCAGCACATCGAGTCGGCCTTGCCACTCTTCCCCCGCTCCAAAGCCACCTGCCATCGATACCAGGTTGCAAACGTGACCAACGTCACGGGGATGGTCACCGCCCAGTAGACCCAGAACTTGCTCGAGACGACCCCATTGTCCGCCGGCGCGAAGTTGAAGAAGGCCGTACTGAACAACGCCTAGATTAGGTTTAGTAGTCGGCTGATAAGAGCATGCGCTGCGCTGTGGGGAAAGTCACGCACGCACCGATATAAATGTCCCGGGCAGGAATACTAGCCCGAGGATTGAGATGGTCTTCATCGCGAGGTTGTCGGCCCGCGCTTCCTCCCCGATGAGTACCGACGCTCGGCTGTCGCGTTGCGCAACGATGTTGAAGGCCTGCCGTGAATGTTAGCGCCCGGCTGCTCTCCTCTCCCTGCGGTACATCAGGTGCGGGTGCGGAAAGTACTAGATTGATCTCATTCTGGACTCGGGCTTTCGCCGCCTCGGCTCGCAGGTGCAGCGCCTTCATCATCCCCAGGTAGGACCGCAGGCGTCGTTGGTTCTCTGCAACGAGCTCGCCGGGCGTGGCTTTCACCGTCGGCTGCTCGTCGCGCAGGATGGCGTATTCGTGCGCGAGCCCTTTCATCGTCTCCATGCCCGTGGCCAGCGTTTCCGCCGAGTGGATGATGTGCCGCGCGAGGTTGTGCATCGCGATGTAGTCCGGTCGAGGAGCGTCCCATGACGGCCGGTTCTGCTCGCGTGTGTCAACATTGCTGTGGGTTGGTGTTCGCGGCGTGCGCGGGGCGGGGTTGCTTGCCTTTTCGAGGTTCCTCACGAATTTGTTCCATGCCCATACGGCGTCGTCGTAGACTAGAAGCAGCTGCTCGATCAAGAAGACGTGGATGCTGAACGGGTCTTGCGCGATGTCATGGCCATCGGTCTTCATCAGCGCCTCTTGGAGAGCCTTCTTTGAGGACGTAGATACGTCGAAACAGAGAAGGGTGATGCCGGCGGTGGGCGTCCATAATGTGTGAAATGCCCACTTGAGCCACTCGTACGAGCTATCGTCGCTGACGCTGGTGACCCCGGGTCTGGGCCGTTTGATTTCATATCGCGACTGTGTGCCTAGTTCTCGTCAGCCCCCGTGACCGCGAACAAGCACCGCAGCAGAGTATTACTGAGAAGTCCCGCGCTGGTCTGGTCGGCGGGGTTGGCTTTCCGTGCCACTTGGCAGTCAAAAAAACCACTAAGTTCTTCAGCGAAATTCCGCCAGAAGAACTCGGGGATATGGTAGGCATCCGTTAGCTCTTGCTGGGCGTTGGTCTTCACGAGGTCCTTGATGGCGCCGAGGAAGCTTTCGTCCTCTTTAGTAGGTACTTTTGATCGAGTGATGAGAACTTGGGCACATACACCACGGTGGTTCTGGGGGTTGCGGCGTGTGCGCCGTTTTCAGGCCTCTTCTCGCATGGCATCAACTGCTGCCGCTTGCTGCAGAGCTCTGCTGTCGTCATGGGTTGGGATGTCCATGTCCCATTGCCTGTCGGTTCCATCGTCAGCCATAGCGCTCGTCCCACCAGCGATCTAGCTAGCTCTGCTCACTGAATTCCATCACTTCGCACATGCTGGCTTTCGCCATGGTGCGCCTCTGGCTCCGCGATCTGCGGCTAGCTGGGGCGAGGTGTGCGTTAGGGTGCACGAGTTCAACAATGTTCGTCGATTTTCCGTACACGTGAGCTGCGGTACGATCAATAGGTAGGTTGGGTGAAAACAAGAGCAGTGCGAGTGAACAATTGCTGCAATTCAAGAATGCCGTCCTGATCTTCTTCAGGCGCGACGTCGTCGTGCAAGGCTCCGCCAACCTAGCAAAGCCATCCAGATATGTTTGGCGCTCACCGAGCCCGCTGCCCTGCATCCACTGTGCGCCTCGCTACCAGCGGGCGGCAAGTCGTTCTCCAGCTGCGGGGCTGTCGCTCGCCCACGCCCTTCAGCAACCAACGACCAGCCGTAGAATAATTGGATGAAGGGAACCCGCCGGCTGCTGGACAGCCTTGTCGTCGAACATCAACGCCCTGGCTCGGTCGCGGCTGCGCCCTGGCGGGGTCCGGCCGTCACAGCCCATCTTTTCCCTCGATCTGTTCTTCTCTTCCCAGTCATCCTCCTGTCTGTTGTTGGTCTTTTCGTTGAGGAAGTGACGAGGAGCGTGTTGACGCTGCTGCTAACTGCCGGTCCGATCCGCATCTAGAGGTTCGCCTACGTCTTGTCGGTCTGGCTGCGGGGGGATCCATCAGCCAAACCCGTCCACGGGAACTCCCCTCACGGACTTCTGGCTCGTAAACGCTTGAACCAAATCATGCGCTGGATTGTCTTTCGGCGGAATATTGACAGGTGCAGTATTCTTCGATACAGGTGGGGTTTTCGATGGTCATGGGTGCTTAGTTGAAACCCACAACTGCTAAGAACCTCGCATGCTTTCGCGATTAGGATAGTGTACTAGCAGCTCATAAAAAGCCATACACGAACGCCGGATCTCTGCACTGCCAGAACATATGAATATAGCGATGGAGATTACATTATCCGGCCTACAGCTAAAATACATTCTCCGAATTAAATCACCCGTTTGATCATTGGTTGAGGCAAACCCGCTTAGGAATACCTCCCTCCCCCCCCCCCCCGCTGGGCCAGCTCAGGGGTAGTGATTAAGACGTAAAAATAATAAATTCATCGCAACGTGAGAAAAGTCTTATGGAACGGGTTTTGTTCCCTCCTTGGCTTGCGTATGATCAGCCTGAAATTCTTGAGCCTTTTAAATTTTGGAAATTCGCGCTTCTATACTCACCCAGCATATAGATCTAGGCAATGTTCGAGTGTAATCATGCTGCGCTGATTTAAGATATGATATCTTCGTATCCTGGACTACCCCTTACCTTAACATCGGGTATATGAGTGAGTTTGCAATCATTAAAAGGTATTCTGACTCCCGTCCGCTACCAGATATATCGAGCTGGACAGGCCAACCCGTGATGCTGGCCTTTTCTAAGTTTAGATCTTGATTAAGCACACATTTTGCCGCCCACCACTCCTCAAACCCCAATACCCTTCAAACTCAAGCTTTCTCCTCGTGGAATATCTGGGCCCATATTTATAGTTCGATGCAGAGTCTCGGATGTTTTGATGACCATTTACTTGCAAAGGAAACATCGAGGTGCTGAAAGCTCATCCCAAGCTCGAACTTCGGATGCTGGGTGGAATATGCAGAACAGTAAGTCACCATCGAGGTTGGACAGAAGGCCCATCCCAAGGCGTCGCATTATCTCGACCGGAGAAGCAGCGAGAGACATTGCCATGCTGAAGGAGCTTGAGACCTCCCTGCGTCTTCAAATTGACCGTCGCTACCGATGCAAAAGCACAAGCGAGGAGAGGCAGGGAGTTGCCCATCGACGCTAGACTTTCGCCAATCTGCCTTTTGCGGGATGACGTCCAAGACTCGAGAGACTTTCTGCTTCACGTCGGAGGCAAACACGGACGCGAGTGGTGCAAAGACTTGCCATGTTATGCTCGTGCGGAGGATGCGCTTCTTCCATACTTAAACACTCATCATCGGTTGTACTGCTCCATTGATGTTGCTTCTCGTCCGCGCATCTATACGATTCGTCCCACTCACCAAAGCAGCACCAGGACCAATTGCGCGAACCTTCGCGACAACACCACTCCTCAAGATGCCCCCAAAACGAGCTGCACCCTCCAATGGCAAACGCAAAGCTTCAGAAGAACCAGTATTAGCCAACAGCCATGCGAAAAAATCTAAACCCAGCAGCAGTAACACGGCCGATCCTCTGCGACAGCCGCATCACACCGCGCAAGAGGCCGAGGAGAACGGAATCGTCTTACGCACCTATTACCCGCACGAGATGAGCAACGCGCGAGCACGAGCCTACAACAACGATGAACTCGTGCGGCCAATAGAGCTGCTTAATTCGGCCCTGGAGGATACGAGGGCCCAGAGGGATAAGATTGGCGTCCGAGATGCAGTCGTCCATTGGTATAAATGCGACCTGCGGACCAAGGACAACAAATCCCTTCACCTCGCGAGCCAGAAAGCGAAAGAGAAAGGCGCCCCCTTGATCGCCATGTACATTGTCAGTCCGCAGGATTTCGAGGCACATCTGACAGCACCTGTGCGAGTGGATTTCATACTCCGGACGCTGGAAGTTTTGAAAGCGGATCTGGCCAAACTCGATATCCCCTTGTACGTCGAGACGGTCGAAAAGCGGAAGAAGATTCCCGGCAGGGTCTTGGAGCTATTACAGGAATGGGGTGCGAGCCACCTTTTTGCGAATGCAGAGTACGAAGTGGATGAGTTGCGAAGGGAAGCTCAGATGGTACGTGATTGTCTCAACCAGGACATTGCCATGGATGTAGTCCCGGATACTTGTGTCGTTGCGCCAGGGGAGCTTACCAGTGGAGCGGGGAAGCAGTATTCAGTCTACAGCCCATGGTTCCGCGCCTGGGTAGCACATATTCACAACGACACCAAGCTACTGGATCTTTTCGATGCACCGGGAAAGAACCCTTCTACAGCCCGCACTCAATTTTCAAAGCTATTCAACATCTCAGTTCCCGATGCGCCCGACAACAAGAAATTGAGCGCTGAGGAGAGGAAGAAGTTCCGAGCGATGTGGCCGCCCGGCGAAGAAGAGGCACATGAAAGGCTCAAGAAATTCGCTGATGAGCGCATCGGCGGATACTCAACTCGGAGGAATTTCCCGGCCGACAATTGGACATCTTCCCTCTCGGTGCATTTTGCTAGTGGGACACTCTCGGCCAGAACCGCCGTCCGGACCGCGAGAGATCATAATACCACGAAGAAACTGGATGGTGGCAGCGAGGGAATCAAGACTTGGATTAGTGAGGTTGCCTGGCGGGACTTCTATAAACATGTGTTGGTCCATTGGCCCTATGTGTGGTAAGTGCTGTTCACCCGTGCGCTCGTCCGCCTTTCCATCTTAACCTCCAACTAGTATGAATAAACCCTTCAAGCCCGAGTATACAAATATCACCTGGGAGTACGACCAACAACATTTTCAAGCGTGGTGCGAAGGACGGACAGGATACCCCATCGTCGACGCGGCAATGCGTCAGCTCAACTACTGCGGCTGGATGCACAATCGCTGCCGCATGATTGTCGGGTCTTTCCTAGCTAAGCATCTACTACTGGATTGGCGGATGGGCGAGCGCTACTTCATGGAACATTTGATTGACGGTGATTTTGCGTCTAACAACGGCGGCTGGGGATTTTCGGCTTCCACGGGGGTTGATCCTCAGCCCTACTTCAGAATCTTCAACCCGCTGTTGCAGAGCGAGAAGTTTGATTTGGAGGGGGAGTACATTAGAAAATGGGTCCCCGAGTTAAAAGGTGTAGAGGGCAAGGCAATTCACGAGCCGCATGCCAGAGGGTTTGGGAAATTGGCGCAAAAGAACGGATACCCCGAAAGAATCGTCGACCACAAGGAGAGCCGGGATAGATGCTTGGCTAGGTATAAGGAGGGATTAGGGAGAGATACTGCGTGAGCGCTCTTCATGTATCTCGCCAGCGAATTGCCTAATATAATTTTACCTGTTCATATCTGAACATGAGTTGCTGCGCTTGCATTTGAAGCCCACGGATGATGTCTTGCATACTAGGACTCTAGTGCCGAAGACCTATTCATCTTCGTATCTTTAAAAATCTGCACTTGCAGATATTTTGTGGTGTGGAGCGGGTTCAACGGTACGTTGAATGGGAGTGAATGTCCGGCCCGTATCTGTGCTTCAACGAGATGCTCTAACGTCACAGCTCTTCAGAAGGCCAGGGGTTTTAGGTCTCAATCTTCGGCTTGCCTGCTCCATATTCCTTGCGAAACTTGGGAAGCGCGCGACCCCTCAGGCAGTGAACAAACCCATAACCGGTGAGGGTCTGAGTTCGTTGGCACGAGGAGTCCCGATCGTGCCGTTGGTCGCGTTGGGAATTTCTCGCTTCCCTCCATTTCTCACGACTTGGAAAAATCACACTGCAATACTCGGTCTCGTTCGAAAAAGATTTGCAGGGTATGGGGTGGTCGAATTTTTTGACGTGCTGACTATCTTTGCAAGAATGCCAAATATGCGCTCCAGTCGATGCCCTCCACGATCATGATCATTTCCAGCCCAGGATTCCTACACACCCAGCCCAGTCCAACCCATAACAGCGATTGAAATCTGCTCGCTCTCATTAGTCCACAGCCACCTGCAAGATGCTCATGGGCTGGCCCATACCAAGAAACTCCCAAGCTCAAAGAGAATCATCGAATAATTTATCGCTGGAGGCTTCCGCTCCAGACGTTCTTCAACAGTCCATCGCGTTGTGCCAATCGGTTCAGGGAATCGTCGCTCTCGCCCATTGCTCGTACGAAGCCGCAAAGTGCGTAGACTTGAGACTCGCCGGTAAGTCTGCCGTTCTCATCGACCTTTCCGACGGAAATTTGAACGCTGGCGTGGTCCTTGGCCTTGATGATGCGGTTGGTTGCGCTGCACTTGCGTGGGACGTAACTGTTGCACGGGAAAAAAAAGTGTTAGCAACGTCTTCAAACCCGGGAGAGCAGCGCAATCGTTCTTGCGCCGAGGGCAGGAGCAACGTACAGGTCAACGAGTTCTCCCTTGTCGTTCTCCATTTTTGCGACGATGTGTAGATGTGTGGATTGTCGGTTTGGTGTTGAGTTTGGCGTGGAGGGGAGGGTGCTTCTCGAATTTCCAAACTTTTCGGTTAGGCTGTTGTGTGCGAAGTGCTAAACGTTATGAGGCCTGGATTGTGAGGCACGATGGGTGAGAAGCAAATCACATGACCGTGCGACCACTTAATCCCTGCTCGTTCGTCAAACAGTGCGCCATATCTTGGCGTGTTTGTTGTTGGCGATCTTTTGATAAACATTCGACCCCATCGTAATATCGACATTATTGTCGCATTGTCGCTCATTCGATATACCAGCCACTCAATGTGACCAGCAACATCAGTCCTGTCGTGCCTTCTCGGTATACGAGGGCTTAGGCCAGCTCTTCGGTCGCCCATTCGCCTCGTCTTTTCTCAGATGATGACGAGGGACATCTACGATCTATCTTCGTCTCATGCAGATCTTGTTCCAACAGCGCCGACGATGCCTTTGGCGCCATTATCATCGCCCAGCGCTGTGACGCGAAGAAGACCGCCGATTCTACGTACTGGTAGTTCAGCAGCGCCGACCCCAAAAGACGCTGTTGGGTTCACCAGCGCGGCAAGTCTACTGAGCAAGCATTTGGCGGAAAGAATGGATTCGTCTGGTTCGATCACTGCTGAAACCGCGGAAGACGAGTCTGGATCAAAGTCAACCAAGCTAAAGAGGGTTCCAAGATCTGTTACGGCAAAGCTAATGCAACATGGGTGCGGTGAACTCGTAGAAGAGGATCCTTTGCCGATCATTGATGATACAGCAGCGAAAGTAGCACGGCGGCCGAGTACGAAGAAGGTAGCCGGTCACGGAGCCTTGTCGAAAGACAAAGCAGTGAGTAAACCGAGGACCAAGAAAACGGAAGGTGTGGCAGTTACAACAAAGGAAAAAGCTCCTCGCATACCCCGGGACAAGAAAGGCGATGCAACTGTTGCAGCCGTGCAAAACGAGAAACCCTTACGAAAGCCCAGGGCGAAGAAGACTGACGAAGACTCACAATTAAAGTTAAAGGGTGGTCGAGTAACAAAGGCCAGTAGTAATGGGAACCCTACGAAAGCGAGCTTGGGAAGGGTAACAAAGTCCGATAAAGTCAGCAAGCATTTCCCAAAAGCTCCTGCCGCAACCGACGAGAGCCTTCACCTGGAGGCGGCTGTGATGAGGAGAACCGAATGGACTCCTCCAGGTCCAACAAAGAACTATCTCACAGCTTGGGTTACAACTCCGGTTCCAATCGACCGCGAGGACAGCGAAATTATTTCTGACGGTTCCGCTGCCTCGGGTGAAAACCTCAAGAAGGTTGGGAGCCTGCTTTCAACCTTTGGTTTTACCTCAAACAGCAGTCCTGCCGCGAAGAAGTCGATCGAGGGAGCTGGCACAAGGAAAAGAAAATTGATCGAGCTTGTTTCGGTTAAGCATGCCGTTGCTGATGCCATGCTAGCTGAACAGCCCCGAGCTGTCAAGAAGAAACCCAGAACGATCACTGAGGTTGCAACTGCAGCTTATGATATGTCTAAGGTAGACGATGCGACCGCCCACCACCCGGCACCTCTCCTTCAATACTTCAGTCTTGATGGATCGAGTTCCAATGATGGGTACAAAGTTCCTACAAAACCTCGGAATAGTAGTCCTGATAAGCCTGGGAAGAGAAAAATGAAAGGGGCAAAATTACCCGAGGTCATTCTCTTGTCTCCAGAATCTGCTCTCAAGCAAGCAAACAAACAGGACTATGTCTTTGGCACGTCGAGCCAGCTGGCACGAGAAGAATCACCAACATTCCTACGTGAGCTTCATCAAGCCTTGCAAGAATCTAACAAGGTAACTGATGATCCTTTTTCGGACCCTTTGGAAGATGTGATTCGCGAGTCTGCTGCTATTTCCGCTGCGAATTCTCGTCGAAGCGTCCTACCACTGGTGACCAAAAGAAATCTTTGGTCTGCTGCATCAAGAGACGAGGATGGTAAAATATTGGAGATTGAAACAGTCGATCTTTCCCAAACGCCCGCCTTCGAAGAAGCAGTCGAGCACAGCAATGCCATAGGCACAGAAATACCATTCCGTTCATGTGAGAAATCCGACACGGCGACCATTCAGCAGAGAGCTAGGTCTCTTCAACCGGCTCAAACCGCCACATCTACGGAGCTGGATCCTGAATTACCATATGCAGCTACGACAAGTAACGGAGGAAATACGTTTGAAAATACCACAATCACCTTGTCTGATCCTGCAGATGGTGAAGTATGGCATGACTTGACAGACACCTCCCCGGCTGAGCAACCGCTTGTGAGAGAATCAGATGCTATTGGTCCCATTGAAGCAGCTATACGACTCGAATTACGAAGCCCAGCTAAACCAAAAAGCCACCAGTCTCCTTGCCCAGCTAAGATTGCAATACCTACAAAGAAAACTGGCACGGCACCAAAGGCTAAAGGCACCGTGATGCCAGACTACAACGCCTACACAGACGCACGGCTGGCAAAAGAAATAGCATCGTACCATTTCAAACCTATCAAGAAGCGAGATGTGATGATTGACCTTCTAAAGCAGTGCTGGGAAGGGAAGCAAAGACTGGCTCTGGAATCACTCGCAACTAACACCAAGCTTCGTACATCTGCTGCGATATCCCAAAAGTCTACTACAAACCCCACAAGCCAGACTTCTCCTATAGCAGTATCGCCTCCGAAGAAGCCACGAGGCCGACCTAGGAAGGACAAGACAGTACTAGTAAAAGCATCTCCAACTAAACAAAAGTCGCGCGGTCAACCTAAAGCTTCCCGGGCTGCTGAGAACCTCGATTTTGATAGTGATGCTCCACTATTCCAGCTACGGACGCCCAAGAAACCCCAGAAAAACAGCCAAAGAATCGATGAAATTTATGACTCTGATCCTGCACTCACGCCATCTCCGCCTCGGCGGCCAGCATCACAAATCCGCACGCCTCCAATACCTCTCCAGGTGTCTGTGTCAACAAGCGCTGATGACACACCAGTTCTGTCTCCAGCATCGTCGCAGACTCTTTTAAACACGTACATATCTAAAGCTGTTAAGGCTGCACCTCCTTCCAACGATGCAAAACGCCCAAGCTGGCATGAGAAGATCCTGGTCTACGATCCCATTGTACTTGAAGACCTTACCGTATGGTTAAATACTGGCGCACTGGAAAGAGTCGGCTGGGACGGGGAAGTCGCACCAAATGAAGTCAAGGAATGGTGTAGAAGTAAGAGCATATGCTGTCTTTGGAAAGAAACCTTGAGAGGTGAAACTAGGAGCCGGTATTGATAGGGCTTGGATGTGGTATCGATTGGATATTACTATATAATATGGTCACGAAATTATGCTTTAATGAAGAACATCACAAGGTACAACCACGCATATGTCGGTTGACGAAAAATGGCACAGGGAGCAACATGAAATACACGTCTTTATTATAGTAAAGTTATTAAGAAGGCTGCGCCCAATTAGCGACTATCCACCCCAACCACGGTTCCAAAACCTGCTGGTACATAGGTCTTTAGTAAACATATCTGAAGTTGTTATTCTCCCGGTCGGTCAAATCATCAAAAGCATGAACCATGTCTGGATCGTAAGCCGCGTGGACACCAGCAGCAACCAGCTCATCTTTCTTGCGGTTCTCCCGCAAGAGATGGAAGCGCAAGAAGATAATCACGAGGATCAGCAAGCTGTAGCAACCCAAGTGCGTCGCAAACGCGATGAAGTACTTCGGGGCATCTCGCTTCAGGAACACTTGCGACCCGGCGGCGTTGCCGGCCGCCCAGCAGATGAAGTTGGCGGCTACCACCACCGTCTTCTTCGTTTGGCCGGCAATGTTTCGCGAGATCATCGAGATGGAGAGCGTTTGGGCCGACCAGAAGCTGAGGGTCAGGTAGTAGCTGATCAGGAGGCCGACTTTGGTTCCCAGGTTGGTGTTGTTCACGGTCATCAGGACGATGGTGCCGACAAAGGACCTATGCCGGTTAGTTTCTCATCCCGCGGCTAATACGAGGCAGGGCACTTACGGGAGGACAAAGCAGCCCATCACAATCAGATTCTGGTGGTACCTCAATACCAGCCATCGCGACGACAGGAGAACGATGATGATGTAGGCGCCCAACACCATGGCCAGCAGCTGGGTTTGCAAGATGGTGAAGTGGAAGCCGGTGATGATGATGTTGGCAAAGGCACCCAGACCACTGGTCGGAAGCGTGGTGCAGATGGCGATGAGGCAGTAGCAATAGGTCTGGGGATCGGTCAGGCCCTCGATGACCTGCTCCCGACGGAACTTGCGGTTCTGCATGCCCGTCTGGTTGGATCGCACGCGCTCGACCATCAGCTTCTTGTCCTCCTCGCTGAAGCACTTGGCGCGCATGGGCGAGTCAGGCATCCACCAGAGCACAAAGCATCCCCAGAGGAAGGAAAAGCTTCCATAGGTGATGAAGATGGCTTGCCAGCTCTTCAATGGCCCTCCGGGCTTGATCAGGGTAAAGCAGTACGCGAGGAGTCCCCCGACAATCTGCTGGGCGCCCTGGGGGAGATGTCAGTGACAAGGGTTCTCGTTGAAGACGGAAAGTAACTATCTTACGTTCATCATATACCAGTATGTCACGGTGGCGGCTTGCTCTTCTCGCTTGTACCACATGCTGGACAAGACCACGAAGATCGGCTGGCACGCGGCTTCGAAGATGCCGAGCAGAGTTCGCACCGTCACGAGGCCTTCAAAGTTGTGGCACGTAGCGTGCAGGGTGAGGATGACACTCCACGCACAGATGTTGAATGCTAAATACTTGGCGATGGGCACGCGCTGGATTACCCAATTGGTGGGATATTCGACGATGAGGATGGCAATATAGATACACGTCGTCAACCACGAATACTGACGAGTTTGTTAGCACGGGTTGGCAGAACCGATAAGTTCGAAAGACTTACCTGTTGCCCGACCAGGTTCGTGTCCTTCACAAGTCCCATGATGGATGTGAACGACATGGTGCCCTTATCAAGGGCTTGCAAGAAGTAGGTGAAAACCATGACAGCGAGGACTCGACGATCGATCAGCCTGCGAAGTCTTTTGTCTTCCTCGGCGCTGATATGGATCTGGACATCGCTGGTGTACTTGGCGACTTCCGCGTCGACTCGATCGAAGTTCATGTGATCATCTTTCCCCATGTCGGGCGAGAGCGTTCGCTCAATGTGGGCGATATCTTTTTCATTCTTGGACACAGGCTGCTCGCCGTGGTGCGGGGCATTGATTTTCTCGTCGATGGTAGCCATGCTGACTTGGTCTTGCTCGAGTTGAGGCTCGACACGGCGAGAAAAGAGAAGAGATGGAACTGGGGCTGGAGGGAATGGGAGGGTTCACGACGCCGGCGATGGCCTCCTTCAAGTACTTGCAGGATACATAGGTGCGATGAGCGGACCTAGCTCGCTTCATGGATTTACCCACTGCTTATTCTGCACGTACATGGCATGGCCAGGCTGGGGAGAGATGCGGTGACGGGGGGCCTGGGGTATGGAGGCACATCGAGGGGAGAGTTTGGCCCAAGCCAGCCACTCTCGCCGTCTTTCGTCCCGGGTTGCGGGTCCCCCTGTGCCCATGGGGAAAGCCATAGTCAAGCCTGCAGCGGGGAAGTGGCGTTTTTGGGCACGTTGCAGGGTCGAATATCCGGGGATCTTGCGGTTCGGTCACTCGGGGTAGCTCGGTGCTTTGTTATCCCTGGCCGTCCTCGAGAACACGCCGACATGCATGGGTTTGCATGGAGGGGTCGGGAAGATCGTCAGAGTATCGTGGGGTGAATTTTCAAAGTACTTTTGCAATCGTCAGGTCGTTTCGACAGAGCTCGACAGTTCTTGTTGAAGCACATCCTGTCTCCCTCTCGTCAGCCATGCCTCTCTCTTATCACGGTATCGAATCTGCAAAGGTGCACAAATCCATTCGCCTCCTCATCGATCAATTGGTCAACATCAAAGACACGACTGGCGAATTCCTCCTGTGTCTGCCTGATGGCCGCGTGATCGATACCAAAGGATGGAACGACTGGGAATGGACCCATGGGATTGGACTCTATGGGATCTGGAAGTACTACTCCCTGACGGGCGATGACTCGTTGCTGGCCATCATCGAAGCCTGGTTCAAGAACCGCTTCGATGCGGGGGGCACGACCAAAAACATCAACACCATGGCTGTCTTCCTCACGCTGGCATATGTCTACGAGAAAACCCAGAATCCGGTCTATCTCCCGTGGTTGGACGTCTGGGCCGAATGGGCATACCACGATCTCGAGCGGACGAAATATGGCGGCATGCAACATGTTACCTTCTTGGGGCCCAACACCTCGCAGCTCTGGGACGACACCCTGATGATGACCGTTCTGCCGCTGGCCAAGATTGGCAAAGTCCTCAATCGACCCCATTATGTCGCCGAAGCGACCCGGCAGTTCCTTATCCATATCAAATACCTCTTCGATTCGAAAACGGGACTCTTCTTCCACGGCTGGACCTTCGAGGATGGCGGACACAACTTTGCCCGGGCCTTGTGGGCTCGGGGCAATTCCTGGCTCACGATTGTCATTCCCGAGTTTATCGAACTGCTGGACCTACCGGCCGACGACCCCATCCGCCACCACCTACTCGACACGTTGAACGCACAGTGCGAAGCGCTGAAGGCAGTCCAACGACCATCGGGGCTCTGGTGTACGCTCCTGGATCAGAAGGAAGAGGAGGGCTCGTATGTTGAAGCGTCGGCCACGGCTGGCTTTGCCTACGGCATTCTCAAGGCGCAATCGAAGCATTACATCGGGACGGAGTACGCGGATGTGGCATCCAAGGCGATCCAAGGCGTGCTCGCAAACATCAGTCCGGAGGGCGAGTTGTTGAATACCAGTTTTGGCACGGGCATGGGCGATAGCTTGCAGTTCTACAAGGACATCCCCCGTACCAGCATGCCTTATGGACAGGCGATGGCAATAATGGCGTTGACGCAGTTTCTGAAGGAGTTTATCTGAGGGGATCTTGTAGGGCGACATCGAAATAGACTTCTTGTTCGTGCATGCATAAGAAAATACTTTAATGTGTTATCCAGAGGTGTTCCTTGCATTGCCCGTGGCACGATTGAGGATGGATGACCCTCGGTGGTGCATCCCCAGATCTCGGCATCCCACTTCTCAGCCTTCAAATCGTGGGGAAGTTCAGTCCGTTAGGCGAGCAAGTGACGGTCCCCCTCCACGCTCGTATCCGTGGCAATAGCCTCCTTGGCAGAGCTTGGCCCTGGTTTTCATTCATGGAAAATCTCATCGAAGACCGTGAGAAGCTCGCAGCCCAATCTCGCAGGTTCGGGTTGGTCTCTATCGACCGAACAACAACAAACTTCAACATCAGCCAGGTACCGCAAAGCTTCATTCGGAAAATCATAGCCGACGCAGCCGGGGCAGCTGACTACAACTCATTAGCCAGTATGCATCGATTCTGCATCCAGTCTAGCACATCATGTGAATGTCCAAATGCTTTCGTTGTCTAGGGCTGGTCATTCCTCACCACCGAGTTCACGTAGGCTGCGTTGCTCGTCTGGGAGACTCGCCGCCTTGGATACATGCCTCCATGGAAGCTTGGAGCGGGTCAAAGTTGACCGACCCTTCGCCGCATCTCAATCTGCCTTCCCCTTTTCGCCCTCCAAGAGCCCTGAGAGCGGTGCGATCTGCCACGAAGCCAAATCGCAATTTCTTCACTGCCGTGGGGAAACGCTGCTGGAGGGATGTGCGGATGCGGGGCATAGCCATGACGAAATGATCGGTTCGTTGCTTCAAATTCTTCAAATGCAGGTCAAGTATTCTTTTGTAGCCGCTTGTCCCAGGCTTCATATAGAAGCGATTGGAGTGAAGTATCTCGCCTGTTTTTCTCAATCATGTCTCTCTTTTCGGGAGTCACGCTGCTACGGTACTTCCACGTACTTTCTCTGTTCTTCACCTATGTTCTAGCGGTCCTCAATGCCACCGAGAGCTCCACTTACCTGGTTCTTTCCAATGACCGGCTCTACGCAGCGGTCAAGAAGTCGTTAGGGGGCATCACCAACCTGACTCTGGATGGGCAGAATCTCCTCGGGACATTGGGCAGTGGCGGGGTGGGCGTCGGTCCGTATCTCGACTGCTACTGCACACCCTCAGGATTCTACACTCCCGGCGCCATTGCACCGCGATACCAGCTCATCCACAGTGTGGATTCTTCCAACACCTCCTATGGCGGGATTGTCATGAGCGAGACATACCCGCCGACGGGGCAGGTCTTGGAGCAGTACTGGTTTCTGCGCGAGGGCGAGACGGGCTTGCACACGTTCAGCCGACTGGTTTACCATAATGCAACAACGCCCTTCTTGCGCAACCTGCAGGAGTTCCGGACCCTCTTCCGACCCAATTCCCCGATCTGGACGGATCTACTTACGAACGAGAAGCAGTACGCCCCCTTGCCTTCCAAAGCCGCGATCGCGAAGGAGGTCGTGGTGCAGGACGCCACTTGGTATCTCGGAAATACACCCGACGACGAGTACGTCGTCCAGGAAGCGGACTACTTCACCAAGTACACGTTCTCGGATACGTGGCGGGACCATGATGTGCATGGCATGTACTCGGATGGCTCGACGAGCGATGATGGCTCGACGTTTGGCGCCTGGCTAGTGCAGAATACGAAAGATACGTATTTCGGCGGACCGCTGCATTCGGATCTGATTGTGGATGGGATCGTCTACAATTATATCGGTGGGTGATTTGGAATGGTCATGTGTAGATGGCGCTAATTCGCGCAGTCTCGAACCACCACGGCGATCAGACGCCCAACATTACTGATGGCTTCGATCGCACCTTCGGTCCTCAATACTACTACTTTAACAAAGGCGACCCATCCGCCACGCTCCAAGACTTGAGAGAAGACGCCCTGCAATTCTACTCCCCGACCTGGAACGCGGCTTTCTACGACTCCATCGCCAAGCATGTTCCTAACTACGTGCCCACCACGGGCCGCTCCACCTTCAAAGCTCACGTCGACCTGCCCCCCGGCGCCGGGCGACCCATTGCCGTCCTGGCCCAAAACCGCGTGGATTTTCAAGACAACGTCCAGGATACCACGGCCTACCAATACTGGGCCGACATCGACCCTGTGACGGGAGATGTTTCGATCCCCATGGTCAAAGCCGGCACCTATCGCTTGACCATCTACGCCAGCGGCATCTTCGGCGACTACACCAAAGACGACATCGTCATCACTGCGGGTGCAGTTCGTACCGAGCACGCGCGCTGGCGCGAAGAGACGGCGGGCAGCGAAATCTTCCGCATCGGCGTGCCGGACAAGTCGTCGGGCGAGTACCGCCACGGCTACGCGTTGGATCCCACGCATGCGCGGCACCCCGAGGAGTACCGCATCTACTGGCCGGTGTACGACTTCCCGAGCGAGTTCCCCGACGGCGTGCGCTTCACAGTGGGGCAGGACGACGTCGCGCAGGATCTGAACTACGTGCACTGGAGTGTGTTTGGCGGGTATGCCAACTCGCTCCGGCCCGTGCCGTACTACGAGAACGTGAATAATTGGACGCTGCTCTTCGACCTGGCTGAAAGCCAATGGGCCAAGAAGCGCCGGGCGACCTTCACGGTCTTGCTGGCTGGCGCGAAAACGGCGGCGGGGAACACGGACGTGTTTAATGCGTCGGAGCCGTACTCGAATCTGCCGTACACGGTCTCGGTGAATGGCCACGATCTCGAGCCTTGGATCATCCCGTGAGTTTGCCTTCCTGCTGATGTCCCTTTTACGTTGTGTCGTGTTACCTGAGCTGAGAAGCTGCGTTCTAGCTACTACCAGTCGTCATCGTGTGCCGTCCGCTCGGCCGTGATCTGCTACAACCTCGGGCACAAGTTCACCTTTGATCCCAAGCTCCTCGTCACAGGCGTCAACGAGATCGTGTTGAGCCTCCCGGCCAACGCCACGGATTATGAATCCGCGGTGCTTCCGCAAAGCGTCTATGTCCAGTACGATGCGCTGAGGTTGGAGGTTGTTTGACGTTTGATGGGCACGCGACGGAAGGACCGAGATGTTAATCACCTGATGCAATAGATCCGTAATATCATGTGTGTATGTATATGCAAAGTTCCAACCTAATCACTTGAGACCCGTGCCGCGAACGCTATTCTTGTATCACAGCAACGCTACGGCGAGAAACTCCATGAAGAGAAGGTAGGAATGCGGGCGTGCTTGGTTTGCACATGAAGAACTGACTCCAGACGGAAGATCCGTCTCACAACTCCGTTGATGATATCCCGAAATCCACACTAAGTCGTAGCTCCCCAGTTCCCTAGGTGAATGAATCCCTTACGCGAGCAAAGCTGTCGTAGCCCAGCCGGGCTTTAGCGATAGGGCTGCACCGAGCCATTCAGCAGCGCGATCCCCAACGTCCCTGCCCCTGCCACGAGATTGGTTTTTCCTCCAAACTCTTTCTTGATTCTCGAGCTGTTCCATGGTGAGCGGACGCAAGGAAAGAGAGCGGGTACGAGGTAGGAATTGATGATCACTAGCCTTTCCCCACCGGGTATTGTTGCTTCCAAGACAGTAGTCCAGCTGGTCGGCGGGAAGCCAAGTTTTGCTTCCCCGCAATTTTCCAAGGGGGAGCTCCACCAAGCAAGAAGTCCGAACCCAGAATTCATCACATTCCACAGGAGCAGGGAATCATCGCCAGCTGGGTAGGTGGTTGATTCCAACCTTGGAAACGCTCTCGGCTAAATCGTCATGCCGTCGTTCAGCTAACGTCGACCCACGTGCGAGGCATGACATCACAGCATTGAGGGGTTGCACGGCGACGGAGACGTAGATGGCGCAAAGAGGATAGAGGGGCCCCATTCCATTCGTCTGCCGCCAAGACTAGTGAGAGACACAGCGGCGCGGCTGTTGAGGCTTTGTTTCGGCGGGAGACGAGCGAGTATTAAATGCCTTCTGGTCCCGCGTCCTTCGTCTCTCATCATCAGTAACTGCCGTCTCCCCGTGCATTACATCCTCTATCTCTCCTCCCGATCCTACCATCACAAGAAATCCAACATGCCTGGCAGCAACGAGCAAACGTTCCACATCCCCGACTCCATCCCGGTCGGGAAGTTCCACGAGCACCACAAGCACAAGAAGGAGGAGGGCGCCGATGACACCCACATCGACACCCAGCATGATAAGGCCGGTCTGCAAGAGGTGACCGACATGAAGGTATGCATGCATTGCGTTCTCCGCCGGTCGGATTGGATACTGACTTTTTGCTACAGAAGGGCGACAAGCAGAACGAGGGGATGAAAGCTGAGGAGGCAGGCCTGGCGGGACAACCCCACGGCTCGGCGTAATGGGCCCAAATGTTATCATACCAATCTTGTAATATTAGCGGTTATCGAGGTTCGGAGTTATGCATTCGTAAATAGGATCCTGTTCCAAACCCCTTTGGCATTTAAACTTGCTTTGAAGCGTCGCCAACGTGATATTCAATGTGAATGGTCGGTTAAATCCTGTCGCCAGCTCAACTGCCAAAACTTAGCGATCACACGCCGGTCCCAAAGAAACTATGCTCAGGTCGTGTGAGGTATTGCAGCGCTCCTACGGAAATTCATAGTCCCAGCCGTCGAGAATCCAGGAATTAGATATGTCAAAATTGAGCTCCATCTCGGGCACCTGTCCTTCCCCTTAGCATTTCATCGAGGGACATCATAGACCTAAACTTACCAGAGAGCTCTGAAATGGGTCGGGATAAGGATCGTGGTTGGCGACCTCGTTACCGCTACTTGAATTGCCGTTGAACTGCCATGATCGTATCAGTTCCAGCTTTTCGTCCCATGCCGCAAGACACATCTTCGAACTCATCTTCGCAGCTTCTTGGACGTTACGGCCCCGAAGATGGGCGATGATGATGGAAAGAAAGAAGTGCCCTTTCGCACTGTCCTTCCCCATGGCTAGTCGTTGCGCCACATGGCCTAAAAACCTATCTAATGCATCTAGTAAAGGTCTCTTCAGTTCGTTACTCATGTACGAGTATTCTTCCGATGCTTGCATCTGTAATTCAGAGCATATGAGGATGGATGCATGAAAGAAGTCTTCCTTGAACATCCCTCCCCCGATGGTTCGCAAGCGAGCAAAGTCCTCGGAGGATTTCGGAAGCATGGTTGCTATCGGTGGATATGAAAGCAGGGCCACGCTAGAATCCAGACACACTTTGCGTGACAGATAGAACTGAGGGAATCTTCCTGCCCTTGCTGCATACAGGTAATGAAGATGGATGAGATACCTCCTAGTCAGATGATCGAGCATGTAGATTTGGAAGCTGGTCGGCTGATTGGAGGACGTGTATTGAGGTTCCAGATTCTGGGGACGGAAGAAGCTGGGAATTGCGTGGTAAGCTTCAGTCAGCGCTTCGTGTAGGTTTATGACTTCGTCGTACGTTGGCTGTGAGTGGATCTTGTTGACCAGTCGTGCGACATTGATCCGGACAGAAATCGACCCCAACAAAGCAAGCTGCCACGATGTCTGAGTGAAAACGCCTGTCGGCTTCGATTCAGGTAGCGTTGTCGTGGTTTCGTCAAAGTCACAATCATCAAGGTTGGCTGGAGGCTTGCAGTCGTAATCCTCAGAAGAGAGTAGCAGAGGCATGCCAGCGTACGGGTTCGACTGAACGGCGAATTCCAACACGGTGGCCCAAACCCGTCTTCTCATTTCCGCTTCAAATACACTGACGCCCGGAAACATCCCAGGATCTCGGTGCAAGCCCATATTCAAGGCCATGGTCAAGATATTACTAGCAGATGCCCAGAAAGTATCGGCACCGATATCGTTTGCTTGTCGGGCAAGGGCCAGAAGGCACTGAAGTTGGATGGAATCGAAAGAGAGTTGTACTTTTTCAAAGGGTGCTTGGAGCCATGTTCGTGCGGCAGAAATCCACGACACCGTTGACGGTCGTGACACTAGAGGACTATCGCCTTGGTACCATACTGCTCCAACTGCAATCACCAGAAGAAGCTTTATTACAAAATGGGTGTCAGCAGTTTCAGAATCCTCCCAAAAGGATCGGTATGCTTTCATAAAGGTAGGAACATGAAGAATTCGGTAGGTTGTTTCAAATGTTCGTAAATAGAGCTGAACTAATTCATCACATAGTTGTCGAGGAGGGATATAGTCTCTCGGGCTAGGGAGATGAAATAGATTGGCTTTGAACTCAGACTTGATTGCACGCATGGTAGCTTTACACTGCTGTAGCAGTGCTCGTGATTCATTCCATTCAGGGTCTTTGGAGAAATCCTGGAGAATGTCAAACTGTGTACACATTAGCTTCTATACTCATAGCATACACGATGAACGACGACGATAGTCCAGAGATAGTCCAGAGCTAGATATCAAAGCGCAAGGCAGTCTTCACCGGGTGGTGAACTGAAACTCACTTGGCTAAACATTAACATCCAGTTGGTATGTCCAAAAAACCTCGATCTCGAAGCTGTACTCTCATCTCTAGCCTTGGCCGAGAAGAGCTCTTCGGCCTTTGGGGTCTTTGGGTCATTGCTGGACCGAACAGAACTGTCTATGTTGTCCGGATTGGCGAGTGTATTGTTCGCAAGATTATTTTGCTGTTTCGTCTCACTCAGGAGCTTCTCTAAGTCCTGAACCTTATTGACCAGCTCTCTGACGATTGGCGATTCTTGGTGCTGAGGAATTGGATTGTTGTCTTCTGTGTTGGAAGATGCGTTGAAGACGAAAACACCGGGAGGCCTCCGGCTATTCACGCTCGAAGTGGACGCAGCCGACGGACTCGCTGTATCATAACGTCTTCGAGGAGGTTGCTGATCGGACCTATAGGTGCAGAACTGATTTCCCGAGGTAACACACTGTCGACATGGCACTTTCCTGTCACATTTGATTTTCCGCTGCCGGCATAGAACGCAAGATAAAGCCGGGCGACGTCTCTGCCGGATCGGTGGATCCATGTTGCTCCCCCGCAGAGACAGCTAGATTCATCGACACGACAGTGCGGCCTGAGCTATGGCGAAGAATCCTTCCTACGAGGATTATTGCAATCGTTGTTTATAAACGGTGTCCAGGAAGCAACACACGATGTCGTTGATTTTAACTCCGCATTTGTAATAGCCGAGACCGTTACACCCGAGATTCCTTTATTTTGTATACAATTGGCCACAGAACAGAATTATAGGATAGTACATCGTTGTGAAGATAGAGGCAGCTATGTTAGAAGAAAATGAAGTAAACCAGAAGCTCCAGTTGAGAAGATGGATGTTTCTGACTAGAGGAAGCCGTGTCTACTCAGGCACCACAAGCCGAGTGGATTCCCCATTAGGCAATAAATTGCCGAACTGTTATTCCGTCGATAGCTAGCTCTTTCAGGCAAGCTGGAAACCAGCCATCTTCTTGAGATCATGGCAGTCCGAACGTGAGGTGTTACTCAATACAGATGCGGGAGCCAATTGACGCTGGCTGGCTGTACACGAAACAAGAGCACCAAGTCGCCCACAGATGAGCGCTCGTGCTCGTGTGGCCAGTCTTACAGCAGATATTCGTCCGTAGCCCCTGCGCGGGAGGACCTAGCCCGTGGCCAAGCCCGGGCTGATGGCTTGCGGACATTCCTCCAGTACTGTAGGGCCCAGAGATCTTATCAGATCGGTTCAGAGGTCTGCTCCAACAAGTCCCGCACGTCAAAGACTAGAGCCAGCACCGGATTACCCCACTTCCGCAGAACTGAAGAAAAGCACTGTCGATGCAATGCACTTCCGGGTCCGACGGCACATGGTGTAAGACGCGGTGTCGACTTGACCCTTCCATTGATCCTTTGTCGGAGCCTCCGATGCTTTTATTTATACAATCCATCGAGTGCCCTAATTGAGTACCGAGTCTTGTTTTTTTTGGCATTTTCAGACTTTTGCCACTGTCGTCTTGGGGTTTCCAAACCTAGCACTCCTTCTCTGACTGTACTTGAATCCATTTCTATACATACATATACAAGTGTTATATCGATATATACGTCATTTGCGAACTGGCTGTGCAATGCCGTTCAAGAAAAAATCTAAACCCTCCCAGCAGGACCCCGCTCCCACTCTTGCCGTTTCCCACCCAAGTGCCGCGGATCTCGACATCCCAGATGGGGGATATGCTTGGGTACAGGTCTTTGCCATCTTCTTGGTCAATGGCTTCACATGGGGCCAGACGGCGGTATGTCTTTCCCCCATACCACTTACTGCTATACTGTTGCTAATTCAAGGACGTTGGTGATATAGTCCTATGGAGTGTACCTGGCCTATTATCTAGACAGCAACACCTTTCCAGAAGCAACCTCAATCGATTACGCCTTTATTGGTGGCCTACAGTTTGCCCTCTCACTGTTGGTTGCCCCCGCCGCGACCATCACGGCACGCCGGTATGGACTTCATCAATGCATGCTCGTCGGCATCGTGCTCCAGACCATCGGCTTCATCTGTGCCTCGTTTGTCCACCGGATCTGGCAGCTGTATATCACCCAAGGCGTGCTAATTGGCGGGGGCCTGGGGTTTATCTTCGTGCCGGCCACGGCCATCCTCTCGCAGTGGTTTGACAAGAAGCGGAGTCTAGCAACGGGCATCGCGTCCGCAGGATCGGGCATCGGAGGGCTCATTTTCTCCTTCGGGAGCAATGCCATTATCCACAACGTCTCCCTGGGATGGGCCTTCCGTATCACAGCCCTGATCTGCGGTGCCATGAACCTCACGGCCGTGGCTCTGATCCGGAACCGGAACAAGACCATCAAACCACCCCAGCTGGGTTTCGATACCAAACTTCTCGTTCGCTACGACGTAATCCTGTTCCTGGCCTGGGGGTTTATTAGCATGTTTGGGTACATGACTCTTTTGTACTCGCTCTCGGCCTTCGCGACCTCGCTCGGCCTGTCCAAGACACAATCCGGCAACATCTCAGCCTTTCTCAACCTGGGGACCGCGCTTGGTCGGCCCGCGGTGGGGTTCCTCAGTGACAGGTTTGGACGCATGGAAGTGGCCGGTAGCCTGACCTTCGTGGGAGGAGTGTTCTGCTTCGCCATCTGGATTCCGGCCAAGACGTATGCAGTGACAATCTTCTTCGCCATTGTGGTGGGTGCTATCTTTGGGGTTTTTTGGATGGTAAGACTCTCTTGCCCTCTCTGATCAAGATCTCCACTAATTGTGACTTCAGACCGTTGCTCCCATTGCGGTGAATGTCGTAGGCGTTCCCGAAGTGCCTTCCATGCTTTCCATATACTGGCTTGTGATAACTGCACCAACGCTATGTCAGAGTCCCCTCCCCGTGGTTTTTAACTAACAATGACTAACAATGCACAGTTACCGAAGTAATTGCACTGGAGCTCCGCCGGCCGCAGATGTCGAACCAGTACATTTATCCGCAGATCTTTTCCGGCATCTCGTACATCGTGGCGAGCGTCTGTATGTTGGAATTGCGACGGGTAACCCGCAAGAAGTGGAGGGCCCACCATGCCAGCGCTGTTCTTGAGACCACGGATACCATGACCACAATCCCCCCCGGAGCAGATCCAGAACGGGGAGAGAAAGAAGCCCAGGTGTTCAAACCCGAAGTCGCACCCTCGCACACAGTCCAGCTCGAACCAGCGTGGCCAACCGCAAAAGCCAGCGCCGGCTAACCACCCCACCGCGACGCCTCTTCAACAAACCAAGTCTCCCGGCGTGAAGACTTCGAAATTGGAAGAGGATTCATAGATCAAGCCCCTAACCGCCAGGGTCAACCCGCCCACAACAAGAGAACACCAGCCCTTCAAAACGCTTCTCAGTCGTCACACATGGATACATGTGATCCACGAGCTCGAGAAGTCCCAATATCAAGCCCCTAACCGCCAGGGTCAAACCAAGCCTTCCGCGAATCCGGCGAGCGATGGGCGAAGGAAATAGAAAATGTCAACGTCAAGCCGCTACTTGCCAGGGTCGGAAGAAACGCAGAAGACGAAGCACTTGACAACACCTGGTCCAATTGAGCAGACCTGAAAGCTTATCACCTACCCCGTATCGTGCAGCCGAGCTCATTTATGAGACTCGATCTTGCTTCAGAGTTCGAAATAAGGGATGCAGGAGCCCACCAGCTATTAGGAGCGCCATTAGAGGATATTTGAGTCAAGGAATCGAAATCTCGAAAGCCCACGTACTGTTATATAGCAAAACTCTGTCGATATCCAGGAGCGGTATTTAAATACCCTAGACATGTCAATTCAACGCAGTGCAGACAAGACTAGACAGATAATTGTAGAGCCAAGGACTCGAAAGCCTTCAGTCTATTGTTGTAACCTATGAAACATTACCTATACCTTAGCTGCTTGCCATTTTACCCCTCCACCATCAATCGGCGCACCGAGCAGTGACGCGCCATTACAATTTTGACCATCCTGCAGTTTTCCACCAATTACGAACAATATTAATATCCTACGCCGAGGCCAAAACATATACAGGAGCAGCCAAGTTACAAAACGACGATAGCCTCCCGTGATATCTTGTCCCGCTAGCCGTAACACCTTGCTAATCAGACCAAACCAGAGAAGTCCACCGTGAACCTCACCAACCAGATAGGATACAAAACCAGGTCATACCAGCCAACGCCTCGTGTCGATTGGTAACCACCTTGGAAAAACTTCGCCAAAATAATAAACGCCCTACAGTCAAAAACTGCATCCAAGAAAAAGAAAACACAAACGGACTTTTCGAGCACAGACTAATTAATGCCCACCTCCGGGCGGCATATCGAACAAATTAAGCGGCCATGAATGATTCATCGGAGGTCCTTGTCCCATGTGCTGCATGCCCATGTCTCCCATGTCTCCCATATGATTATGCACCATAGCATGGCCGTGGTTTGTTGGACTGATTGCCGCAATAGAATTCTGTCTCTGTGTGGGCAGTTGAGGACGTGGTTGCATTTGCAGTTGAGGCTGAGGAGGAATTTCGGGCACAGAATTAAATGTGCCCGCCATCGTAGAAGTATAATGCTGCCAGGCTGCCGGCATAGATGCCGGGGAGTTGTCAGTCTGATAGGCATATTGTGGCTGGGGAGCCTGAGAGAAAGCGTGCATCATTTGATTCTCAGCCTGGCCACTAGAATCGGTTGTTTGGTAGTCAATATACTGATTGATTGGAGGTTGAGATGAGTTAGGATACGCATTGTACTGCGGCTGTGAAGGGTAAGGAGCTGGCTGATTTGCAAGCTGGCTTTGCCCCATAAAGTTAGTGCCTTGTGAATCGGAGCCAAAGCTGAAATTGTTGAATGCTGGAGAAGGGTCTACACTTGGAGACATGCTGCCTTCAGAATCAGGCTCGTTTTTTATGTTGTCAGAATCCATGTATTGTGAAGATGCTGGAAGTGTCGGTAACCTTGTTGGGAGAACCCGTTTGTCCAGAAGGGCCAGTGTTCCTTCGATGACCACTCTTACCGCATCGCGGAGTCGTGTGCCGGAACCTGAGAAGTTAGTGTCAACTCGATGCTATAGGAGATAGATAGATGTACGCACCAAGTAGTTTGCCAACATCCCCCATGATGTCCAACCACATATTCATCTCTCCTTTGACCGAAGCTAGATCAGCCGCAGAGCTTTCGCCCCGTTTCTGGAACTGATTGAAAAGAGTTGTGGTTATAGCCATGACATATACAGTGCTGTTGTACCATGTCGTATCCAGGCTCTTGTGTTCTCCGAGCGCTTTGACGACAATAAGCATTTTTCTCGCAGTTTCTACACAAATCCTAAGATTTGCAGCCTCGAACTCCTGATCCTTCGTCTGAGATACGGAAGGATGCCGTAAGAGAAGGCGAAACTCTAGGGCCCAAACTTGAGTGTAAAGCGCGAATACTTGACCATCACTAATACCGACACCGGCGTCGCCATTGACCAGCTCTTCTGGTAGCTCTTCTTGCCATTTTTTAAGTAGAGCCTCGAGGCGCAATACCTGTGATTCGTACAAGTCGGGTCTTCTTCTGACAGCGTAGATGGTGTTGTACAGCTCGTTGAATAAAGGTAGGATCCTATAGGCTGCAAGACCAACCAGATGACCACACTTGCCAGGTCGAGACTCATCTAGGCCATTCTCCGACAACAATTCGTCATCTATGGGCTCTGGGAGCTCAACGTCAAAATCTTCGGTCCTGAAAGTCATGGGACGGCCCAACTTGCCGCTAAGGGTAATGTCGATCGCTAACAGGGACCAGAAGGTGCGCTTCCGCATCTCAATTTCGAGAGCACTTGGCATCGAGCAGGATGCCCATCTTTTGGCCGATCGGTGAAGACCAAGCTCAATAGCCAGTGCCATGGTCGTTTGCGTCATAATCCAGCTTGCTCCGGGCTTGGGGAAGTTGCGCAGATGAGCACAGATCAACGTCAGGGCCTGGACATCTTGAAAGGTGTGGCTGCTGACGAGATCATAGAACTTGCTCAGGCAAAAATGGTAATGCAAATTTGACTGGCTATTCTTTTTCTCAGATTCGCCGGGGGTTTCGCTATTGCGGGTTCCGAATTGGAAGCAGATAACAGCCATGATCATGTGCACAATAACCGTTTCTGCTGCCGTCGGAACGAAGGAGAGATCGTCATACATACGGGCTGCCAATTTTACAACGGTGGGCTTATGCAAGAATGGTATATATGGTGCGATCGCTCCAAAATACCACTCAATGTAAGTCATCCCTATCTCACGCTTGGGTAATTCCAAATTATCAATCCTGTGGTTCACGCCCAAGGATGACTGAAGGAAAGCTTGGTAGGACTTGTTGTAAAGTCGAGGCTGCGAGGCTGAGGGGTCGGGTTCGTCCATATCTTGAGACTGGAAGTCCGCAATATCGATGTCCATGCCGAGGATAGACAGTGCTGTGCCCCGAATGGAGCTGAGACTCAGAGAACCCCCGGGTGACACGCCAAGGTAATTATCACCTCTGCAGCTGGCTCTAAACGCTGGTAGGTCTTTTGGTGGATCCTTGGCTTCGATGCTGTTTTGTCTCAGCTGGTTTGGGGTAGCTTCAAGATTCGTCGATGTTGTGGAGGGGGAATCGTCATGATCGGACGTGCTGGTTGCATCGTACTTATTGTAAGTTTGGGGCTCGATCCCATGCTGCACCAGGCGCTCCTCTAAATCCTGCACCTGCTGCCTCAGAATCTCCCTTTCCTCCTCCAGTTCTTGCACGTAGCCGCGCCGATACGCCTCGCCGGTTGACCGATCCGTCACCATACACTCGTTTCCGTTCTGCAAGCAATTGGAGCATGCTCCCGATAAGCCATCACATCGTATCTTTCGAACCTGTTCAAGAAGTCAGTACGGGTCGATTTTCCCGAGATGGTTTGGAGATGCGACCTTGCACCGATCGCAAGCTTGTCCAGTGCGATTGGAGCTCTGCAGGCGCTTCTTGACGGTCCTGGAGCATTCCTTGACATGCTCCGTCTTCTGCTGCTTGGACGCGCTGCTGTGCAGGTCGGCGCTGCTCTTCCGTTTGGTGGGCATCGCGGGCGACGAGGGGAAGGACGATTGCGAGTCGGAGTGCGAGCGCGACGGAGCGTGGCTCTGAGGGTAGTCGAGGGCGGGGCGTGCTGTATACCGGGAGGAGGCGGAGGACAAATCCAGCGGGCCTATATCGAGACTCTGCGGTCGAGGCTGGACATGGGCTGCACCACGGTCGTCTGCTCCAGCGTCTTCAATGCCGCGATGACCACCGTCGTGTGCAGTGGTTTTTGCATGAGACGGCAGCGGGAAGGGCGTGCTACAGTTATTATATGAGACGTGCGGGGGGTGCTGATGGTCGAGGAGGGCGGCGTGAGAGCCGCAGCTATTCATACTGCTGGACGGGGGACTGGCGCAGACGGCTCCGTCTGGCGCAGTGTCGCTGGGACCAGAAGCAGCAGATCGCTGGTAAGCTGAGAATAGCGTGTCGGTTCACTTTCTCGTAGCGAGTGGAGGGGACGCTCGATCCGGTAAGGCGCGTTGGGCGGGGAAGGGCGATGCTCTGGACGAGGGACTTGACCTGGACTCGACCTGACGGGGCTGGGCTGGGCGAGCATCGCATCGCCGTCGTGGGCATGCCGAGTCTTAAGGAGCCGCGACGACGACCTCAGGTGCGCCCATCGCTGCTGCTGCATCGGCTCGGTTGCATCGCCGGCGGGCAGTCGCAGGAGGCCATCGTGATTTGATTTGATTGATCTGACAGAAGAATGGAGATCTGGGAGCCCATGCCTTTTCCGCTGGGAATACCTCCTTTCTGCTGCTTTCCCATCTTGACCCTTCCCTTGGCTGCAGCACCGGAGCACCAGGAAAGCCGGGCGCCTAGCAAGCAAGGAGCTCCGCAAGAATGGCAGATGGTCCTGTGTCTCCAACCAGCCATCAGAGGACAAGCGATGAGTGACAGAATGGGGTCCTCGCCTCCCTCCCTCCTCCTTGTCACAAAAGGTTGTCCCAAGGTGAGGCTATCTTTGCTTCTTTTGCAGAACTCTATCCCGTCCCACCACGATCACTCCTCTGCTCCAGGCATGTGGGGGTAGCGCGGAACGGATGAAGGGCATCGGAATGGCAACGCCAGAGTTCTGAATTGGGACATCCACCAACAAGGTCCAGGCTAGGCCAGGAACTCGACGGATTCATCATCCGCCGCCGAGTCAAAATGCTGCGTAGACAAACTTCCAGTGCTTCTTTGACCAGCATTCCCGCCCAAGGTTTGGGCACAAGAGATTAGTCGCTTTCGAGCCGGGATAGAGTTTGGTAGGATATCAATTCCGGGCAGTACATAGCGAACCGCATCCAGACCGAATTGGCATCTGGTCACCTGACCCGACAGTACGATACGGACCTTGAGCTTCTTCTGCTTCGATCTTCGCATCTCATTCCTCGATGCCTTGCGTGTTGCCAACCCGGTGGTGCTGTATCTCGGGCCTACTCATGCCGACTTTCTTTCGAGCCACAGCGCATTTCCAGCAAGGAGTGCTCGAGACGTAACCACTCCCTTTCATTTATCCGATCCGACCTCCAGCCCACCAGACCCGGCGCAGCTAGTTCGCTTCCTGACCAGAACCTCAGCGGGCACAAAATTCTGAATATACTTCTCACTACAGCGGGCAGACATCAGCGTTTCGGAAATCAAGCCGGAGAAGAACCACGCGCGCCCCCTTAACCCAGAACTACTCACGACTAGCACCGCGATACTGAAAGGGCCGAAAACACGGCGCTGGCCTGCCCGAGCCACACCGGACAGGACCTTGTCTATCCCAGAGCTCCAACACAACCAACGACGCATCTTTCGTCATATTTGAGCGCCGCGTAGGAACCAGCTACCGAGCTGTCAGATTCCTCCTGCTGTCAAGCTCTCACCTTCGCCGCACATAGCTGATTTCAGATTATGGCGCTCCTCCAAACTTTCAATCTCGAGCATCTACCCTCGTCACACTCCATCCACGTCGCACTTTTCCAGAACGTGAAGAATTGCGCCTCCTTACATCAAGAGCTCCTCAGTGGCAACACAGAGTTTGAATATGCTTTCATTGATGCCAATGTCGTGTGTCCTCCATGCTCCTCTACCCGTTTGGATTCGCAGTCCTGATCACATGACCTAGGTTATTTCCCGGTTGCACGCCTTGGCCGCGAGCTATCGAGCTGTCAATGATGCGTTGGAGAGTCGATTGAAGTCACGAAACATTCACTCTGAGATCGTCTTTTCCTTGAGTCCTAACAACAACGTCAGTTCCCTCCCCCTTCTGTGCATACTGCGTTTCGGTGGTCTCAAGGCCAGAGAGCTCGCGACTAACTTCGTTCCTTGCTACAGATTGCAGAATCGTTTCGTCGATTTGGTATTGCCCCAACAACACAAAATCTCCTGGTTATCAAGGTTTCCTCACCAAGCACGCCATTCTCAGCGGAAGAAGTACAAAAGCATCTCAGTGCGGCCGTAGAGGGAGAGCAGGTCCCATTTGAGGACGAGAGCTTCGACTCCATGACGGATGTAGCTCGAGTGAGGAAGATCTACAAGCTTAATTTGGCGAACCAGAAAGGTCAGACGAACGGTGTAAGCAATTCAGACGCCAAGAAAGAACTTGAGGGGCTGGTTATCAGTAGTATGGCGTTGAGAGGCGCGGCTAATTAGCATATACGCAACTCAAATGAAAGCAAAAGTTGCCAGTGCTTCCAACTGTCCTCGACGACGAAATATCCCGACCGTGTGGGTTGATCTCCTTTCAGAAGCCGGCACCAAAGTTCGCGTCCTCGATCTGACCCATCTGAGTGCCGAGCATCACTCGGTACAACATGCCTATCCATGTTCGGGGCGATAAATTGGGTTCGATCCCCATCATAATATTCGACGTGCCGCTTAGCTCCCGTCATGTCAAGTGTCATATGTCAGAGGCAAAGGGAATGCAAAGCCAGACTTGGTTGACAGGGGCTCGTCGTGTGGTCTGTGGAGACCTGGGAGTCCATGAGAAACGAGTAAGAAGCTCGTTGCAAGGCTTAGAAGTACCGGATCATGCTTCCAGGCTCCGAAGCCTTCGTAAAAATGTTGGGATGGAAAGTTACTGACAACTGTCAGTTCTGCAAGTGTCTTGCTGGAGAATGAGCATGGGCCCCGCCCCGAGCCTGCATCGATAGCCACGCTGGTCTGCAGACCAGACGTGACCATCTGCACTTTGCGTGTGTCTTTCGAACTTCGTATTGCCTTGCTTCATCTTGTCCTTGCCACTATCCAGGTCTTTAATTGTTAGCGAGCCTTGCATATTGAACACCGGACGCGACGCTCGCACCGGTGTCTCTCACGTTTAACGGCGCAAACTCTACTTCTTAGCTATTATTTCATGCCTCTGGTAGCATGGTCAAATTCTGTATCCATTTCCCTGACCCCCACAACTCAACCAGCCTATCGAGGCACCCAGCTCTTCAATCTCGAATTCGACGGCTAAGTGGCGAGAAAGCACATCCGATCATCTAAATCCCTCAGCTATACTTCGTCCGCGCTATCATTATTCCATCGTCGCCAGTCTAGCCTCACCGTGATCTCCGGCATACACGCTAGTGATCCTATCACAGCCGTTCAATCAATTTGAAGTGCCCCACCCTTGCGACTGACCGGTACTGGCAGTTTGACCTCTCTCATACTTTGATACCGGGCATTTTGTTTGGAGACTTTACGGGGCGGTTCGCTGATACTACAGAGCCAGAAAACTTTCCCTCGGTCCTTTCATCAGATATCACATCAGGCACCACTTTAACCAAGCCCATCAGTTGAGATCTGGTTGCGTCTCCATTTTCTCCCAGATAGTCCCCATCCGGCGAACAAACTGGTGACGTTATCTTAGACGGGGTGGAATTGCAGCTCTGTAGCCGCGCCAGTGTGATCGTTCAGCTATCGCTGAATAGCCTCACTCTGGCGTGTCGGTCGTCTCAGTGCCCTATCCGTCCCTTACTCAGTGGCAAGAGCATGACAGCCGTTAATGAGGCTTGCGCTGCATCCCCATCCTATAATTGAATGCGGGGCCGTTGCTCAGCGTTCCAGGTAGTCGCAACTCTCGCCGTGCTCGCCACCGCGCCTCCCGCTTTCTCTCCAAAGTGTGAATTAGACATTATCGCACACAGCATTTTGATCCGTCGCCTTGCTCTTAGCTTACCCATCTCTCTCGGCATGGCGATCACAACGTCACTGGCTGTCAAAGTACCGAACGACTACCGGGCATGTAACAGAAAAGTTTGTCTGAAGGGGTTTCTTTATTGGTTCCTTGGCGTACAGTGCTTCGCAAGGATGCAGGACAATAGCGCCCCAGGCCTGAGACACCCTTGCCAAGCTTTCCACCGCCATACGAATATGACCCCACGCCCCGCCGACTTCGCCAAGCGCCGGTGACATTCTAGCGGTGGATAGCATACCACCTAAGCTCCCGAGCACGACTGCCTTCTTGCACGAGCTTGGCGAATCAGCTTGGAGGCGCATGCCCTCGCCCTGCCGAATCTCTTTCGCTTTGAGCAAGGAGCTTCGGGGGAGACTTCCTCGCAGGACCCTTCCACCACCGAAGGCCCCTTATTGGGTTCCTTGGATGGCTTTCGCAGGTTGGAATAGGTTGCTATATTGTTCATTGACGTCGGTTCCGGAAAGCGTGCGTGCACCCACCTCGAATGCCCGTTCATTACTTCAGCTTTCTTAGTCGCATCGATCTACGATGCGCTGCTACTTCGATCATCGGACGGCCGGCCCGATAAAAAGTATCGAAGTCCATTCAGTGAATCGTAGAACTTTGACTTATGGAGATCTTGCTATGAAATACTTAGTGGAACTGCAGCGGTTAGGTTGCTTCGCCCTTCCAATGTCACTGAAGGCTCGGGGCAGTTATGTACAGCGTGGTCGGGGTGATATGCAGGGCTGTGGTAAGAGAAAGACCATGGTCTGGACCTGGCGGTCAAATTAAAGGCAGGTGAGGCTACCAAGAATTTGACATTAAAGTTCGGTATGGGAGTAAACTGTCAGGTCTTCCCATGATGAAGGATTTGTGAGCATCGTCTAAACTAGGAGGTGCGATGTTGTTGAGCAGTAGAACGAGAGGGGCACGCGACAGAGGTTGAGGTTCAACAACAGTTGCAATCAAAGCTCTCAGATTCGGAAACCCCCCCCCTCCCCGCGCCTCCATACCCAATTCTTTCCCGCCTAGGGCCCCCGGCTGATAAACAGGATGAACGTCGTGTTACTGGAACCGGCTACTATGATGTAATGTTTTTAGGCATAAATAGAGCACAGCAGGAATGCAACTGGAGAGCACAATCTAGGAGTTCACGATTACAAGATCCCGGTGGAATATTTCTGTAATCCTAAATTGGATTCTCCGTCAATTTCTGCATGGAGATCTCTGGACCATGCAGCCGATGTCTAGGCTTCGAACAGAATGGCGAGGCCATATCATCCACTCATACCCAGCACTGCAATCTTATAATCCATCCATAGCTGTCTGGCCAGTTCTGTCGCCGGACACGGCTTAGCAGTCTACCTCGTCCTGTGAATGGCTGCTGTTACTTGCGACTGCCAAGAGACTCCTGCTTACTTTCAGTCCTCGCCATAGGAAAAGGGGGGTTGCGTTCGAAGGACCATGGTAACTACCTGTGATTGAAGAACCGGGTCTGGACGTGCTGCGACGTTCCTGCCTGCTGTCAGCTCCGCCATGTTGAGCCGGGTCTTATGAGTCTGGGGGATACGGGGCTTAGATTCAACCCCCCTCCCCAACCGAATAGCCCAGACTCACTATCATCAAAATGGATGGAATCACCATTTCACTAGGTATAGACTACCTGCGACGCTCATTTAGTATGTGTATATATAGATATAGTTATAAAGTATGTGTATAGAGTGATTAGACTGTTGATCTCTTACTATAGGAATTCATCCTGTTTGTTTATTATAGCCTCTTTTTACCTCTCACCTTTGTTATTTGGCTGGGCTTTGCGCCTATACAGCAGCTTTCCCAAAGCCAGATCGTACACTTCTCAAGCCTGTACTGCTCTGCTATAATCAAGACTACTATCTTTGTTATAAGACGATAAAGCTAGCTGATAGCCTCCTTGTATCCTTTAGATATTTTGTAACTCAGTTGATATCTAGTCATAGGTGGCATCGTTCATGTAAAAGAGGCTATTTTCGTGGTATTCTCGGTATAGGGTGATTCCTCCGGACCATCACGCAGAGATAATTCCAAATACACCCCCCTTTCGTTTCTTGACCTGGTCTGATAAACGTTAATTTTCTCGTCAGGAAACGCAGACAGGCCGTGGACCTTGTTGATCTGGATGCAGCAGCATCCGATTCCCTGAGTTCAAAGATATGGACTAGGAAAGAACAAGCATAGGAACCGTGAAGCTACCTTTTTTATCTCTATTTAAGCCTGATTGAGTATCCTGCCAGCTCAGTATGATGGGGCGTTGCGCATCTGTGATGCTGTTCGCGAACGATCACTTATACCGAATCAGAAAATATCCTTTTCGGGTCCGGGTATGAGAGTTTCAGGTTGGTTTTCAAAAAAAAGGGGACCAGGCCATAATAGCCAGGTGAACTCAGGACAGTGGGAAGTTGAATCAGTCTTTACGTACTATAAGGTTGTTTTTCGCCTTACATGAGCACTAACAAGGTTTGGAAATCAACCTTATGACGAACTGTTGGGAGGGTCTTTAGAGCAGCAAATGAGGGTAAGAACCCACGTAGACCCTGGGAGGCAAATTGCAAACTCTTTTCACAGCGAACAGAAGGAAAGTGCTACAATGCATGTAAGGCTCTCCATGCGCATTTTCATCTCTGCAACCAAAACTTGTGCAAAAGAATGTATGACGATTCGATTTATTGCTGTGGAGATCTTCTGATCCTCAGGCTTGCCCTTGCCTGGCCTTCTCAGTCTCAGCAATACATTGAAGACAACCAAGGTCGCACTTTTTCAGTCTACTCTAGCTATGACCTTGCCTAGCTTTGTCGGTCTCAGCAATACGTTGAAGGTAACCAAGGTCACTTATGCTAATTCCCCAGCTGCCATAGAGATCGAATTTATGACCTGGTCACCTTGTCGAAAGCAAGCCTTCCCTCCCAGGTGAGTCAGTCCTCGCAGGAAACCCAACGCGAGAGGGAACATGACTTCTGTTACCAGTCGACCTGCTCTCTGTCCCAAGGTAGGAGCTCATCCTCGATCTTGATGCAAAGAAGGTATTCCTCAAACGAGTCACAGCCAGCTGTTACTTTCGGTGAAAGTGTGAGCTGATTATCGAGAAGCTCTTCCAAAGTCTCTTCCAAGTCGTAGATTCCTTCCACATCGTAGCCCTTTTCAGTATAGATCGACTCGCACTCGCTCGAACAGAGATAACTGAGCTTTTGGAGAAAAACAGGTAGAGGAAATCTATCTCCTCCCGTGTATTCATGTTCCTCTTTAAGCTTCGCTAGCACGCCAGTCTCGAACTCTGAGAATCCGCCTTCGACGCGTAGATCCAAGAGTTGTTGGTGAACACGGACAATCTGCTGATGGAAATTGATCGTGGCTGCTCCAAAGGCTTTTTGCAGAGCTGGGTTCCAATCTTTAAGAGGCTTTCCACCTCGTTTCTTGTCTAGGTATCGAGGGCAGTCCCAAGGATTCATGACGTAGACTAGGCATTCTCTGAAGAGAACGGTATTCCGTAGCTTCCTCGCCGTCTCAATTATGGTTGGAGCGCATTTAATCAACTCAGCAATGAATTTGTGGCTCTTGGGTAGCGTCATATAAAGAGAGAAAGAAAGCGCAGGGAGAGCGAGATAATAGTCGGCCATACGTGTGAGACGTTCGAGGTCTGCGACACTATCAACTATGTAATCCCGGCGATAGATTGCTTTTAAAAGTTTGCAGAAGACCGCAATCTCTTCTGAGCGATCTCTCATGAGCTTGTAACCTTTGTCCTTGACAGTCTATGGCGAGACGCGTTAGAATACACAACCAGATTTGAGCCGAAGCAGTTTGTGGGTTTATCTCCAACGTACCAGTTGAGACGTGTCTGAGACAAGCGCCCAGCTTCCATCTTCGTCCACCTTCGTAATCCAGTTATACTTGAACGCGCCTCGCCGAACTGGCATGCTTGGATCTGCAGTCTTGTCTGGAGAGTCCAGGAATCTCCGGAAGAAGGCCGAGTGCAACTTCATGATGGTCGAATGAACGTGGAACTCATCGCTGTCGAAAACTTCCAGGCGAAGATCTGGCTGAAGTCCAGGCCATTCAAATTTGTGGATTCGAACAGCTTGGCTGCTGCCATTTCCACCTGGCGATGCCATGGAGTAAGCGGAGGAGGAGTTTGCGTAACACAAAAGAGGTGAAGAGGTGACGATTGGCAGAGTTGACGAGGTGACGTGGTAAGGTGGTAAAGTGGTGAAGTGGTGAAATGGTGAAATGGTGAAATGGCGAAATGAGTGAGATAGTAAGGAGTTTGAGGATGTTCGGATGTGTAGGGAAATAAACAAGGCTGTGAGGCGGTCTTATTGAAGATGAATCAGGCAACCAGAACCAACGACAACATAAAAGCAACAATGTTTTGTAAAACACGATGTTGTCAATTAACACGTTGCCATCAACCACTAACTAATGCTGCCGCATCAATAAGCCTTCGCGATCGAAGACACACTCTTTGTTACCAAGCTACCAGGCTACATTCAAGTGTCTTTCAACACTTCCCACAATCTTAGTCCCATTCAAATCCTAATACTTGCCTTGGAAAGAATATCATGATCCAAATTTTGCAAAAAACTAAAACTGTAACAAACAGTCGACTTGCGTAGTCTTCTATGGCCAGTCCCCGTTGTTAACTTTTGTAGCCCATAAAGCAGCCTTGCAGGGTCGGGGCCATCCTTCAATATCCTGGGTGGCTGCACTATTATCATGCTCAGAGAGCTGTTGTGAAGTAGAATATGAGGTCAAAGATGTCAGGATGACGGTGAATCTCATTTGCCTTAGATACCTAAGGCAGGCATTGTTTCGGGCGGGACCTTCTGCTACTGGTCTGGACCAGCGGCGACTTGAATCCAAGATAATTGCCAAGTTTACGGCTAGGGACCAGGAAAGTGTAACAAACGGTTTTCAATCTTCAAGAAAAAGCCCTCAATACTGCACCACTCCTAGAACCATGGTCATCCTACCCAAGTTCCTCGTTGGGAGCAAGTCGCGATGCGCTAGTGTGACGAACGTGTGATAAGTTAAGCGAGTATGGCAGCAGAGAGGAAGTGCTTGAAGTGAAGTGCAAGAAAGAAAAACCATGAATCCTGTGGGCGAGGATTATCGAGCAGTTGCCCATACAAAGGAGATCCCATTTGGGCTCTATCAAGGGGAATGGAGCTAAATTCGGCGATATTCACACCTGATCGCTACACCAAGCTAAATGGCTCCTCGCTAGAGGAAGAATGCTCGGCGCGAGTTTGGTACGGCAGAGCAGACAACAGCAAATTCCACTGAGGACTTCCAGACTTTTTCAGAACATATTCAACTCTTCACCTCTGTGAGTGCCGCGATAACACGCTTTGGACACCCCAAAGCCGAGACTGCTGCAACCCCAAATCCAAGCATAAACATATTCAAGGCAGCAAAGAAGACTCGGCGCGCAAAGAAATTTGGGACTGTAAATGAAACGCAACTAAAAAGCAAGCACGGTCCTTCAAAGACATAAATTTCATGGAAATGTCAGTGCCGTCTACGGTTACATGCAGCAGCACTGAGACAAAGCTTGCACAAGCGGGGCGAGGAGAGCTTGCCTTCAGCGCCGACAGATCACGTCGCATTGCATTCGACGTGTCTCGGCCGGCACCTCTCTGGCTCGCAGACCCAGGCTTGAGCGCAGCGCTGAAGAAAGTGAGCTGTCCTTGAAGACCGGCTCACCGAGGATGTCCGAAGGCCGAATGACTAAGCAGAGTGCAAGATGCTTGGCATTGGTCGATAAGGACGGGGAGATCTCTCAAGATAGCACCGCATAAAGCATACGAAGCTGGTAGTCGCGAAACACCTTCTTACCCTGCCCCCGCACCAAGACGAGGCCGATTAGCCATCATGGAGGCCTCTCTTACCCCATCTTTAATTCGCGCACCTCCTCCTCCCGTATACACACAATGGCCGAAACAGTGGTAGCATCTTTTGGTCCACCAGGAAAAGAATGGCAATACTCCCCCAACACCAGCTATCCTGGCGGCACCTTTGATCTGAGCCACGGAGCAGCCGAGTATCTCCTCTTCCAGACAACCTTACCCGAGGGCATGGTACAGCCCAAGAGTCTCGGTTGCGGCGATGCTGAAGTCGCCATTGATCCCGCAGCAACGGCGCTCGTAATCGTCGACATGCAAAACTACTTTCTGGATCCGGCGTGTATGGAGCACCCGAAGGGGCTGGCCGCCGTGGAGCCCACAGCCAAGGCAATCCACAAGTGTAGACAAGCTGGAATTCAGGTATGGCTCTCATACGAGCTTCGTCTCGTATTGCTCTGACGGTTTAGGTCATCTGGCTCAACTGGGGCTTGACGGACGCTGATATGGAAACCATTCCCGCCGGTGTCCAGCGCGGGTTCATCCGCAGCGATTTCGAGGGTGGACTCGGCGTGGATCTCGGTGGCGATAAGGGCGCCTGTCTCTACGCCAACACCTGGAATGCAGATGTTTACCCTCCACTCAAGCGTCTGATCGAGCCGTTCGATGTACAGTGTGCGAAGAATCGGATGAGCGGCCTTTGGAGCGCTCAGCAGCCGCTGTTCAAGGTGCTGCAGGAGAAGAAGATCAGTACGCTTCTGTTCGCTGGCGTCAATACCGATCAGTGCGTCTTGGGGACCTTGGTGGATGGATACAACAATGGTTGGACCTGCGTCATGATCGAAGATGCGTGCGGGACAACTACTGCGGGGGCGAGAGAAGTAACTCTATATAACGTATCGGTAAGTGGCTTCCCTCATAACTCGGTGACCTGTCTTATTCCCAACAGGCCAACTACGGATTTGTCACTGACAGCGACGCATTCATGTCTGGAAAGGTCGTGGCTAGGTAGGTGGTCGTCAGTTTGTAGTGCGTCTAATTCTGTCTGTTGACCTCTCTACCTCATAAGAGGATGTTTCCATATGTATATGGCCGTTCCAATGTACTTCCAAGTATTCCCGTCCCAAAATGATATGCAATGTTCCAGCCCGAGAAAAAGAAAACGCCGTTTGCATCCCCTTGTCATTCTTGTTGCCAAGTTCCCAGTATCCCCAAGTCCCAAACGCCAGTCTAAAATTTCCCCAAATCCCTCCAGGTTGTTCGCCCCTCTATCCTCCTAGGATGTTGATGAACCCTCCTTGCACCGTCAGGCACTTTCCATAGTTACAGCATGCGTCGGCAGGTAATTCGCCCCGGAGGACAAGATCTCGAGTAACCTAATATATATATTAGCTATCGGTGATAGGGAAGGATAATTTATGAAAGAAAGAAAAACGTACATCGCTGCATGTCACAGGTCTACTCGAAACCAGAGAGATACTGCTAAGCAGAGTGATGGCGACGGCGAAAATCGAACTGGAGATATACATGGTGGGTTGGCGGGCTGGTGAGCTGGTGAGCTGACGAGCTGGCGAACTGACGAACTGAGATTCGGGTGTTTGCCACAAGTCGCGATAATTGAGGTTGGTCGTCGATGATATAGCAAAATGAATCTGCCGGTCGCCCCCTTCTGAGATCTTAGTCCGGTGCTCCTTCCTTCCTCCTTCCTTCCTTCCTAGCTGACGGAAGCCAACCCTCAATTGGCAAGTAAGGGAAACAAGGAGGTCCGTTGCAGCAATCAGTGAACCGTCCCGTGCTGTTTCGTCTTAAACACCTTAAACACCCAGATAAGGTCGTCCGCACAGAACGTGAGCGTCGGCAGATCAATTAGTGGATAGGAATATATTGGATGGAGGATCAGATGAAAGTGACAGGAGACGACAAGAAAAACACAAATACCAAGCCGTCTCGAAACATGAGATGATCGGGCAGACTGGGGAAACTTTATACAGACTTCATTATGCGAGATGGATACGACAGCACTGGGGGCTGCGACGATGCCGACGTGTGCGATCTGCGGCCACCCAACCACCTTGCGTAATGCCACCGGTGCTACCCCCCACCGTTGTGAGAGGATATGCACGCTCCCAGACTCAGCAGCATAGTGGCAGCTTCGTCCTTCCCGTACCGTACCGTGGGCCCACCATGCTGCAGCACGAATCGCACCGGACGGCGATCCAGTCGACACACCGACCGAATGACCGCCGGGGGGCTGCTGCGGACGCTGGAATGCGGATTGGTTGCGGTGCGAGAAGGGGAGAAACAAACAAGCGACAGGGAGGCCAGGATGCAGGATTGGTGGGATTTCGAGGCCTGCCAGAAATAGATGAAGGCGAGCTCAGCACCAGGCATGCAATGCAGTATCAGTCAGTACCAGTACCATTTTAGTACCAGCAGTGGTGCGCGAAGAAAGGCGACGCCGTTGTCACACTCGAGACTCGAGTGGAGGCACCGGACACGTCTCTCTTCTGCACCGCTGCGGTCGGCGCCACAACATGTTCGTCCCTTCGCCTTGCTTTGCCCCACCATACTGAATCTTATCGCTCCTGCCTGCTTCGACACCCGTGGGCATCGCAGAAGTATCCTTCTCTAAACGGCCTTCTCATGCCCACTGTCCATCCGTGCTTCGGTCCGCCGATGACTGAGTCCGGCGGCTCTCACTTCGTACTTCGTGCAAGTCGCCATTCCATACGAGGTACTCGCCCGTTGCGTACGCTGGGTTGGTGATACGAAGTCACCACTGCCAAGATTGATGATGCTGTTCAGGCTGCAATATCGTGTATGATGTGATGCTGCACTGCTAGGTAATCAACAACCCCGTCCGCCTCGACGGTGCACAGATGCAGCCATGCATGTCTCCTCCATCCGGAAAGTCGGCCGCAAAAGCAAAAGCAAAATAAACACGAGTGCTCAGCACGAAGTTTAAAAGCTCCGCCCATCCGCCAGTCCACCAGTCAGCCTATGAGTAAGTCAGTCAGTCAGCTGGGACGGCGGCGTGAGATCGTATCGGACGCCAGCTGGTTTTAGGGCCAGCCTCTCCAGCACCTCGGTGCCTTCGAGTTTCGTGCTCCTCGTATGTAGATGAGGTGCTTGACACTCTTGTTTTTTCTTCTTACCAGATTTTTCTTTCCGTTGCCTCGCCTCCCGTCCGGGTTGGGCTGAAGCTGAAGCTGGCTGCCGTGTAATTATGGTGGAAGGGGAGGTGGTGGTGGAAATGGCGGGGGATGTGCGTCGGTGGCACCCAGTCGAGTCTGCATGTGAAGATCAAAGGCGTTCGTCTGATCTAGAGGAATTTAATATTTGGACCACCTCGCAGTGGTCCAAACAAACCGTTATTGAATCTAATCTGCCATGAGAGTCTTGCGCAACTTCGGGTTCGGTCCGCTTCTTCATCCTAAGAACCATTGAAGGCTCTCTCTCCACTATCCCTGCGGACGGCCCTATTCCAGTCCTTGCAGCCGACGGTTTCACTGCGCCCTGGCCTCGTGAATAGTGCCAGTATCGCTGACTTGAAAGGAATGTAAATATCTGACGGAATCTAACTTCAAGCACGGCGGCCAGAGAGGATTTCGATTTCGAATTCGAATTTCGGCTCGAGGTCTCACCAGGTCGTGGAACCCAACACACACTGTCAGCGTCGGGAAAATCAAATTGTATTAAATAATCAAGTCTCTTTTTTACTGGACTTGGAGGCCTTCATCGTACAACGAACGCCAGATTATGTGCCTTCGCGCTTCCTTCCATTACCGTAATGACCTAGAGATCAAAAGCCTGCTGTGATTACACACACCAAAGAGGCCTGTCCTCCATCTATGAAACGCTTGCACGAAGCATGTGATATACCTTTAATATACAATTCCCGTCAAATGCCAGTATGCAATCTCAAAACCTGCCCACTCAATAATAATCATCCAGATCGTCCTCAAGCTCCTCGGCGAAGTTGATCTGTCGCTTCACTCTCTTGCCTAGACGGATCGCTGCGCCAGGACTGGTGAGAGCTTGGTAGTGCTCATATTCACTCATGAATTGACGCTCAAGACCAGGAGGCCGGGGCACTACCTCTTCCTCATCGTCGTCGTCGTCCTCTTCATCCTCCGCACCATCAAGACCACTCAAGACACGCAGAGGCTTCTTGCGTTCGCGAGTGCTGGTACGTCGCGTTTGAATGGGCTGCTGTGGTGCAGGTGTGTCATCGTCAAGGTCATCATCATCCTCCGCAATCGAGGAGTCATAAATCGCATCTTCATCATCCTCTTGTGAAGCCTTGGCCTTGCCCTTTCCCTTCCGCGCTTGTTGTTTGAGTGAGTTGGTTGAGGCAGCTCGGACTAGCTCGGGTACAGATGCGGGTGTAGGGGTTGGAGCAGTAGATGCAGCATTGGAGTCAATGTGAGCGCCATTTGTTCCCAAGACTTTCTTCTTCTCTGCGTTTGCCTTCCGTGTGGCCATGGCCTCCTCCATGCGACCATCGTTCCAACGTGCGTGCATTGACTTGGACAATTTGTCGCTCTTACCACGCTTGACTCTCCGCTTCCGAACTGCCTCTCGCTCAACGGGGTCTGGAATCAAAGACAAGTGACGTCCGTCCTCCGATCTCTTATCCGGCTCATACTCCTCAATCGGAACGTCCACAGCAGACTTGGGCTTTGGCTTCTTGCTGCGTGGCTTCTTCTTAGGAGGGTCTGTACTTGGGGTAAGGCTGATCTCAGCGAGCATCAGAGTAGAGTCGGCAGGAGCACGCTTCCTCTTGGGTCCTTTGGATTCTCCTTGAATTTGAAGGCCACCGTCTTGCTCATCAATGCCATTCGCCTCATCTCGGGGACCACGAATCTTCCTCTTCTTGGAAGATGGACTGCCTTCATCGAATCCGTCAATATTGCCGTTCTGTCTCTTTGTGCCACGCGCTGACTTTGACTCTACCTCAACTGACGAGGAAGGATCAAATGGATGGTGTGCAGTCTTGGTTCGCTTGCCACGTCCGGAACTATTGATGTCAATCGGTTCGTCGGTTCTCTTGCGTTTAGCATCTCGTTTATATGTGCTTGCGAACTCGTCCATCTGAGCGCGTCGCTCTCTGGCATCCGTCTTTGCTTGAGTCTGAGGTCTGGAACTTCGCCTACTACCAATAGAACCATCTGTGACGCTGGATGATGCAGTTGACGGACGTGACATAGAGTCTGATGACTTTTGCGCGTGCTCATCTCCCTCCTCTTCAGTAGAAGGCATAACTCCGTTCATATCAAAAGAGCCATCAGCCTCCTTCTTGACTCCGCGGCGACCATTAGTCTGCGCCTGAGCATCCTCTGGCCTGGGTACTTTTCTTGGGCGTCCACCAATGCCCTTGCGTGACCCTCTGGGTCTTCCGCCTGCTCCCTTTCGCTTGGGTTTGACTTCAGGTGATACTGCGGCAACAATACCTGCAGCTGCGTTTTGTAGATCATCTTGGATATCATCAGTAAGCTGTTGCGCACCACGAGCTGGACCACCACTGGCTGGACTTGGTTCAGGAGTAACAGATGTTGGCGCGATCATAATGTTAGATAGCTTTGACCTCGCTAACACGTCAGCCTTTGATGGCCGTCCAACCTTCTTTCCGGACGGGAAAGTTCTTGGAGTAGGAGTTGCACCGCGGCTATGGCTAGCAGGCCGAGAGCGCCCTACAACTTCATCGGTCTCGTCAAGGTTTCGTGGCTTCCTCGCGCGCTTCGCAGGAAGTCCATCCGACTCAGTTTCAGGAGAATTCTCCTCATAGAATTTCCTCGTGGGTTGACGCTGAGCACGCAGTCTTCCACCATCACTAACCTCAATCCCGTTTGCTCCCCGTCTCTTGATTGCAACAGCTGAGACTGGTTGTGCTCCAATGTACTTGACATGAGGATTGTACTCGAACCCATAAACGTCGGCTGTATTCATATCATTGAACTTGATTGAACTCATCACTCGTCCGCGTTTGCGCTTCTCAGCATCGATTTCCTCTTTGGTAGGTTTAATTTCTGGAAGTGGTGCATACTCGAGAAGTGGTTTGCCGGCCAATTTCTCTTCTCTCTTTCGTTGAGCGATGGTCTCAAAGTCAATACGTTCGTCAAGTATAGCTAGCAATTGAGGGTCATTTCGAGCCATCGCGTCATTCCATCGCCGTGAGCCTTGAGGTCCGAACTCCATAAGTTTGATACGACGCTCTTCCGAAGCTTCGTGTAGCTCTTCTCGGATTTTATCGTCCGCTTTCTTCTGTGCATCAACTTCCTTTGCCTCAAGAATGATTCTTTCGGCTTCCGACTTTTGGTAGGTTTCATAAATGTTGACCTCCTTTTCGATGGCATCGAACTCATCCTGGTATGCCTTCAAGACTGCGGTGACTCTTTTGGTGCGATCGTAGAGATGCTCCGAGTCCATGTCATCCGGATCATCAAGATACTTGGTGAAGTTTTCAAGATCTGTCAGTTTTGGGAAACGGAAGTTGGATGTGCTATGAGGATCCTCTAGATCTTCCTCATTTTGTTGATGGCCATCAGCTTCATTGAAATAATCAAATTCATGTTGTGGATTTGTATACGGACGAACATGTGTTGACTGAGTTCCGTATTGGAATTTGCCGAGAACGTTCTTTTTCGACGCGCCAAAACTCTTGATAGCTAGCTCACTCAACTCGGGCGCTTTTGCATCAAATGGGTCATCAGGATCAAAGGGATCAAAGTCATCATGATCATGAAGGTGACCATTTCGAGCTGGAGAATCCGCGCCATCAGTGATTTCTGTTAGAGTACTAATGGTGCTTGCAACATCATCTGCGCTGCTTGGACGACTGCATGACGCCACGTGATCCTGGAATTCCTGCATTAAGTCAACCAACGGAAAAGAAGTCAATTAGGGGGTGGCTTCCTACCTCAAGAGTTACGTTAAAGATCTGTTTCTCGCAATGGGGACAGGTCGAAGCAGGTGAACTGGTCGTTGATCCGCCAGTGGCATGTGGGACGGACAGGAGAGATGCGGCAGGAGAACTCGTCGCCGGTGGCATGGATTCAGCAAGTCGGAATTTGTCTGCAATAGAAGGAAGACCCCATGGAGGTTCCGGAACACTGGGCTCCTCAGGGGCTGACATTGCAGGCTCCTTGGAAGCGGCTGCTCGTAGGGAGCTGAACATTGCTGATGATGTGGTCGAAAAGTCTCAGCTTGACTGGTTCCGTGCTCCCATCAAGGGGATAATTTGTAACTGTCGATATGTGTTGGTTGATAGGCGCGGATGGAAGGAAGTAATTGCAAAAGAAATGGTCGCATCAAGCTAGGCAGCGAGAACAATTATAGCTTTTGACTAGTATTGTCGGCGCCGGGCTGTATAGGAAGTGAATGCGACAACAATATTAATCTTCTAACTATTCAGACCAGTTTCGATTTCTGCCAGTATCTGGGTCACATGACTTCAAGGCTAGACCGGCAGCCAATCACGGTGACGTCGCTTAGCCGGGTGTTAGTTTGAGGTACGGTTCCGGTGCTATGGGCAATTGACAACACTGACCTCATGCGCTTGACTTCCTGGTCTCCTCTACCTTACCTATCCTCTCTTGAAGTCGGGCACCCACTCGTATTGCCCGTTGCACTTATTCATTTGAATCTATGACAATGGCTACCAAGAAAAGCAAGGCTGCGCCTACGGACGAGGAGCTGAACAAGCTGTTGGAGGGCATCGGCGAGGACGATGCACCGAAGCCAACTACTTCGAAGGGAGCTCCCAAGACCACAAAGACAGCAACTACGCAATCTGAGGAGGACATGCTAGCTGAGCTAGAGAATCTTGGAGCTCAGCCTGTAAGTCGGCCACATACACCACAGATCAAACCACCAGTTACACACGCGTCAAGAGCATCTCCAGGGAAGCGTACCACAGCAACTCCTCCACCAACCTCAACGCGAACAAGCGAGGACAAACCCGCAGCACCACGAAAGTCGGCGGACAGCACCAGGTCGCTCCATACAAGCTTCACGCCTTCAGCAACAAGTAGCGAGCTTCAAGAGAACGAGAAGAAGGCCCCTGTTGCTGAACCCGCGGAGCCAGCTGCTACTGGTGGTGGCTGGTGGGGCAGCGTATTTGCGACCGCCAGTGCCGCTGTGAAGACCGCCGAAGCTGCTGTTAAGGAGATTCAACAGAACGAAGAAGCAAAGAGATGGGCCGAGCAAGTAAAAGGCAACGTTGGAGCACTGCGGGGTTTGGGTAAGTAATGCTTAGTCGAGATAGAGCCATTGCTCTTACTGACTTTCATAGGCGGTGAATTACGATCGCGAGCATTGCCAACCTTCACGAACATCCTGCATACGCTAGCACCACCTATTTCATCTCACGAACGCTTACAGATTCATATCACCCACGACTTTCTCGGCTATCCTTCCCTGGATCCCTTGATTTACTCCACGTTCTCTCGCGTCATGGCTCAAGTTGAGGGTGGTGATCTGATGGTTATTCAAAGAGGTCAAGAGGCAACAGTGCGAAGAAACTCTGATGCTGGCTATACTGGGGGAAGTGCAGGCTGGAGCGACGGTCCCTGGTGGCGCCAAACAAACGAGCATCGCGACTTGGGTGCAGTGAAAGGTTTGGTTGAAGGAACCAAACTCGTCAGAGTCAGCGCTGAGGCCTACTCAAATGAATACTTTACCGCCAATGGGGGCTTGGAATTGGCTGCCCAACGGGCGACTGAAAACCTCAGCGAGTCGAATCCTGTTCGAAGTAGTGATATTTTCCTGGCTGTGCAGGCTATCTCTCATGAGGCACCCGAGGATCTTTTCCAGGGCTCACCTAAGGAGAAGACCCAGAGCGATGTAGTGGAAGAGAAACCAAAGCCAGATGAGCTCATTTCATTTGCCATCTATCTGCGCGACCCTGTGCACAGCATCATCTTCTACACAATCACCCAGTCGATTCCTGCCAAGTGGATCGCTTGGCTCGATGCACCATCACCACTTACACCAGCATCCCCTACCTCCCCATCTCAGCAAAAGAGTGGTTTCTTCGGCCGTGAGGGTGAGGATGGCATGAACCCAAACTTGCCACAGGAGATAGCTGAGATCATCGAAAGCGGTGGTGTTGATCCACGCGAATGGGTCGCCGAATGGGTTGAGGAGATCTTGAGTCTGGGCACGGGTGTTGTAGCTCAGAGATATGTTGCCCGTAGAATGGGTGTTGGTGAGGGTGGCATTGGACGTGGCAAGGCTAGAATGGAAGAAGTGCTTGGTGATGGTGGCGGAGAAGCAGCACGAGCAGGCTTGATCTGATTGTCTTTGTCTGGGATTGTGACGATGGATGGGAATGGGCTTCTGGGATTTTCTTGTCAGCAGGCTGGCGTTCTTCTGCAAGAGGCATCTTTTATGTTTTTGCGGCCATAATTTAGTGGTCTGGTTACTTTGAAAGATTAGAACTTCCGGAGTTGATTAATAACTACTATACTCTTACATATCACAAGAACGTTCCTGCGTCCCACGGTATTTTCCAAAGGAACAGTGGGTGAGATAGTACGCCACTACAGAGCCAATGCCATCTTATCTAAGTACTCGCATCGTATTGTTCTTGCAACAATATCATCCAATCATATACACTATATACCAACACTTATGTACAGCCTGAATCAGGATGGCGTTTTAGCTATTATAATTTTCGAGGTATCAAAGTAGGCTCCATGTAACCGCTGTCTTTGCGCTTCTTGGCCAGCGGTATTTCCGATTCGAGCGTCTCTTCTTCGCTAGACAATTCAGCGAGTTGCTTTGTCCGGCAGCATGAGCGGCGAGAATTGTATCCAGCATTACTGAGAAGACTTCTATCCTTCTTAACTTCTCGTACTCCCTTCGGACCTAATATTCAGGCCCAGAAACCGTTTTGGCAAATTCCTAGGACAATAACCAGTCAGGAATTGCTTCGGTCATCCAAATATCGCTTGGAGGAAGCGCAGTTTGAAGCTACCACGAGGTTGCTTCCCATATACGTGGTTAATACAAGCCACATCTTCATCGAAGCTGCGCGACCCACTATGCCTCTGTCCGCTGGCCCAGACATTAATTGGCAGGATAGCCACGCCTCTCATGTTGTCCTCCTTTGTTTCCGCGGCCGAGCGTCCTTCAATCCAGACAATATCCTTCAAGTGCTTGAATCGTTTCCACGTCACTCTCCTCTCGAGTCCAGCATCTCGATCTCGAATTGCATGGTCTGCGACCAGATTCTCACTTAGTACTTCAAGGACAACGTCAGTGAACATGCTGGCACCCGAGACCTCCCCAATATTAACTTGGTTGCCGCTCCTCGCCAGAACCGCCTTGTCAATCCTGCTGTGCGTACGCATATGCGCAATCGCTCGCACAATGGCCCTTCGTATGATCGGGTCGAAACGCTTCGGTGCCCAGACTGCGAACTGCCCAAATCCAAAACTCCGCGACCAATGCCATGCTGCCTTGGTCTCCGAATTCCAGTACGGCTCATCGAGCTCGATGCCCAGCATGAGACTGATATCCCGCCGTCGCTGCACCACTTCCTCAATTGAGAAGCAATTTTTCATAGAGACGCGATTCCAGGTGTCCATCTCGGCGAAGAAACCGCCATGGTACCAAAGAAGGAGGTATCGTAGCAGGTCTTTTCGCAGATCAGGGAGCTCTTCATATGCCCTCGCGATTTCTGGCACCGACGCAAAGAGCGATAGAGTACCAGTGGGCATCTGGTCCATGGTCAAGAGCTCGTACTTCCAGTCCGGGTTGTTCTTTCGCCATTGCTTAACCCATGCCTTCCATACCGCTGCCTCCTTCTGCTCAGCAATCTGCCATATTGTATGATTAGCAATCAAGTCCTGCTCGCTTGCCGGCAGGGCGCCACGGAGCTGCTTCTCGAGATGCTGCAATTGCCTCTCCAGCGCCGTCTCGAACTCAAGGTTTGCATGTCGTCGGTAGGGAGAGGAGTGCTCGTACGTCGGCGTCGATTGGTACTTCCGCGCGGGTGGTTCGGGGGGCTTCTCGGCTTGTACTGGCTTGGGAGTAGGTAGCGGCGACCCGGTGTATTGACAAAGCAGCAGCAGAAGAGAGAGACAGACTAGCAGGATGAAGGGTAAGGACCGGATGCTGCGCAATCGTCGCACTAGAAGCATTGCCTTGACGTTAACGACCGCGGCTCGCACATCCACGGTCATTGGGGTTGATAGCGGCTTTGCAATAAGAGCAAGACATTTTTCGTTTCTTCTGGCTTGTCGCCGACGGACGTACTTTACCTGCGGTGACGGTCATGGGGTAAAGGGGGCTGTGGGTGGAGGGATGGCCGCCTTGTCTGGACTCTGTGTCGCACTTCGTTGCGGAGTGTCATCCCTGAAGCGAGCTGCTATTTTCGGCGCCAGTGCTTCGGCACGCTGCTGTCGCTGTCATTGCCCGCGCTTGTATGGCGAAGAATTCCCCAGCTTGAAGCCGAATCAATCTGCTGCCGAATGCTCTGCTCCGGAGGTTACAGAACGTGTCGGTCGGTTGCGTAGTCTCTTTCATCGTGATGCTAGAAGCCGCAAGTGTTGCTACATAGCCAACCATCTCCATCGACACCGGATACAGGGTGCATGTGGCTACGGTGAAGCACATGCGGCCATATCCGCCGTCACGTCAACCAAGATTTTAGTGAGTGGTCCGAGTCCCAATGACCACGCCTTTTCCCATTCTTCGGAACAAATCGAAAAGGCGATTGCGTCCTCCGGGAGCAATATCTCAATAATCACATTGTGCCTTCAAAGAACTCCCTTCCCCTCCACAATCTATATTATATCCTATCCCCCAAAAGCATCAAAGAGCTAGCGGACAACACCCGATTAAGAAAAGGAATTCTAAACCAAGTTGGTTTGGTTTCGAAGCTTGATGCTATAGCTGTCTTCTTTCTGCGATCTTGGCATATGACGTATAACCAACACTACCGGCAAACAACAAGCGGATCTTCCCAATGCATTTTTTATATTTTATGCCTAATTTTGCAAAATATTCATGGTTGCAGACTTGGACCAGTGATTAAGTATAGGGCAATTCTAATAATACCAGAGTTTGGTAGCCTGCCATTAGTATCTATTACAACTTTGGCATCATTGACATCATTGACAGGGGCCTTTTGTTAGTTTTCATGACGAAAAGTCAAGATATGCTCAAAGATTTGGCATTCGCCGGATGTTCTCAAACACATGTTGGATGCCAATTTCCTTTTCGCCTGTATACCTACGCGAGAGAATGAAAATATGCCAGTAGAGATAACCAGCGGAAGACTGAGAAGAAACTGGTGCCTGTTCCTTCATCAATCCGTTTCCACCTCAAGTGAGATTCTAGGATTTGTGGGGAGCTCAGAAAGTCCAAGCTCACCTTCCTTAAAGAATCTTCTTGGCCAAGATAAGCATTGCAAACAAAGAGTGGTATACGTCAAAATACTCCTTCGTACGCCTGAGATTCCCCTCACTTCCTCAGGCGCACTTGCAAGAAAGCATTAGTTAAAGTCACTAACCACCAAGAATATATCAAGTATGTTCATAGGGGTAAGATTAAGGAAACACAACGTTTCTAACGCCAACTCTGGTTGACTCCAGGTGTCCTATGCAGTTCTCGACGTGCAATTCAAGGTGTTTGGTCAAATTTCCTATGTACACTCTATCTTTCAAGCTCCACTTAAATTACTTCTATAGCTTGCTAGATTATAAGACTTTCACTTCACCAGCAGTAGATTTCAAGCATGACTGCGTACCAGTCGTAGATAATCATGGCGTAGGGGGGAGTGAATTGCTGACCAGTTTTCCGGGTCTACGCATGGAAATTTGCTTTAAGGTATCGTAGGCATTGCCCTTGCCAAAAGGCTGCGGAATGAAGTGCTCTCCCGAGAATGCCTGGTGCATTTAGCGGAGGACTGGGATTCGGAATAATAGACCACTTCACCCATCTAATACTATCTAAGCGTCTAGATCTGGCTCGGATAATGACAATGGCATATACCACGGTCCTCAAACATCTCTATAATGTCCAAATCTTTCTGACAGGTGCTCATAGCACCACGGGGCAGAACCAATGCTTTGTTACCCTATGAGGAGCTCCTTGTCATGCACGCGGTAGATCTGCCTGGCCAAGCAAATACTTCGTGCTACAGACATGCTGGTGAAATTGCAAGCGATCAGAGAACCGGTGCATTCAGATTTGGTGCTGGACTTTCGTAACTAGACCACGATGCTATTGTCGGTAAAATGGGACACTGGTTCCCGTGCGCAGATGAGGATCTCCCATGGGATCGAGCCGACAGAGACGAATTGGTAAGAAGCCGATCCCCAGCCCCGTGTAGCAAGTATGGAGGACTAGCCATAGTCAGCCCTGGTGGCTCAAACCGTTTAAACCGTTGAGAAACATGGTCGGCATACGGAATCATTCCATTCAATCAGTATCTACTCGTGAATGCATCATGGTGTTCATATATACACAAAGAAAACCGACGTCCCCTCTCACGCTACCCGCTACACATTCGCACCAATCTAAGCACAAACCGCAACGCCAACGGTACCAGGTGTAAGACCATTCCCCGACACCGCACCCCAGTTGGCCATGATGGTCTTACAGTCCGCATTGGTGTACGGTGTTTTCATACTCAGACACGTCTCGCCTGCGTAGTCGGGCTGGCCGCCAAATTGGGCGCAGCTGTCGCCTCCGTAGCTAAGGACACCATCGCGACTGCAGCTGCAGTCTGTGGCCAGAGTGAAGCTGGGAGAGAGGACCAGTCTTAGCAGAGAGACTTGAAAAAGAAGAGGGGTGGAGGAAGAGGAAATTACCCGACGAGAAGGAGAAGAGTAGCAAAGGACTTCATATCTGATGGTTTGGATGGAGGGATGATTTGAAATATGCTTGGTAGGCTTTTGAATGAGCGTAGGATGCTTTGGTGCAGGAGAGCGTGGGAGAAGATGCAGTGGGATGAGTGATGATTCTGTCCACCAGCACAGGCAGGCACATTTATATACATTTCCATCCAGCTCTGAACCAAGCGCTCGAGAGCATCTACTCCAAACACGATATATGGCAAATGGCAAGCAGAGTCCAGCAACATCTCCCCAGAATCATGGGTACGCTTACACTCCTTTGAACTCCCCATCCAAGGCGCAGCACTGACTGCAATATCCAGGTACGAAAATGCCACGCTCCCCACCAGCAGAGGAATGAAGCAAAGCCCAAGGTACCTCGGTAGCACTCCACAGAGGTTTAGCGAAGCTTAAAAGATTCAAAACCAACGGTCCTGTACCTCGTCTAGTCTATCGCAATCAATCCATCCATCCAGCGACGCAAGAAACTTTCCTCGGCCTTCTTCGCTTGCCTGCGCGATGACGGCTGGATTTCGTCCCTGCCGGCAAGTAAACAAGCGCCGGAGGATTCGGCTTGTCGTCCCCCCCTGTGCTCCCCAACTTCGCCCTAGTTTGGAGGCTTGTTTCAGAGCCGTGCTGCACACAGCCTCGGATTCCACAGGTGAGGTACCTTGGGGACTGGAGTGGCTGTGGGCACGGCAAGGGGGTCCTCGACGGTTGGGCTGGATGGAGGTCGGATTCTTGGGAGCACTGCTGACTTGGTGCGTCACAACACCACATTGGACGATGCTGTTGGTGAAGCTCGTTTAGTGGTCCGCGGAAGTATAAGTTCATGGGCACGATGTGTTCTGGAGTAACACATTTCTGTAGGGCCTTGGCACGGTCGAAGAGGTTGCTGCGACTCACCCTTCACTAGCTTGGACTCGACATGTTTCACTTACCAACTTACTTGCTGACGGTTGGTAAGAACTAGAGTCAGCGTGCACCAAACAGAAAGCGTCGAAGTAAGAGGAACTTGAGCGACAAGCTCTGGCTTGGTGGTCTCCCGGCACCCCGAAGTGAAGATATACCACCGTCGGGTTGCGACCACTGGAGGCGGACCCCAAGACCGTATCAACGAGTACCTTACTTGAGCACACCGCCTCGTCCACCTCCCGACAACACCAGCCCCGATGCCCCTCACCCAGAGGAAGAAAAAGAGAAAGTACTAGTTCCAGGTTTTCTTCTACGTTAAGCCGAGGATGCTTAGGCTCCCTCAGGCCCCGAATGCATCGAGCACGCCCAAGCTAGTTCGGGCCGTTTGTAGAGAGCCAGAGATGCTAAAGGGGGCATCTCCGATGTCTCCGATGGCAAAGGTTTGCGAGGCATGTAAACGTGCCGTGGGAAAGTCATGAAGATAAGAGTGGTATGCAGAGTGACGACGTTAGAGCCAGGTAAGGGAACGGAAAGTAAGGCAAGGAGGGCAAGAAGGCAAACGGAAGGAGAGCAAGGAGCGGAGTGGATGGGAGAGCAACGAGAGAGCAAATGGAAACTTAATGCTGAGGTGGAAGGTCATGTACTACTGAGTTTGGGTTTCAGAAGTGCTCGTCCGTTACTGCATATTTCGCCATGTCCGTTGCCTCTGTCGGCAGCTGGCGAGCCAGAGAGATTCGGGATCGGGCACACACGCATATCTTCCGGGCGGGGATCACGTGGCCGCGGACCAGCCCTCCAGCCCTCCGCCGGAACGGACTTACTCAGTCAGAGCCTTGGCACGATGCGTCATTTGTCCGCCGGTCTCCCAGCGCTCTTTTCCGCTTTGGCCAGGTGAACGATAACGTACATCTCAGGGTCCTGGGGCCCTGATCGGCTGACGTCGCACGCTCGCTCTCTGCTGCTGCTGCTGCGCTGCTGCTGAAATCCGATTCTCCGGGTCCAGGGTCTGCCCCTATCCCCGAGCTTCACCCACCAGCCTGGACAGACTCGGATCCCTGACTCGTTGCGCTGGAGCCAGCTGCAAGAGAGGAAGGGAGCGCAGAGCATATGCCTTACGTAGACGAGCCCGCCAGGGATATCGATGCAGATCTGGAGAAGCGCTGAAACAGTAGCATGAATGATGGGCGTCGTGGCAGTGAATTGCTTCGTTTTTCCCTGTTCGGGAGGGCAGGACCCTGAGTTCGGGCGGGGGATAAAGTGGTGGAGGAGGGCAAACCAGCCGGCGATGACGATGATGATGCCCAGCGATGAAAGCGCGCCATGAGCAGGGCGGCCGGGCTGCAGTCCGAGCCTGTGACTACGACCGCAGCCATATCGTGGCTGTCACTGCGGCGCTTGTCTTTCGTCGTTGTTGTGTCTCCGCTCCCTCACGTTGATGCTGCAGCTTAATAATCCTGCGTTGCGCGATTACCAGCTAGTCGACAGCAGCCACGCTGATCCACCTGGGCCGGTTCAGCCGCCTTTCCTGCCTCGCTTTTCTGCTCCTTCAACAGCAGCGCCGCGTTGTATATCTTAAGAGAATTTTAGGGATCACTTCTTCTCTCCCTCTTCACCATTTTCCCTCTCCCCTGGATATTGACATTGCATCCGGATTGCTGCACTCTGCCGCCCACCGTTTCACCACCGCAGCCCGCCCCTCCAATCCTCTCCATCCACAATCTCCTCGCCCCTCGTCCCGCACGTCATTCTCCGCCCCGGGCCCGACGCCATTCCAGTTTGATTGATCGGACAAGGCTATTATCAGAGCGAGACATCGACATCATTCCACGAGCGAAGATACTAGGGAGGAAGCCGGTCGTAATATAATTTGGGTGTAAGCAGGATAGGATAGGACACGCAAGAAGATCTTTTCTGGGTTCGGACCATTGGACATCATTCCATCATGCCGATGCTCGATGTGAGTAAATCTCATTTAATCTGACGACCTCTGTTGCAACCCCCTTTCTGCAGTGGTGCAGCGGCCTTGCTCTCCCACATATCCTGCCATGCCATGCCATGCCATGCCATGCTTTGGGGGATGAAGTCACTCTGCATGGTGGGATGGGAAAGGAGATTGCGCAAAGCCACCGCTGCGGGAAGATTGGTGCTTGGCCAGCATAGTGCAGTGCAGTATGCCCGTCCGGTAGTGGCGGTGGTAGATATGTGGACTAAGGTAGGTAGGTCGGCCGGTAGGCAGGTTGGCACATAGGCAGGCAGGCGGGCAGGTATGTATGTGTATGTCGGTCGGTCGGTCGGGATGCAGGTTGCAGGTTGCAGGTTGCAGCAGAGAACGAAGGGCTGGAGGGCAGCGCAGTGCAGCCGTCGAGGATATGGTCAATACTCAACAGCTACAGGACCGACGTAGTCTTGGCGAAGTGAATGCGAATTGAAACTCTGAGCCACACCCAGGATCCCGAGCAGATTCGACCTGATCCGGAGAACCTATGATTGCTTACGGTCTATCTTCTGGACTCTTACCACGACGGTCCAAGGGCCTCCAAAGGCTCATTTAGATCAGCACCAGCGCGCCAGCTAATCAATGGCCCCGGTTCGAGGTTGCGGGAAGGGCTCCTATGATGTCGCGTTGGCATCCATACTAGGACCGCATGGTACCAGAGTGACCGACGACGACACACAGACGGACGCGGGTCCGTCAGACAGACGCACGATGCTTTTCGCCTTATGACGAAGGCGGCCGATCAACGTCATTCTGGAGGCTAAGCGAAACAATGGAACTTGCTTGTGCTGCTGCTCCCACGGCAAAGTACACAGAAGCGCACGGAGAAACACCACCGGCCTCAGAGAATCAACCATACGTGCTTGCTTGCATGCTTGCTTGTTTACGCATTGCTCCTCTGCTGCCCACTCTTTCCCGCCAAGCCCAAAAACCCACGGGAAATCAAGCAATACCCGCCACAACCCTGCACCCACATCAGTCATCATCATCAACCCTCGACCCCCTCGATATACTGCGACCACGACGCTACGCCGCTGGGTTTCCTTCTCGACCTACTTCAACCAGAACCGCGATCACATTGCTCCCCGCACCTCCGTACCTTCGCTCCCCATCTGCCTGACTCGCCCGCAATAGCTCCCACCCGCGCAGAAGAGCAATCCTCACTCATCGCTGTTTCCACCCGTCACTGGTCGATCGCTCCTCGCGCTCTCAGGCTAGGCCCAGATAGGACTCCAGCTTGCCTGCGTGCTTGTGGCCTTCCTCCTCTACGCCATCACTCTGCTCCTGCCTCCTACCTCCGGCGGCTTACAAACTACCTGACCAAGATACTACCTTCGCGATTCCCTCCTACCTACTTACCTTACCATTATCCTCCTATACCTTGTCTTTTTGTTGTTTCCTAATCTACCAGTCCCCTCCCTCCAAGAATCTACGTTTTGGCTGAGAGAGACGTCTAATCATGTCACTGTCGCAGTCAATAAAGAATCTTATCCGTCATGGTACGTCATACCCAACCACCACTTTCGTTCGCAACTCCCCAAATTGCATGCAGCATTGTCCTGCAACTGCACATGTCACGTCTGCCGCATGCTAATGTCTCTTAGGGAAGCAAGGTCGATCTCAGCACCAGGACGACCCAACAACCCACGTCTCCCCCGTTCATGTGCACCACCAAGCTAACCAGGCCCGAAACTACGACTATGCTCCACCAGCTGCTCAGCACCACTACGCTCACAGTGACCCTAACATGATGCAGCATCAAGCACACCAAGTCCCCATGGGCGACGCTTACTCTGTGGCCGATGGCGACGCTCGCAACCGTGGCGCTCAAGCCGGCAATGTTGCGGCCCATCAAGCAGGACAACACCAGAAGGCGGGAGCGAGTAAGAAGAAGGTTGATCACGAAGAACTGGCCCGCATTGTCGCCGAAGAGAATGAAAGCAAGGGAAGATTACCTAAATACCCCGGACTCGAGCGATGGCAACTAGTCGAGAAGATGGGTGACGGTGCGTTCAGCAATGTTTACCGGGCGCGCGATACTCAAGGTAACGCCGGCGATGTTGCCATCAAAGTTGTTCGCAAATTTGAGATGAACTCTAGCCAGGTGAGTATTGGCAAGAGTGCTTAACTTTTCTTTTCTTTTCTCTTCTATTCATCCCTTATCATCTTGCGCGTGCTCTAGAGCTGTGCCAACGTGGTGACGTAGGGCGATGCACACTTGCATCCGGACTTCAAGAAGCAACCGAAGACTGTGGAGGTAACTTTTTCTTTTCTCGAGCGGCATGCCTCTTTGACTGCTGCATTTTTGGGTCTTTGGGGTGTGTTGACGAACTTTGCTGACTCGTGACCTTCCAGAGAGCCAACATCTTGAAAGAAGTTCAGATCATGCGTGGTCTGGACCATCCCAACATTGTCAGGCTCGTCGACTTCTCTGAATCTAAGCAATACTATTACATAATACTGGAGCTGGCACCCGGCGGAGAGCTCTTTCATCAAATCGTTCGACTTACTTACTTCAGCGAGGATCTTTCTCGACATGTCATAACTCAGGTTGCCGAAGCATTGGAGTATTTGCACGAGGAGAAGGGTGTGGTTCACAGGTAAGCTTTTCGCCCAAATTACGATGCCTTCGCTAACGTCATATCAGAGATATCAAGCCGGAGAACTTATTATTCTCACCGATTCCAATAGTTCCATCAAAGAACCCCAAGCCAAGAGCTCCAGAAGATGAGGATAAGGTTGACGAGGGAGAATTCATTCCAGGTGTTGGAGCCGGTGGTATTGGCCAGATTAAGATTGCCGACTTTGGTCTTTCCAAGGTTGTATGGGATACACAAACCATGACACCTTGTGGGACGGTCGGTTATACAGCCCCAGAAATTGTTAAAGATGAGCGATATTCGAAGTCGGTCGACATGTGGGCTATGGGTTGTGTTCTATACACACTACTCTGTGGTTTCCCTCCATTCTATGACGAGTCGATCCAGGTCTTGACTGAGAAGGTTGCAAAGGGACAGTATACATTCCTGTCGCCATGGTGGGACGATATCTCCAAGTCAGCTCAAGACTTAGTATCTCATCTCCTGACGGTCGATCCCAACAAGCGATATACTATCCGGCAGTTCCTAGATCATCCATGGATTCGCAACACCAAAGAACCAACATATGCCGCTTTCGATGCTCCACCGCTTGCCACTCCAGCTGTCGAACGTCAAAAGCAGCTAGGAGAGACACCACTTCGAGCATTCAATCCCGATCTGCTAGAATCTCCAGGAGCTGGCAAGCGTATGGACTTCAGATCACCTGGCGCCGTGAACTTGCGAGAAGTCTTTGACGTTGGGTATGCTGTTCACCGACAAGAAGAGGAAGGCAAGCGCAGAAAGAACTTCAAACAGGGTTATATTCCGAGTGGTCTTAACGCTATCGATGACGATGACTTCGCCGAGGAAGAAGAAGAAGAAGATCAAGCCAACCCAACCAAGGTTGCGAAGTCCACCGATGCTGATGTCCATCACGTCGAGCAGACGCTTCGCAACACCAACCTCAACAGCGCTGCTGCGGCCAGAGTACCACCTCAGCAAAAGGGCTACGGTCAACACTCGCCAGCTGTTACAGCAGCAGCCAAGCAACAAGTCCGCAACCGAAAAGGTGCTTTCGAGCTGAACATGGATGGAGCCACATTACTTGGACGAAGAGGTCAGAAGCCACCACCAAGTGGGTTGCGGGAAGGAACAATGGTTTAGCAACCAATGTTGACACGGGATTGGTAATTCATGAAGATGATGGCTGGTCAATTTGAATTTCATGCTTGGCGTTAGGAGGGCAATAGCTTTGATTGATTGCAATGACTGATGGAAAGGGGCCTCTATTCTCATTCGGGTTCATGAGGAAGTCTTCACGTTTTCTGGAGCGCCAAATAGCATAGTTTGTTTGTTACTTGTCTTTCTCATTTTCACAGCAAGAATACACGCATGCAATTGGAAGGAAAGATATTTCTCTTTAGTCTACACCTTGTTAACTGTGAACGAGGGAAATGCAGTGCAATGAAAGCAGGGGCTAGACAGAAACAGATAAAGCTACAAGATGGAAGAATATTTAGATTGAAGTTCATGCTAAGCATTCCAAGTTCTATCGATTATGTCACAGATGATACGCCTTCGGATGCTAAAATAGACTGCGTGAAGCATGCCCTACCTAAAGCTATCTTGGGTATGTTAGTATAAGACGTATATAATATTATGTCAGCTATGGATAAGAGTTAAAATATTTACCATAGGCAAGAGTCTTGGAAGAAGATGCCGGGAATTCTAGATTGTTCAGTGCTGCATCCTTTATACACTGCTTCTGGGATCAGCTACGCGGCTTTACGTAGTTGTGCTAAGCCATATGATGACTCTACCTTTAAGAGTTATATTGTCAGTGGCCACAGGAATAGATGGCATTGCTGCTAGGCTTATGTTTGCTCACGAGATTTGAAAATCGAACTAGAGATCCGAACAAGCATCGTTGAAAAGAGGACAGGGGAATGGTCGCTTGACTTCTGGGTTAGTGCAATGTAGCCAGCATCTTCAAGAGTTACGACACCGCCGAGAAATAGAGCTTCAGAGGGCAAAGCATAATCCGCAATGACTGGAGAGAAACCGAGGCTGCTTGGGGCTGGCAAAGAATGCCTCGGGTCTCGGATGCCATCTTTAGAAATCAAAGACTTAATCCTCGGTACTGCACAACATTGGCTCCTGGTTTACAGCCGCTTTATGATGAAGTGCATCCTCTTCTCTACATCAACCTATCTGTCTTTCAAAGCGTGCCATCTGTTCTCAGGTTCAATTCGGCTTGGGAGTACGCCTTCAAAGGAGTATTTCCTTGCCAGAATATGGCTTCTCTCTTAAGTATCAAAGATTGCATATTGCACGCGACAAGCGTACCAGTTGCGCTCAGCTTCAACCTCAACCTCAATCCTCAACCCCGCCCCTCAGATGACAGTAGTCCTTGCTTCGAAATGGAACTGGATCCGGCACCATGCCTGCCAAAAACCATTCGATCGATTCTCCATTGCCACTTAAAAGAATGATGACAAGAGTGGCGGAAGTGCCTGAAAAATGTCCAAAACCTTCCCCTGTGGAAGTCTCAATAGCCTAAGAAATTTGGGATTTACGTAACATGGCTGTACACGACCGATTTCGCGGCATCAGATGATTTTGTGAAAATTACCAAAGGCGGAGGCTGATTCGCCCAACTTACTTCAGGCCCCCCAAATTCCAAATTGCTACCATGAGCCTGTTGATCGGGAACGGGCCGAGATAAATAGCGGACGAAGAGACGATACGTGGAACGTTTTTATTCGATATCAAACCTGTGTATCGGAATACCAAGGCGGACTCTCCCCTAAGAGCCTTGACCGTGGATGCAGTGATATATAGCCACGAAGAGAGAAGCCAATTGAAGCCTGGCATTTTGGAATTCTGGCGGGACTTGGGCAAGAAAGCAATGGATCTACTTGGCAATAACGCATTACCCTCAAACCCGTTCCTTACGGATCCATGTACCTTTCACATACGCCCAGACAAGCGAGAGGGTTGCAGGTGCCCTGAGAAAAGAACATGTATGTAGCTCGTGCTTGGACTTCTGTGTATTCTGACTGATTCAAAACTGGACTGCATTGTGCGTAAATAGCTATGTCTACGCCCGTAAGTCGCGTATCGAGATCGGAAAGTAGCCAGTTGTTCTGCGCCGGTCCTGTCATGGAATGATTCGGGCAAGAGGGCAGAGTAAATGTGGCCACAATTACCGCTGCATTATACCCTGATAAAGAAATCCGGATTTGACTCTCCCTCTTTATATTATGCTATCCCTCTCTAGTTTAGAAAGATGCCATTATGTCACCTCTCTTGTATCGCAACACATCAACTTTGGTCTTGCGTGCCGAGTGTGAAGAGGCTCTTGCCAATTCACCATGAAACATGCTTCTTCCCGTTTGGCTTTTACTACAGCTTTAACAACCATAGACCAGAAGCAGTTGGAACTTCCTTTTGGGATATATAAAATCATGCAGCGATTCCTTTTGGTAAGCTTTGGCTCTTTTCGGTGGTCAGAACGACTACTTGATTCTTGCTAACTGTATACAATGACTCGCTTATTCGCTAGGAGCAGAGCACCTAGTGCAACTGCCTGAGCTACGACATGTTCTATATATAGAAATTGGGCAATGGAAGGGAGAACTCTTTGGATATGTCTCGTACAGCCTATGGGGTTAAACATGATCTTGAGCTATTTAGATTCCATCGGTATGAACGGGGGTTTTAATCTGACGGGTGAAAATAAATGGGGACGTCGTTTTACGTGCTCGAAGTTCAATCACATAGGCACGTATTCGTGACTCGAGTACTGTACGTAGTTACCCCATTGTACTTGCTTCGGGCCTTGACGGGTTGCACTCCCAGCGTCGAGAACAGTCCAGCCATTCAACCAAATGGACAGCCGAAATCATGACCATACGGAAATCAGCCCATATTCGAAACGATGTATGTTCCTCGGCATAAAGCTGCGAACACCAGCGATTGCCAACCAGCAATTAGATGTTCGCCGACTTCATATCGTACAAAGTCCGAATCGGGCCGCTCGGCCGCCTTTGTAGCAAGTTCTCGCCGATAGTCTCCCGCACCTCCCACTTTCCCTGCATTTGCGAACAATGCCCCGCTAAGATAGCTTACCATGGCCGCAGAGCGACAGTTGCGATAAGAGAAAATATATCTTGTCATAGTCAACTCTGGCTTCCAAGATATTTCTCAACACGTCTGACCCCAAAGAAACAACGACTCGCATACAGCATGGGCTCGCAGGATCAACTCAATGTGTGCTTGATCGGCAGTGGTGGAGTGGGTACCATCGCAGCCGTAGTGTTAGAAAAGGCCGGGACAAAAGTTACGGCTGTTCTGAGGAGTAAATACGCGGTTGTGAGCGAGAAGGGTTGGGACATTGAGAGCATTGATCATGGAAATGTGAAAGGATGGAAACCTACCAGAGGTAAGTGCAGGTTAGCCGGAGCGTCCAAGTTGAAAATTGACCATTCATTAACATTTGCGGATAGTCGTTAGTACGGTCACTGATGCAGCGACCGAAGATGGCAAGCCAATCAAATACGACTTTGTCGTGGTGAGCATGAAGCAATTGCCGGACCTCTACTCAATTGTTGAGATTATTAGGCCGGTCATAACGCCCTCTCACACCGCTATCGTACTGATCCAGAATGGAATCGACATTGAGCTGCCAATCATTGAAGCTTTCCCAACCAACCCACTCATGTCATCGGTCAGTATCATTGGATCAAAGACAGTGGGCGATAACAGCATTGTCCAGATTGGGACAGATAATTCAACTATCGGACCCCATTTTCATGAATGTGGAGGTCGGAGCCGAGAGGAGCAATTGGCAACAACAAAAGAATTCATCCGTCTTTATAACCTTGGCATGAAGGACGCCCCGAAAAAACCAGTTTGTACATTGACCGAGGATATGCCAGTTGCAAGATGGCATAAGGTCCTGTGGAACGGCACTTTCAACACGATCTGTGCTATCAACAGGATGGATGTTGGCCAGGTTTGCAGATCGGATGGCAGAGACAGGCTGCTGATACCTATGATGAAGGAGATTTGGAACACCGCCAGAGCTGCTGGTGTGGATCTACCAGAAAGTGCTATCCAGTCTCAAGCCTTCCGTGTCTCTGATGATTCCACTTTTCGCCCGAGTATGTTGATTGATGTTGACTATGGAAGACCAATGGAGCTCGAGGTCATTCTTGGTAGCGTCTTGAAGAGAGCCGAGCAAACTTCAACACCCGCTCCAATCACCAAGACGATATATGAACTCTTGAAGATGCGGAAATGGGAGATGGAGCAAGCAGCTTTGGTGGAGAAGGGAAATCTCTAAGAGTCTCAGATCATTTCGCTACTGACATAGAATGGCTTTTATGCTTCTTGTTTCGCTCCTCAATGAATTTTTTCAGCCCGGGTGGTATTTGTGCGTTCTCTGTCAACCCACTTGCAACTGGCTGGTCCAGAACCTCATACAATGGTACCGTACCGGTCCACACTGGTACTTCGTGATCCGGACCGTCCTTTTCGATGTTTCGAGGCTGAATCCCAGGTTTTCCTTTCCGAATCTTCATACTAAGGCTGAGAATATCGACCCTAATGACAGAGACCAGTGATACCTGGAATGATGCGACCGGGTTGACATCTTCCCATCTACCGGCAATGATATGGTTCGTGACACCTTTCATGATGTCTCTTTTGACTTCAAGGTCATTGACAAGAGTGCACTCTCCGTGAACGACAGCAGAGCGGTAATTAAAAGTGTGTCCATTCGGCGCTGAAGAAAGGACCAGACCATCCACTTGAGGACGTTAGATGATCCCATCAAGGAAAAGTATAAATGCATGCATACCTTTGGTCGCAGTTACACACACTTTGACCTTCTTGATATCATTCCCCTCTGCATCCTTTGGATTTTGTCGCACAGTCTCCATTAATCCCGCGCTCGGATGCCCATGGAGGTATATAGCGGTGTTGTCATCAATGGTGTGAACAAGAGCTATCATAGGCAAGCATTCCGGTACTTCGTCCCTTACATACGAGATATGCGCAAGATGGCAGTCTGCAAACAAAGCCGAGATCGCATCAATATCATACAAGCCTCGTTCTTTATGCCTTCGAAGCTCAGCGGATTGCAGAGTTGCCATTGTGGTTCGGTATCTCCTGTAAGGACAGAGGTTTCGATAACTAAGGTTGAGGATTGAAGTTAAGGCAAGATTGCTATTGGACTTTTTTAGAAAGGCTGTCGTAATCTTCCTCAGCATCATTCCTCTAAAAGTTTAGGAGAATGCCAAAACATGGCCTTCGCTCGTAATCCACGCAAAATTAGTTGTTGAAGCTATGTTGATAGCTTAGATAGCTGAGAGTATGTCACCCCGCATACACTGTCTATTTACAGGCTAGCACAGCATCAGCCTTGCTTACTCATCAATTGACATGATTGGTTCCATCTGGCAAGGCTGCTATCCGCATAAACTACAAAGACATATAACGAGGACTATCATCTCCCCCATCCCATTCTCGGAAGAGGAACATGTCCCCGCTACCGCTACAAACTCATCAAGCCCTGTTAAATCCGATTCCCGCAGCATGGGTGGCTCCAATAAAGCCGTGCAGAGCATATCGGAAGCTTATCAGGTCCCTCCGCTGTCCATCGCCTGATTCCGGCTGGCTGATTGGGTTTTGCTAGCATGGCGTTGATAAGTAGGATTATATTTGTCCCAGCCTAACGATGTGCTACATTTCGAGTATGATTTTTACATACTGAGTCTCTTAGCCTTCCTCAGCGACACAATCATGCCTTCGAAGACTCCCCAAAAGAGAATTCAACTATCCTTCCTAGAAACATGTTGTACGGGTGGGTATATGGCTTCTGGCCAGTGGAGATCTCCTTCGGACAACGGCAAAACCAAAGATAGATTGAAGTACTACATGGATATGGCAAGGCTAGCAGAGAAAGGAAAGATCAGTTGCATATTCTTTGCGGATTGGTACGCAGGTGAGGAGACTATGCTATTGGTTTTAGATACTGCTAACAACTATAGGTTTTGATGTATACACGGACTCCATGGATCCTATGTTGAAAGCGGGTCATCAAGTTGCTCATCTTGATCCGATACCAATCATATCGGCAATGGCAAGTGTAACAGATACTGTTGCTTTCGCTGCCACAGCAAGTACCAGCTATGTCAACCCATACATTCTCGCACGCCAGTACAGCACCCTGGACCATCTCACAGATGGGAGGGTTGGCTGGAACATTGTAACAAGTTGGAGCAAATCGGCCGCTAAGGCACTTGGTCAAGATGATGTTATTCCTCACGATGAGAGATATGTCATTGCAGATGAATATATGGATCTAGTATATAAATTGTGGGAGAGTTCCTGGGCGAGTGATTCTGCGGTTTGGAGTGATGAGATGGCATTCGACCCATCGAAAATAAAGAAGATTGAACACAACGGCAAGTTCTGTTGGGACGAATATTTGAGGACAAAGTTAACAGTCGGCAGGAAAATACCTCAAGTGTTCTGCCCGTAATCAGGTCCACCCATCGCCTCAACGGACACCGGTCTTGTTTCAAGCAGGAACTTCAAAGACGGGCTCCGCTTTTGCTGCGAAGCACGCAGAGGCAGTTTTCTTGAATACTGCAACTGTGGAACAAGCGGCCAAGGTAATCAAAGATATGCGAGTCGCAGCTGCAGCGGGTGGTCGAGACCCTACATCGCTGAAGTTCTTCCCGTGCATTGTACCAATTATTGGAAGAACATCCGAGGAGGCACAAGAGAAATTGGCAGCGGCAAAGAAGAATGCAGATTATATTGCAGGATTAGGTCAATTTTCAGGCTACACAGGTATCGACATGAGCCAATTTCCCCTGGACGAACCCTTCGCCATTGATGAAAAAGGTACAACTGCTATTCAATCAGTCTTTCGAGCACTGGAAGCGAGCAATACCACAGGGGCTCCATGGACACCGAGAACACTAGGACAGCAAATGGCACTGGGAGGGCTCCATCCCTGTCCTGTGGGCAGTGCTGAAGAGGTTGCAGATGTCTTTCAAGAGTGGGTGAATATTGCGGATTGCGATGGTTTCAATATCGCATATGTTTCGAACCCAGGAAGCTTTGAGGATGTTGTGGAAATCTTGAGACCAGAACTGGTGAAGAGGGGACTCATGTGGGAGGACTATGATGTTCCAGGTGGCACTTTCAGAGAAAACCTTTTGGGTGAGGGCAAGACTCTACGAGAGGATCATTATGGAAGCAGATTCAAGTTTGGAAGAGACTTTGAGGATGACTCTGGTGAAGTTCAAGCCGCCAATGGCAGTGGGACTTCTGTTCAGGAAGTTAAAGCATAGCTCTGTTAAATTCTATAAACCGGACAATAGTCGGCAACCTTTAAACTCAATGTCTCTCAGCCTTACATCTGTCTTCCGTCTGCCAGTAGCAAAGTTCGGGGTTCCGAAAATCTAGTACGGAACCATGGAATTGCTCCCGACGGACATTGATAAGGACGAAAGCTCACCGGGATCTCCTTCCCGATATATCACGTGACGAAAGAAAGTTGCTCGCTTGGAAGCGACCGAAACCAAATGCCCACGGAGTATTGAGTGCTAAGTAGCTCGAGGTGCAAAGTAATGATAGCCAGCTAATAGACAATCATCGATCAGATAGCTAGGCAGTTTTCAGTACAATCAATGAGTCTATTTTCACACGTCCTGACATATCCCTTAACTATCCATAACCCTATTTTTAAGCTTGAACTCCCGTGAGGGAATCCCAATTCTATCACACTTCACTTCCTTCATACGATCAAGTTCATACGCAATGTTCCAGTACCTACCACTTACTCTCCAACCACTTTGGATCCCTAGCAGTATAACAACAGTCAAACTTTCTCGGTAAAGCAACCAGACTATTGTGCACATCCGAGAAGTCCAACATATCAATATTTGGCTTCCTGACACCCAGTCCTTCAGCCTCTCTCATTTCGAAAGCGAGAATCATGCGCACGAGCATTGAGCTGTTAATCGTGTCAGTATGGAGAGTAAATCGGGCGGGTTATTTTTGGAAACGTACTAGATGATTCTGTTGCTCAATGCCGCCGCGGGACAAATTCGGCTCCCGGCTCCGAAGGTAAGGTGAGGGAGGGAGGTGTCGTTGTCGAGGAACCGCTCAGGATTGAACGTCTCGGCATCTTCTCCGTACCAGCTCTTATCGTGGTTCCCTTCTTGTGCGTTCATGATCATAGTAATACCTTTGGGGATAACGGTGCCTCGATAACTAATGTCAGCGACAGTTGTCCGGGGGGTGGCGAAAGGTGTTGTCGTGAAGAAGCGGAGCGTTTCTTTGTAGAAAGAAACGACTAATGGCACTTTTTCTTCCCGGAATGCCATTTGCCACGCGGCGTCCCGGTCACCGTTGTATGCAGCCAGAATAGCGTTGTACAGCGTTGTCTGGTAGGCCTGTCCTGCCGGAGAGCTGAGCCAGCCAATAGCAACGTAGACTGACGAGGCGGTGGAGTCTGGAGCAGCTTGGAGAAGCGCCTTGCAGGTTCCTAAAAGCTGTTAGCCCTGCACACCCATCATACAAGTTTTGACCAACCGTGAATCTCATCTTCAGAGAGCTTGTCCTTTGCGAGTCCGGTTACGATGCAGTTAATCTCTTCGCCATCTGCAATTCTCTTCTTCAGGCTTGCATACAGAACATCCAAGTGTTGCTGACGAATGCGCTCAGATGTGACCACGATATTTCCGCTCAAAGCATCCGGAATCAGATATCTAAGGAGTGGAGTATAATCTTTATATCTCATTGTGGAGCTCCTGACCTCAGAGATGTTGTTGATGTTCTTGACAAGCGTAAGGATGAATGCGTCGTCAGCATCGTTCATTCTCGTGCCGTAGGTCAGGCTCAAAGCAAGGTCGAAAACGACCTGCCTCATGTAAGGATAAATCTCCATGGGCTTCTTCCCGTTGCCTCCTTTCTCATACGTATTTCGAATCAGCTGCAAGCTGGATGGCTCGAGCAATGGATAGTAACCAGGCCACATTGGCTTTCCCAGAGCTCTCATCGCGGCCTTTCTGCATCTTCTGATCGGCTCCGTCATCGCTGCGCCGGAGAGATCGAGTTGTAACTTATCTGCGAATCCATGTTGGAAAGGTCGGTCGATAAGATCAGCGGAATGTCCAATCCATAGGTCTTTGATAGTTTGGAAAGTGCTCGCGACTAAGGCTCGTTCAGCACCAAGTCGGACTTGAATGAGATCAGAGCCGAGTTGTTTTGACCAGCGTGAGTAGATCGTTCCATCGTTTTGATGCTCTCTTCCACCAAGAGGGGCGAGGTTGCCAATGAATGGAAGCGCATTGGGCGCTTCAGGAATGTGTGCTACCTTGGGCACGTTGGTCTTTGTGGCTTGGTCCTGGTTTCATTAGTTCATTCAACTTTACATAGATGTTGCGCTTCACGAACATAGAGCACATAGAAGATCACAGCTACGATCAACGCTATTGCCGCAGAGGGGGATAAAATGCTACGAGGTCCAAGGAAGGCACTTTTGAGCTCTGTCGTGTCGAGCACCGACTCCATCTTGTCGAAGCACTGGTGAAAAGCGCCTGGTAATCTGTTTTGTAGCTTCAGGTGATAATCTAGGTGGTGTTTTGTACTCAGTCACTCCTGCTCGAGCCTCATCGGAAGAGAGGACGTGAGGGACTGACACGCGATCATTAAGTTTGATAATTGGCTCCACCTGATTCGAGGTGCCGGGTTTTGGTCCGTCGGTACTGTGTATAGATATAGGTGGGAGTGGGGGTTGGTGGGCGATAAGGACGCAATCCTCGTCGGGATACGCCCACCGATCCGAGTGGTCTTGATTGGTCGGTCGCTTCCCTCTGGATTATAGGCGTGGTCCTCAATACCAGCCAGTCTCTTGATTCCATGAGAACGAGACTTATACTTTCAAGAAATATCATCAGAATTAAGCTTCACAATGGCCGAGATTAAGAAAGCTTACTTTGACGATGTCGACGGACAAATCCATTACCGCTCTGTCATTTCCCAAGAGGCGACCAAGAGAGAGCCAATCGTCTTCTTGCACATGTCAGCATCAACTGGTGGGCAATTCGAGAAGCTGATGAAGATATACTCGGCGCTGGGACATGATTGCTATGCCCCAGATATGCCAGGGTAGGATCTCGAATTGGTCGTTCAGAATTGCAGCTGACATAATTACAGATTCGGAGGATCATTTGACCCCGTGGAACAGCCTTCAAATACGGGTTATTATGTTAAAATTTACATGAACCTCCTCCAGAGTCTTGGTGTAACTAAGTGGCACGTACTCGGCCACCATTCTGGAGCAAGTCTAGCAACAGAAATGGCCGCAGAATACCCCGACCACATCTTGAGTCTGTGCCTGACTGGGGCTGCGATCATGACCCGAGAAGATCAGGTGGCATTGAACGCGAAGTCCAATGTTCCATTCAATAAGCCAGTAGCGGATGGTTCCCATCTGATGAAGACTTGGGACTACCTGGAAGTTTCCGGGATTGGCCCCGACCTGGACTTGAAGCAGCAAGAATTGCTGAACCACGTCAGAGCTTGGGATGGCAGAATTAAAATCTACACGTGTGTATTCACGCAGGACATGTGGGGGATGTTCAAGAGAGTGACTTGCCCCATCCTGAACATGTGTGCGAAAGATGATGTCCTGTGGCCTTATGTGAAAAATATCAAGGAAATTGTGAGCCGATGCCCCTTCGTTGTTGACGAGTTCTAACCCGCGATATCGCAGAGACCTGAAGTGCAGTGTGAAGAAGTAATAGGCGGCGATTTCGAGCCAGCGAGGGATCCAGAGGGGATAGCTGGATTTTACACGCCGTTCCTAAGCAAAGTATAGGCGCCATTGCTACCATAAATTAGGAAGTCCTTTCGATAGAATCTGAACATGTGCTATGAAATCGAGCTCCGCCTTACTTGAGACTCAGACCGCTCGAAAGAGGACGCGTCTTACCTCGGCCACATGAAATCATAGAAAGTCGAAAACGGCGATTCCGCATCGAGTTTGCCTCCGAGGCCAGATGTGTCCATCGTCCTCAACGATAAGCAGCGTAAAGCCGAACCTCGGTGGTGCAATTTTGCGTCATATCGAGGGGTTGATAACTGGGGGGATGCGGATTCGCAGCAAGCGAGTCCGGCCTGCACGCATCTCAACCGGCGTCTGCTTATGCTCCCGCCGCCTCCACCAACCATTGCCTTGCTCGCGTCGGAGCTTTGTATATTTTAGATCCTGGGGCCTCGATTCCTTATCGCTGCGCTCCATTGTATTTCGCATCATGAGCGTCACGTCAAGTGGTACGGACAGCGTGGAGGAGGGCTTGCCTTGCATCGTCAGCTCCCTTCTCTCTGCCGCTGCAATGTCGTCAGACAATATGAACTGTGTATTATTGCCATAACAGTGCTTCACATTAAAACAATGCCAGAGCCTCGAGACCCGCCTGCTGTGCAGCCAGAAGCGCAACGCCCTGCTAAACGTACCAGGGTAGTTGTCGCGTGCCAACGCTGCAAGACTCGGAAGCAGAAGGCAAGCAGAACTCAAGCCTATTGCCAAGGCAGAAGATATCATGGGCATGATATGGCTGACTTAGTCTTTGTTCCTAGTGCGATGGTACTAACCCGTGCGCCAGCTGCAAGAATTTAAACCTGAATTGCGAATTCATCATACCTAAGAAACCAACTCCGATCGAGAAAAAGCACTATGTCAAAGCGTTGGAGGATAGAGTGGCATATCTGGAGAGCTTTTTAGCCAAGGAAGGTATTGGGGCGCTGGAACTAGGAAGAGATAATCTACAACTTGGCCAGAACCCCAACTCTACGATACGGCCACAGCATGGTAATCATATACCCGATGGATTGAGGAACGGAAGCACGAGCCCAACTTCAGGCGAAGAAAGTTTAAGTGAATCGCCAGAGGAAGCTGATTCCTTGAGTAGTGTCCTTCGCGATCTCAGTCTCGAAGCAACGGGTGGGTATATTGGAGCGTCAGCTAGTATCTCAATGGGAAGGATGGTTACTTCGATTGTGAAAGGCAGAGAACAAGAGGGTGTATCACGAGGTATGACTGGAGTCCAGAGCAGAGTTGAGCCATTGGAACAGTCTGTCTTCCGCAAGAACACGGATATTGTCATAGGACATGAAGAGCCAATGCTGGTATCCAGAGCTGTCGCAGACAGACTCCTAACCGGTTATATGAAGCATATTTCTACCAGATGGCCGATTCTTTACACCCCTCAACTCAGGAGATTGGATGCCAACAAAGATTTCATCGAAGATACTTACGAAAAAAGTACTCTTCATCTCGTGTATGCGATTGGCGGGCGGTTCTTGGAAACGACTGGCGAAGCAGGCCCGTTCTACCCCGAGATGCATTATAACGAAGCTTTACAGCATTTGGACGAGATCCTACGATTCCACGATACTCGATCCATCATAACCCTGCTGCTCCTCGCGATTTATTGCCTGAGAGCACCTGGAGGGCCCGGTGCCTGGACGTATGTTGGTCTGGCAATGCGGATTTGCATTGATTTAGGCCTTCACAGGAAAGTACGAAAAGAGAGGATGGGCCTAGAAGCCGAGATGCGAAAGCGTATATTCTGGTCATGCTACTTTCTTGATCGTCAGGTCTCCATAGTTCTTGGAAGACCGTTCGCTATTTCTGACCATGACATCGATGTTCCAGTAAGGACCCCTCTCCCATTCTCTTTTATCAAATGCGATTATTGCTGAAGTATGGTAGTTACCTCTCGAGGTTGATGAGGCATCCGACGATATCAACGACTTTTACCGCGCTGCAGCCTCAACGCCGACATCTGCACCGGCCATTAGTACATCTCTATCTTCTTTTCTCCATGTCTTGAGACTTCGAAGAATCGAGTCAAGCATTCAGCATCGGATTTATCGCGTAGATCGCGAGTCAAGCCAGACCGTCTCGAATGCTGAGATCGATTATTTTGTTGAGCAATTAGAGCACTGGAAGTCCATGATTCCGCTAGATACGCATAAGAAAGTCGATTCTGAGTCTACCAGCTTCGATGGCTATGATTATTATGTAGGCTTTCTACACGTTCTGGTGAACTATGCTAACGTATGTCCAGATGGTCTTTTACTACAAATGCTGTCGCTTGCTCATGTTTCCTCAGCTCTCTATTCCGGACGTTGAGCTCCGCTACCTTAAAGCCTGCGCAGAAGCGTGTGGCGGCGTATGTGAGACTTATAAGCGACTGCATCATAGTATGTCGGTAGGTTTCTCACTCATGGCTCTTCAGACCGTCTTCCTTGCTGGGTTGACCCTTATATACTGCATCTGGATTTCCCCTGCAGAGATCTTCAACATTGCCACAAGCAATAACCTCAATTCCTGCAGCATTGTTCTGTATATTATCACCGAGCGCTGGCCAGGCGCCAGGAGATATCGAGATGCGTTCGAAGGCATTAAGCACACGATTATTGATTTGGTATCCAGAGGTGAACATCGACCTCGCAAAGTTGTTGCTGAAGTAGCTTCCCAGTCTAAAAATGTGAATATTAATGTGGACGCGGAATGTGGAGATGAGTTTTGGAGCATGGTTTCTGAGATGGCTGGCAATGATCGGCAGTACCCTGACTTTCAGGAGGATACTTCACTTGGCACATTTGTTTCTGATCCTAACTTTGATGCTCAGCTCATCACTGGAAATATGGATACTGCAATAGGGTTTGAAATGGACGGAATGTTGTCCCACACTGAGCTTTTTGGAGACATGGAACTCAAGGTTGGGAATTTTTAGAAGGGCGGCAAAAGGAGGGGTGTTGTGAGTTTTACAATTTTGGTCTCCTTCATGTCCCATCTTCATCCCTGTAATCTATCCTCACGATGCGTATTTCTTCTTCTGGACCTAGATAGTGAGCGCCTCAGAGTACACGTAATAGCAATTGTGGTTTCGGATATGCTTTTCCGATGGACTGAATAAAAGTACGCTTGGGTAAATTTACGCGCTTCCCATCACAGCTCAGCCTCGTAGGAGTCCACTCTCGTGTATACCAAGCGGATTGTATATATCTTGCCGGCCCTGTTTGTCGACCCAGCCTTGCATTATGCACTTTACATGTGATTTTCTGCTGCCTTCTGTGTCACTACTAAAGCCACCTCCACAAGATTATCTACACCCATTTTAAAATTAATTGTCATGTCGCCTCAACTTCCAACTCGTCAGTTGGGTAAAGATGGACCATATGTCTGCGCAATGGGGTTTGGTATGATGGGACTTTCAGTTTTCTACGGCAGCATACCATCGGATTCTGAACGACTGGCATTTCTCGATCAAGTCTTCGCTCGTGGGGAGACTTTTTGGGATTCTGCAGACGTATATGGTGATTCTGAGGATCTGCTTGGGAAGTGGTTCAAGCAGACTGGAAAGCGTGACGAAGTATTTCTAGCCACAAAATTCGCAAACTTGGTCACAGCCGAGGGAGAATGGGCATTGAGGAGTGATCCCGAGTATGTCAAGTTGGCCTGTGAAAAGAGTCTCAGTAGACTTGGAATTGACTGCATTGATTTGTATTACTGTCATCGCGTATGTCAGCCCATTTGTGTCGGTCAATACTACGCTAATAGTCTCCAGGTTGACCAAAAAACACCTATCGAGAAGACGATCCAGGCGATGGCTGAATTAAAAGAAGCTGGAAAGATCAAGTACCTCGGGTTGAGCGAATGCTCTGCGGCCACCCTCCGACGTGCTTGTGCTGTCCATCATATCAGCGCTATTCAGATGGAGTATAATCCCTTTGAGACAAGCATCGAGGACCCTCAAATCAACGTCCTCCAGACAGCTCGCGAGGTCAGAAAAGCGATCATTTGGGGAATCAAGCTAACAGAATTCCTAGCTTGGAGTGGCCGTCGTTATTTACAGTCCACTAGGCCACGGCATCTTGACCGGTCAATACAAAAGTTCATCAGACTTTGAAGCTGACGATTTCCGCCACACGATGCCCCAATTCTCTGGGGAGAATTTAGGCAGAAATCTCAAGCTGGTGGATGAGTTAAAAGCAAGGGCTGTGAAGAAAGGAGTTACCGTTGGACAGTTGGTCCTTGCCTGGGAGATGGCTCAGGGAGACGATATCATACCGATTCCGTAAGTATATCCGTCACAACCAAAAGATTTACGATTAAAAGAAATTAATATCTCCCAGTGGAACAAAAAAGGTCAAGTATCTCGAGGAGAATCTCGGGGCGCTGAATATAAAGCTAGGTGAGGAGGAAATCAAAGAGATTAGAGCTGCTGTGGACGCTTGTACTGTGTACGGTGAAAGATATTCTGAACAGTGAGTTCGGCGTTCCCGAATGCAACGTCCCATGCTAACCTGCCATAATTCTTAGACATATGAAGAATCTCTACGGCGATACCCCGCCATTATAAAGAGTCTCTTGTTCTCCCTGAGATTAGAATCTAGGTATCTATTGCGCATCTTATTGAACATAATGTGTTGTCATCTTGAAACTCTGTCCCTATTTGCCTGGCTGTCGAAGATTACTTAGTATTCATGTTAAGGCTATTCTGAACCCAATCCAAAACGACAGCAATGCTTTCTCTTTAACGAGACTTAGTCAGGTTCTACTCGGCTTGCGCTTGCGCATCATCATTCGTTGCCGCTAGAGTTTCATAGGTCTTCCTTCACCGAGTCATCCGGACATACATCTCCATCATTTCTGAACCTTTTTCCAGAATACATCATTCAACCTAAGCCGTATTCCATTGCATCCATCCAACCCATTCCATACTCATCATATAAAGGAGTCTCAGAGACAGCCACTACCGACTTGCCTATTGCATGAAATCACGATGGTGGTTGAGCTTCCATACAGTCTTCACGGTCGCTATCCTGCGATAGCAATCGCCTGGACTGTCATCATCATACCCCCGGTCTTCATTAACCTTGGCCTATTCTACGGTCTTTGGTATGGCAAACCACAGATGGATCGCATTGCTGGTATGGTCTTTCCACAAGCACATGTTTGGTGCATTGATCACGTGATAACTTACGAAACCATAGTCTTGACAATCCCTACCGCAGTCCTAGGAATCTTCACGGCTATTGCAGTAGTAGAACGCATCTGGAAACTCATTCAGCCTTCGCCAGAATTTCGCCCGCTCAAATCACCGCGTTATGCTCTAGATATCTTCCAATGGGGCTATTTCGCCGCCCTGATTATGATCTCCGCCCTTATTAGCTCCACGCTCGCAAGGGGTGATAATGACCAAGATGGACACGAACTGCAGACTCGTCTCATATCAATGCCGGCACCCGTGCTGATGTACTTCCTAGCTACTCTCACTTTGCTGTCTCTGATTCTCAACGGTCTTAAAATCAAGCTACCTTTTCAGTTTGGGAGTCTGAGCGCTGGGAATGTAGTGAGGCCAGCTATTTACTATATTGTGGAAGACGTGGTTGCAGTCGATGGAAATGGCGGTATGGAGTATCGGGAAGCGTTCACTGCGCGATATGACAATAGTCTTATCTTCCGAAAGATGATCTGGACACTGAGCGTGGTATGGATGCTGGCATTCTATATCTTTGCGACTACGATCACAATCCTTGTGTTCACGTTGCCGAAAGCTGCTGTCTATGCTGTTGGATGGGCTGCTACCTTTCCGCTCGCAGGAATTTTGGCGTTATGTACGATTTATTACGTCAAGTTCACTCTTAGACAAGAAAGGAGGGCCGATGAAAGCGATGAAAGCCGTGTGCCTCTCGATGGGCAAACTAGACGAGCTCTAAGCTCAAGCGAAGACGAGAGGACTCCTTTATTGGGTAGATAGTACTTAAGATATTAATCATGGTGGCACTCCATTTCACATCATCATTGCATGCGAGGTGATACCTTATATTTTTGCAGTGACTTTACCCTAAATAGCATCGTCACCAAGCCATACCGGAGTCACTAAATCCAAACCCTCTTTCAACCAAGGCGTCTCGAAAGTTGCCTTTGCATCAAGACCATGCTCGCAAACCGGCACAGCATGGTACATTATTCTGGTATCCGGATGTAGTTTTTTCATCTTCTCCACGAAATTCTTACTCGACATATATGGGTCCCAATACGTTCACCATGCATGGTGAAATAATGTGCTTACTAAGTACCAATTTTCTCACCACCTACTCCACGACCGCCGTCAGTACCTTTTCGCAAAGGGAAAAGCCTGGATTTATTTTATATAGGTATCTAGGGATTYAATAATACCTTACTTAATAAGAGAGTACTATTATTTAATAATTATAGGTTACTATTACTATAAGGTATAATAGCCTATCGCTATAGGGTATAACAGCCTATGGCTATAGGGCTAGAAAGCCTATAGAGCCTGTTACTACAGGGTATAATAGCCTATTGCTATAAGGTATGATCTCTCAAGCGACAACGACGAAGAATTCGAGGTAATATATAATACTATAGAGTCTAAAAATAATTAGGATTCTAAGCTAGAACTAGAATTACTAAACTAGTTTGATATACGAATCCTTGAAATAACGTAGGAGGAATAATCCAAATACGTTGTTTTTAATAGCTCTTATGATTATTCGACTTAATATTCTAAGAAGGAAAGCTTAAAAGCCTAGAAAACTATATACAAGGTATAAGAATTCTTGGCTATAGTCGTACACGTTCCACGGTGTTGTACTAAAGCCCTTATCATTACTGATAAAGAGATGTTTCTCTAGTTTACCACCAAGCCAACTGACATTTTCCCCTAAACTCTGGATAAATGGCTAGGATAGACGCTATTTAAACACCTCGCTTCTTTGGTGGAGGCCGTAGTAGCCGCCTAAGACACTACAACCTAGGGGGGCCAATGCCAGATATAACTTAAGGATCTTATAAAGAAACACTATATGTTCAAAATAGAATAGAAAGCTAACGCCTATAATAAAAAAGATCTAGGTCTAGTATCTAGGTCTAGGAAGTGTTAAAGGTATTAAAGATCTAGGATACTCGAATACGAAGAACCAAGGCCTTAGTTATTAATAAAGTTCCTACGCTGTGAAAAGGGATATCAGTAATTATAAAAGTATACCATGGATCCATGGTATATATAAATAAGAAAAGAAAAGTATACTATCCTAACTTGGTAGCTAACTAAGTTATATTATTAAGATTAAAGTATCGAAGTCGAAGTCGAAGTCGAAGTTATTAAAAGTAAAAGTCGATTAAGGAGGTTAGATCGAATCTATTTTACTAAGATTAGTAGAAGTCTATCTAATTAAGTTCTATAAGGGAGGAAGCTTAGGAGTATTATCGAAGTTGAAGTATTGAAGTTGTCGATTCGCAAAGTTCGAAGTTGTGCTAGGAAAGACTAGCTCGGAACTACGCTAGCAAAGTTAGTAGTAAAGTGCCTAAAGGGAGCTGAAGGAAGTAAAGTAGGAGGATTCCTATAGATAAATTAAGTATGAAGTATACTTCTAGTATACGTACTATACTACGAATACCCTTAGGCTATAGAAGGTAGAGGCAAGGAGAGGCAGTCTAGAGGCTTTACCTATAGGAACCCCGCCGCAAAGCTAAAAAGAGATGATACTTAGCTCTGTGCTTGCGTAGGTAATGAAGATATATTATCGAAGTGTTGTTAATATGTTATTGAAGATATAATGATAATATAATAATGTAAAAGAGAAGAAGTTAATAATTTAATAAAGAAAAGGTGGTAATGTAAGAAAGATAAAGAGAGAGGGGAGAAAGAGGACTTTATATACCTTTTACAACGCGCTAGTACGATGAACTTAATAGAGGTTGTCTAGCCTAGCCTGCTAGAAAAAGTTATAAGATACTGTTTACTCGTTATATATATAGGTATTTGTGAATAAAGTCTTTAATATTAGGACTTATTCCTAGCTATTATAGAGCTTCTAACAAACTAACTACTAGACTAATGAAGCTTAGAGTTGGCTTATTCGAATCGTATAAATCTACTCTACCTTTTTTAATAATCTTTGGAGGAAACCCTAAGACACTAATATATAAAAAATACAATATTACTACGAACTAAAGAAGTAACTTATACTAAGTTAGATATTAAATTAAGCGAGGACCTTTACTATTTACTCTTGGAAAACCTAGAATACTAGTAAATAATACTTAAGGAAAACTAGTTAACTTAAGATTACTTTAGATCTAATATATTTATTATTTATCTTGTTTTTGTTATATAGTAATTATTTATTATATATTCTAATGTTTTCCTAACGTATTAGATAAGCGAGTAGACCACCTAAGCGAGTAGACTACTTTCTAGACCTCCCTCTCTAATAACCTTAATTCTACTATACTAACCTTACGAATCTACTATAATTGTATCTGAAATACCTAAATTAGACGATAAACTAGCCTCTGGATAGGTACGAGCATTATAACTAGGCTTTCTATATACCCTATAGTACCTTATCTTCGTACGGGCCCTACTTTTATTTCTTCTACCCTAACGGACTTCTTGTATTACCTAATTATTTATAGCCTTCTACTTAGCTAACGCCTAGCCTTCTTCTACTATAAGGGTCCCTCTATACTATAGTCTAGTTCTTTTAGCCCGTCGACGTTTACCTAGGGCTTCATTTGCCCTTCGTAGCGTAGAGACCTCGGCTCGAAGAAGGGCTACTTCGTGTATCATTGCCTTTGCCCCCTTTGAAAACTAGTCTATAGTATCTAAAATTAGTATTAGTGAGCTATTCTAGTAGTTTAAAATCTATGTTTTAATAAGACTAGTCTAGGAATTAGCCTTAATTGGATTCTAAGGGGTTCTTATAACCTAGGTATCACCTATACCTATAGCTATAGCTAGGGGTGGTATCGGGGTCCGTAGCCGTATGTCTAGCTTAGATAAAACTCTCTCTGGGTCGTACGGTACTAGGCTAGCTCTAGTAAAGCCTCCCTAGATGTTTTTTTCGGTTATGGCTTTGAAGAAAGTAGCCTAGAATCTATAGAGGAATTTAAGCTTACTAATATAGTTAATATAGGCTCGTATCAAGTCCTTTATCTATTAACTATATACCTACTTTAAAGGCCTAAAACAACCTATATCCAGTAGCTATAGAAGGTAAGAAGAATACGGAGGTATATAAAAGGTAATAATATTATATTCCTAGTAGTAAAGCTTAAAATCCGTTAAGTAGTAGCTTTTATAGCTATCTAGGACTAGTAGTCGATATCTACCTTTCGTACGACCCTCTATATACTTATTAAAGTACTTGATCTAATCTAGGCCTATAGGATTAGTAGTCTATCTATTATCTATAGTTGTAAGAGCCTAGGTAGCTAGTAGGTCGTATTCTTCGTACTAGTTCTATAAGTAGTACTAGGCTACTAGAATAATAAAAGGTAGAAGAGCCTAGCCTATAGTACTAACTCCCTAGATTACTATAGCCTATTCTCTATTCCTAGGCTAGGCTAATTTAGCCCTACCACGACCTTCTATCGTTGTAACTACTATTTCAGGGAATATCACGCTTATTATAAACCCTATTTTATTAAAGTTATATATATCCTCGTCCACGATCCCGTACTTGGCTTTTGTATTCTACACGAGCGTAAACCACGCTCTAATAGCCTTCGGATCTTCGTATAGGGCTCTCTAGTAATCGTATTTTCGAACAAAGCGTGTATAGAGCTCTGGCTAGCGTCGTACGAAGTTCCTAGCCTAGCGTTTACTAACTAGAGGCGCGTCGCGTACGCGTAAGAGTTGATTTGCTATATCTTTAATACTACTTAGTCTAGGAGGAAACGATCGCGTCCCTAGCTTAATTATATAATGTATAATAACCTTTTCTTCTAGTTTTATAAGGTTCTTCGAGTTTAGTATAGAATCGCGTTGTAAGAGAGTTCCGGCGTGTCTTCGTAGGAGGGTAGTACGTAAGATATTATAGGTCTTTGCTATAATTCTATAACTTAGTTTCGGGTTCGTATATAATATTTCGAGTCCAAGGTTAATCCTACTTTCGTATAGAAGGTCTAGTATATTTCGTTGTAGAATTATAGTATAATAAAGTAGAAGTAGCGTGTTACGCTAGAAAGTGGTCTACTCGCTTGGGTGGTCTACTCGCTTATCTAATACGTTATATAGATTTCCCTCTTATAATATCTCTGATATGCCTAGTATCTCTGATATCCTAGGGATATTAGAGATCCTAGGGATATCAGAGATCCTAGTAATACTAGGAATACTAAGAATGCTAGAGACTATATTATATTATAAGAATATAATATATTCAAAGTATATATTACTTAGACTCTCTAGTATACTCCTCTTTAACCCTATTCCATATATCCTTATATCTAGTTAAAGTATATCTATTACCATTTCTAGTAAACTCTAATATATATTCATTAAAATCGTCCTCGTCCTTTTTCTCCTTATTGTCTAGCTATACTATAATCTCTTCTAGAGTCTAATTCGCCTTCTCTGCTATAATATAGCCTTTAAGATTACGTCGCTCTCTAGGCATATATATAGCTTAGCTTTTAAGAACTTTAGGGCGAAAAGCCTTCTAGTTTCGAGCCTTATAATACTCTGTTAGCTATACGTTTGGATGCTTTACTAGCTAAGTATTCTTCTTAGCTAAGTAGGCTTGTATTATTACTTCTAGCCTATCTAGAGAAAGCTGTTTTAGGGAGAGCTATTTAGGTGATTAAGACTTAGCTTACTAGGTAAGCTATTTAAATTATAGATAGTCTCTTAATAGACTTAGCTAATTAAGCTATAAAGAGTCGCTTAATAGACTTAGTTGTTTAAACTAAGGAGAGGCGCTTAATGGACTTAGCTATAAGTTTATAGCTACCTATAGGCTTGTATATAATATCGAAGCTAGAATAGAAGCTATAACTTCTATAGTTATAATAGGGACTACTAGCTATACTTGTACTTGTACTTGTACTTGTACTATCTTAGAGTTACTAAGTAACTAACTTTGAGTAGCTATAAAAGCCTAAAGCTTAAGAGGGTAATTTCGACTACTTATTATATAGCCTTGTTAATAATATACTAAGTAAGTAGGAGGTTGTCTTGTTAATTGCTCTCCTATAGAAAGGATCCTTCCTGTATAACTAGTTCGAGTTTTTGAGGATATATTTCGTTGTTGTCTAGCCTATAATAGATCCCTGAGTGGTTAAAAAGTCCTATAACGGTTCTAATACTAGTACTCATAGAAATCTGAGGGAGTAAGGCCTCTAGTGCCTTTTTTAATATTATATATATATGTATATAGTAGACCTATCGAACGAGTAAAGCTACTAGTATAAGGTTATAGTAGTAGAGGAACTAATTTAATATATTATTATATAAGTCGTAAAGTATACTAGGTAATAACTCTAAAGTAGCTATGATATAGCTTCTTATCTATATTAATAGGTATATAATCTCGTGTAGTATTAGTACGATTGGTAATAGCTATAATTTAATTTACTACTACTACCTCGATAAGTAGCTATAAAGAATATAAGTCTCCTTTACTCTTCTTGCTACTAAGGTATCGTTTGATATATATATAAGCTCCTTCGCCTTAAGAGGTTATTCGAATTCCAAAGTATAAATATTGGTTTGTATATACTATTAAGAGACGTTGCTTTTAGCCTTCCTTTAGCTATTCCTTCTAGAGATAGTTAATATATCTCTAAGACTTTAGATTAGAGTATTATATATAGAATTAAAGCTAGAGTATATTAAACTTCTCGAGGGTTAGAGCTAAGATTAAATTATACTATACTATATTAAAGGCTTTCTAATCCTCCTCCTTCTTAAATGTACTCTTGTAATTTACAAGAATATATTAATTAATATACTATATATAAAGTAATATAGGTATAGATAGAAATACTACTCCAGAGGCATTTTATAAAGCTTGATTACTATCTATAACAAGAATAGATAGATTAATTCCTAGCTCTTAGAAACAGCGAAGGGCCTATATATAATTATCTTCTTGTTTAGTTGGAAGGAAGTAGAATCCAATTAAGAAGGTTATTCCTAAGCTAGTTATACTTAATAGAATTTTTGATTAGTATTAGTATTAGTATATAATTTAATTCAAGTAAGAGAAATAATAATATATATTTATTAGATTAACTAATTTAAATACTAAGTATAACCTTATACGTACTAATTATATAAAGTAATAGTATATCGAATTTATTTGTTTTATATATATTATCTACTAATATAATATCTTAATTACTTTATACTAGTTAAATAGATTATAGATATACAATAAATAAGTGCCTTATTCTATTCTCTAATATAACCTTGATTTTGAAGTGTATACTATTATCTTTAAGATATTAAATTAAGGTATCGTTCGTAAAGAATCCTTTTCGTTGCTCGCGCTTAAATAAAGTATTTAGATTATATATATCGTATAGTTAAAGTAATATAGAGGTTGTTTAGCGGAGAGTAGTTAATACTTGATTTGGCTTTATACCTATATAATATTAGATCAAGAATAATTTAATACTTAGAAGTAATACTTACCTATAAGATAAAGAGCTCTAGCCTAGTTTATATTAGCTTATACTAGCTTTCTATGAGCTGGATACGAGCTAATAGACTAGCTTGGAGGATGATTATAAATGCTGTATTCCACGCTTGGCCTATGCCTAAGCTCCTATTGCGTATCTGTCTGCTCAAGTGCTACTATAGAGAACTGGTAGCCTGTTTTTCGAGTAATCGTATGTCGCTTTCGATTATTTATACGATATTGCGGATAGGTTTCTAGTAGTGGTGAGCCATAACGATCATAGCTATATACTATCCTCGTTCTGGATCCTCTGTGGACTTTTGTAGACCGACTAATATAGAATGTATAGCGATGCTATGCAGCCCAAGCTTGAATCGAATTGTATAGCTCTTCTTTAGAGGAATATACAGCCTCTGGGGGCAATGGCATTGATATAGCAGAAGCCTCAGGCGGTGGCTCTGGCTGAGGTTGTGAGTCTGGCTCTGACTGTAACTGGAGCTCTGACTGTAGCGCTGGCGAGGATGCAAGGGCTAGCGGAGGTGGTGATACTGAAATAGAGACTCGTATATCCATGTTTCGAGTGTGCAATTGATGTATATGACGTATGTATTGTATCTGAAGTGTGTGGAGTATGTATTGTATAGCGTATGTTGAATAGGGGTGGTGTGGAGTAGATGGTGAGAAAATTGGTGCTTAGTAAGCACATTATTTCACCATGCATGGTGAACGTATTGGGACCCGACATATATGGAACTGCTGAGTCATCCTTCCCATGCATGATAAACATGGCCGGAAGGTCACTGGCACTTTCTATCCGCTCCATAGGAAACAATGAAGGATCAAGCCCTAACAGTGCCACATATTGTCCGTTTTGGATAGCCCCAAAGGCTAGATCAAGTCGATCAGGTGGCGATGCGGCTGTGCATATCGAGTCTTTCGTGAGAGTCACTTTGTGTTTCGAAACTATATCAGACGGCATCATGGGAAATCCAACCATGCTTCGCTCGTATGCGCTGGTGAAAAAGGGGATCTTGAGATCAATGGGTGGGTATGCAGCGATCATGGCTTTGGCTTTTCCTGCCTGCGAGATGGCGGATTGGACTGCGCACTAGCCACCTGTTTGAGGAGAATCAGTCGTTTATCCTCAATCAAGATATTATTGATCATCAAACCTGCACTATCTCCTTCAATGAGGATCTTGTCAAAGTCTGGCTTGATCTCACCAGTCCCGTTGCTTCGGGCATCAATCGATAGTCTGGCGAGACTATAATTGCTTTGTGTAGAAGTGCATATTCGATCAGCCATGGTTGAAACCATTCTGCAAAGAGACTCGCTCCAGAGATCTGTGCCTGTTAGAATGCTGCTATGGACGAGAAACAAAACCACTGACCAGGAATCCTCCATGAAATCTTACGATCAGTGGGTATAACCCAGGAGCGAGACCTTTTGGTACCAAGACATCAAGAGTTATCTTGTGTCCGTTGATTTGTTTGTACGTTGGCGTAGTCACGTCGACACCCGAAAACAACTTGTCAACTGTCATTGTATAATTTCTTAGAAGGTTCTCGGGCTGAATGGAATTATTCGCAGGAACCAAGGGAGACAGACCATAAATTTAACAGTTCGTAGTGGGTATAGAGTAGCCTTGCATTCATGTGTCCAGTTTCACGGGGTATGCTGGATGTCGGCTGGTTCTAACCGACAGGAACCCATCTTAGTACAGGCCGATAACAACCTTGTATCTGCATTACAGAGAACGCAGCACTGGAGCATGGAAAAAACTGTAGTTTCCGATAGTCTCCTTTCTCCATTTGGGATAATGCAAACAATGCAACAAGCTACCGGGAACACCATCAGCCTCGCCGAATAGTGTTGCCTCCACTTTTGACCACTTATTTGTGGCCACGGTCTCTTATCATACGCTACGGCAGGAACCTTCCCCAGATTCATCTAATCATTACATGGGAGAATGTTTCCGACTATCTCGTGATGGTGGCCAGGGTCTTTATCTTGCAATCGGAAACGGTTCTCGCAGCGATAAAAAACCAGCGAGAAAGAAATCAGGGTCTGTTTTGCTCTATAATTCCCCTTTCGACGTGAGAGCTGTAAGACTGCTTCCAGGAAATCCACCATGACACCATCTTCAACCAAGGATGACACGACAGAGCTTTCCCTGGATGGTACTCCAAACTCGTATCAACATTCTAAAGACTACATAGGAAAGCCGAGACCGATTCGGGTGATATTGATTGGATGCGGCATAAGTGGCATTGGAGCTGCGAAATTGTTCCGCGAGAAGTTTTCAGGAAAGCCAGTTGAGCTGGTGATCTATGAGAGGCAAAAAGACGTAGGAGGAACATGGCTTCAGAACAGACATCCAGGGTTAGTAGAGTCTTTGAATTGCAATTGTGGTGTTGGTGCTCATGGGTTACAGCTGTGCCTGCGATGTCCTCTCCCACATCTACGCGTATTCATGGGAGAGTAATCCTAAATGGTCTCGAGCATATGTTGAATCTCCAGAAATATGGGAATACTTCGAAGGTCGTTCAATTGCATATGGTGTTGATGAATTTCTCAAGCTTAGCCATAAAGTGGTTGGTGCCACTTGGCAAGCCGAGAAGGGAAAGTGGAAGGTCGGCGTTGAAAATACTGTGAATGGAGAAACATTCTTTGACGAAGCGGAGGTATTGATAAATGCTGGTGGCTACTTAAGGTAAGCAAAGACAAACTTGCAGTTATATCAGAGTTAATATACATAGTTCATGGGTGTGGCCGCAAATCCCAGGACTTGAAAGTTTCAAGGGCCATATGACTCATTCTGCTCACTGGGATGATAAGTATGTATACAATGAGACGAAAACAGTGGCAGTAATTGGATCGGGTTCTTCGGCCATACAAATAGTACCGCAGTTGCAGAAGAAAGTCAAGCACTTGACTAGCTTTAACAGGAGTCCGATCTGGATCACCCCCGAATGGAACGCTCAATTTGCAAAAGATGGTCGAGGGACAACTTTTTCGAAAGAGCAGAGAGACCACTGGTCTTCACATCCAGAAGAGTTCTTCGCATACCGACAAGAGGTTGAGGTTGACTTGAACAATATCGTCGACCTACTTTACAAGGACACGGATGTACAGAAAGATGCTCGATTACAGGCGGCGGAGGATATGAAGAAGAAATTAGAGGCCAAGGAAGGGCTGGCAGAGAAGTTGGTTCCAGACTTTGTGGTTGGATGCAGGAGAGTAACACCTGGTACGGGTTACCTTGAAGCACTTGCTGCGGAGAACGTTACAGTACAACTTGATCAAATTTCTGAGATTTATGAGGAAGGAATCAAGATGGAAGATGGTACACTCATTAAAGTCGACTCTATCGTCTGTGCAACAGGTTTTGACTCTTCATACAAGCCAGCTTTCCCAGTCATTGGACTGGAAGGGAAGGATCTGCGCGAGGAGTGGAAAGACGAACCCAGGTCATATCTGTCTATTGCAGCTGCCAACTTTCCGAACTACTTCATCATTGCCGGCCCTAACTTCACTATCTCGAATGGTGGCCTGCACTGCAATTTGGAAGTCTGCATCAACTACACTTACAAGGCCGTCGAAAAGATATCCAAACAAGGCATCAAGTCTATGGTACCGAAGCAAGCAGCCATCGATGACTTTCAAGAGCACAAGGACTCCGCCATGCAAGACATGGTGTGGACTTCGCATTGTTCCAGTTGGTATAAGAACGGCAAGACTGGTGGCAAAGTCTGGGGTCCGTGGTGTGGGTCCTCGCTTCACTTCATGGAATTGATGGAGGAACCGAGGTGGGAGGATTGGGATTTCGAGTATTTGAACAGGAATCGCTTCCACTATTTAGGGTTCAGGAAGAGCTCTAGAGAAGTACTCGGTGGGGATTTGGTGAGGCCTGTTACTCAGTGTTGCGGCAATAATCACTGACAATTACAGGCGTATTACTTGAAACCTCCGACCAGAATAGCCGCAGAGTTGCAGTCGCCAGAGATGGTGCAGAGAATTGACAGTGATAAGGAGATCCTGTCTGTTGCAACAGTTGAGAAGCCCTCATGATATCTGGAGAATTACTTTTCATTTATGGATGTGACTAGAGAGTTTTGCGCGCGGAGCTTCAATGACCACTCAACTAGCCATTTCCTTATCTTGAGTGACACATGCCAAAATGCCAAATAATTCTACGAAATTGACACCTCTGATTACTATACAGCTTATTGCTTTTAAATATAGAGCTGTGTTGCACAAAGCTTTCACCTTACCTGACATGACAAGTTTAGTCAGCGTGGAGGAAGAGCGGGGGAATTCATGCTGACGGCGGCTTACTTATATTTCATAATCTTCGTGACTATCAACCTATGTCATCATCTTTCTAGCTATCATGGACTGCACCACATCACGATACGGCAGGCGCACCCTCCTGTCCTTGATTGATCTCCAAGCAGAGGAGACACCTAACCAAGTGAGATACTCTTATTCACTCACATCTGATCCTAGCGACGGATTTCACAACGTGACAAGCGCGCAATATGCCAATAGCATCAACCGTGCCGCAAAATGGCTCGAAGAGAGCCTCGGCAGAAAGAGCACGACATTTGAACCGGTCGGCTATATTGGACCTCGTGAGTAATCGAAAGTGGCACAGCATTCTTTACTAACTCTATCAGCGGATTTCAGATATCACATTCTTGCCTTCGCTGCAGTGAAGGCAGGATATCAAGTATTATACAGTTCACCGCGGAACAGTGTTGAAGGCCATATGCGTGTTATTAACCACAGCGATTGCAACATCTGGGCACTTCCGTCGCAAAAGATTGGAAACGTGGAACAAATCCTCGCTAGGAAAATTTTCAAAGTCATCCATGTCCCTGAACTGGAAGAATTCCTAGATGAAACGGTTGTGCCAGTCTACCCGTATGAAAGGACGTGGGAGCAGGCACGATTTGAGCCGTTTATGACCCTGCACACTTCTGGGTCGACTGGGTTGCCAAAGCCGATCGTGGTCCGGCACGGATTGCTCACAACTTTTGACAGTTTTCGACTGCTCAAAGATGTGGACGGAAGAGCCTTGCAAGTCAAGAACTGGGAAGACAGAGCATTCTATTCTGCCTTTCCGAATTTCCACGTAAGTGGAAGAGGCAATGCCTGTCGATCCTACTAATCATTGAAGGCGGCTGGTATTATGGTGAACTTTGGTCTACCAATATTTTGGGGAGCCAAGATCACATACGGACCAATGAATAAGCCAATAAACACAAGCCTTATTGAATCCATGTTCGTTTGCCCCATACTCAGGCGCGCTTTTCACTAACAGATATCAGAATTGACAATGCAAACATCGAGGCACTGTTAATCGCGCCTACGTTTGTCGAAGAACTTGCAATTACACCATCATCAATGGAGAAACTTAAGAAGATCAAGTGTATCGTGACTGGTAGTGGTAAGTTTAGCAATTAACAAGCCTAGGATGCTACTAATACGGACAAGGTCCGGTAAGCGCAGAAGCAGGATCCAAGATTTGGGAAGTGACAAGACTGGACAATGTTCTTGGAACCACCGAAGGGTAGGAGTCTCTGCAGATTCCTCGAAACATCCTATTTAATATGAATTAGCGGCCTCTATCCTGCTCTACAATCTGATCCAGACTCTTGGAACTACTTTCATTTCCACCCAGCTTGCGGCTTCGAATATCGACCTTACGGAACAGGCGATATGTACGAGCAGTTCCAGGTCAGGCGACCAGAACTGGACCTGCATCAAGGTCATCTTGTGACTTTCCGCGGAGAAGACGAGGTGCCAATAAACGACTTGTTCTCGGAACATCTGACGAAGAAAGGGCACTGGCTATATCGCGGTAGGAATGACGATATCATCGTGCTCAGCAATGGAGAGAAACTCAACCCACTTGATATGGAGGCGTCGTTGAACGATCATCCAAGTGTTCGGAGTGCATTGATTGTAAAGATTCTTTCCAGTCTTAATTCGCTACTTGCTAACAAAACCTAGGTCGGAGAGGCCAGATTCCAGACCGCTGTGCTTATTGAATTGAAAAACCCAGATATTTCAACGGAGGAGAAAAGAACCATATCTGAGAGCATATGGGAGGCGATAAAATTGGCTAATACTGATGCGCCAGCCCATGCCCGAGTCCAGTATGGTTTCATGGTTTTTACTACGCCTGCAAAACCCTTTTTCAGAGCTGGCAAAGGCACTGTACAGCGAGAAATGACGCTGGATGCTTATAAAGAAGAAATTGAGCAGTTATATGCTGCAGCGGAATCTGATACGGAGATAAGCACGCTTGAGGTGGGCAGTCTGGGAAGTACTATCGAAGGCTTGAAGCAAATCGTCAGGGAAGCAACAGGCTCCAATATCGGTATCGACGAGGACTTCTTCATAGCTGGAATGGATTCCTTGACAGCCTTTTCTTTAGTGAGAAAGTTAAGATATGCTCTCGGGAGTGAGAACATTTCCAGAGAGCTAATGGCTAATGACGTTTACAACAACCCGACAATTCAAAGCCTCGCAGAATTCATTTTCAGCACCACGGAGTCGAATGAAGCCGACGAACCGAGAAGGACAAAAGAGAAGAATATACAGCAGATGCAGAGCCTGATTGATAAGTATACCGTGGGGTTGCCGGTCCCGGTACCAGGCACTCTGCCGCAGACATTGGAAAATGGATATGCTGTGGTACTGACTGGAAGTACTGGATCATTAGGATCATACATACTCGACGATCTGCTCTCGCTAGAACATGTCAGCCATATCTATTGTCTCAACAGAGCTGTGGATGGCAAGGAGAAGCAAACGGAGAATTCAAGAAGGCGGAATTTGCGAACAAACTGGGGAGATAAAGTCCGATTCTGGCACGCTGATCTTTCCAAGCGTCAATTTGGTCTCAGTGAGGCTCAATACCAGGAGCTTCTCCAACATACGACCCAAATCATTCGTAAGATATTCTAGCATGTTGATAATAAAGATAGAAGTTGTTAACAAATCTTGCTACAGACAATCAATGGCAGGTGGACTTCAATCTCTCTCTGGCCTCCTTCGAACCGCACATTCGTGGAGTGCGGCACCTGGTTGACTTTTCATCCCAAAGCATTTACAAAGCTGGAATATTCTTCATCTCGTCGATCGGTACCACGCTTGGGAAGGATTGGAACGAGCTGGTGCCAGAAAGCCTACTTACCGATCTTGGAAGCAGCGCATTGGGATACGGATCATCAAAACTGGTCTCGGAGTTAATTCTTGCTGAAGCTTCTAAAGTCAGCAAGATATCGACCACTATCTGCCGGGTAGGTCAGATTGCAGGCCCGGTGAAGAGTATTAAAGGCATGTGGAATCAACAAGAGTGGCTGCCAACAGTAAGTGTAGCAATATCTCCCTTCAGTCTTTTACGCAGCTGACGGATGTAGATCATCTCCACGTCGCAATATCTAGGAAAGATTCCAGAAAGCCTTGCATCCATGGATAGAGTCGACTGGATACCCGTTGACACGCTTTCTACCATCATCCTCGAACTTGCTTCCGTTAACAGGCTTGCAAAAGATGTTTCGGGCGAGTTTGAGGTTGTGCCGAAGGTTTATCACTGTGTCAACCCCTCCCATCGGCCATGGTCAGAATTGCTCCCAATCGTATCTCGTCATTTACCAACAGCGAAAAGTACAAGCTGGGAGGAATGGCTGGCGGCCCTCAAAGAGAGTGCAAAGAGAGGTGAGGTAAGCTCTAATCCTGGAATAAAGCTATTGAGCTTTTATGAAGACGCGGATCCATCCCATAAAAGCCAAAGAGAATCACCCATACTAGATACCGCCTTGACTGTGGCGAAAAGTCATTTGCTGAAAGATGTGGGGCCTGTGACCGAGGAGTGGATGGATTTATGGATGGGACAGTGGGGTTACTAAGATGATATTGACATTACGCTTTCTTCAAATACATGTATCTTTATAGCAAACATTGTGGTAAACATGTTACTGAGCAATGTGATCAAGACACTATACTTGGAAAGTCAGTGGGGCTATTACTCGTTAAGTGATGTCGAAGCTACACTCTCTCTTTGAAAAACAAGTGAACATGCTATTGAGCAACGGGATTGAGACATACGTACTATACCAACGAGAATAAGACATCCTAGCTGGAAAGTCATCTCAAGGCACAACAAACATCACTTCCCAGGTGCCACATTGCTTGTGGTGGAGGCTTCGTAATGGAGTAGACGGCACACGAGATGACGGACGAGGCTGCACAGCCTTGTAGCCAATCTGCCGCGGATTCAGGCTCTCGATTGCGCCAGCTCGGAGGTATGCGGCAGCAGGGGAGTGCTGCTCAGAAACGTCGCGTGTTCGGCGTTTTGGGAAGCCGGTGCGCCAATCTCTAGTCTCTTCGTATGACGGCTACACCGCAGACTCAGCATGATCCAACGGGGATTCGATTGGAGTCGACTGTTTCGCACCGGCCTCGATTTCGAGCTTGGCCTGCAATCTCTCCAAGATGCGCCTTAAATATCGCCACGGTATGTTTCTCTTCCTTTTGCGCTCTCTGTCGTTGTTCGGAGGAAATATTCTTTTGCCTCTTTCGGTATACTTTGCTGGCAAGTGTCGTATGATCTTCAGCTCCAAGTGTTCTCTATCCCATCTCTTTGATTGCTACACGCCAGCTTGCCTCTCGGGCAATTCTTCCGGCGTATTCGAACACGAGCCAACAGACCATCACCCCATTCAAGACCGTTGACTATGAAGTGAAGGACAAACATGTATGCGCAATAGTCATTACGTGTAATCTCGATATTGGACGGGCGTGCGTGGATACCGTGTCGCGGAGTCTCAGGAAACGCGCGCAGCGATGGCGCTCTTGCGTCAATCATGGACGTTGACGAGGAAGAATATCCTCATTGCGTTCAATCGACACCTTCTGAGCACCTTGGTCCGAGCCTTCTTCCTTCCGGTTGCCTTCATGATATTCCTGAGCTATGCAAGGAACCTTTTCATACCTCCTTCGATTTACGGCATTGGCTCGAGCTACGAAATCCGAACATTGAGCCAAGCGCTACGTGAGACGGGCGCTGGGAGAAATACATTGGCCTTCGTAAACAACGGTTTATCGGGAGGCGATATCGATCGAGTGATTGACGCAGTTGCGCAACCGGCTCTCACATTGGGGAAGACGGTGAGTCGTCTGGCCACCGAGACAGATCTATTAGAGACCTGCCGGAGCAGTTTGAGGGGCGCAACAACTTGCTATGGTGCCGTCATATTTCAGTCTTCACCCTCCGAGGGCACGGGTGGGATCTGGAATTACACGATAAAGGTGGACGGCGCCTTTGGCACTAAGATTCAGGTTGACCGTAGCACGAACGACGTCGAGCTTTACCCACTTCCTCTTCAACATGCTGTTGATCTTGCGATTGCATCCATCAATACAACAATCAACCAAGCTGCTATTCCCAATGTCGTTGAAGAATATGCATTCACCAGTTTGACTCAGGCCCAGCGAAATACGTCCATCAGGGTCAGATACCAAGGCGCTATCATCAACATCTTGGGTGTCGCCTTCTTGATTGGAATGGTCGGGGTGACTTACCACTTGACTGGCTTTATTGCAAGTGAGCGAGAGCTAGGCATGTCGCAACTCATTGAAGCCATGATGCCTAACTTACGACGATGGGAACCGCAAGTTGCACGAATTCTGTCATATCATCTGGCCTTTGATATCCTGTATGTGCCGGGCTGGATCATTATGGGATTAATATTAGGTATTGGTGTTTTCGCCGAGACCTCGATGGCTGTTGTCATCATATTCCATCTCTTGGCTGGTCTATCGCTTACATCGTTTTCCATCTTTGGAGCTTCATTCTTTAAAAAGGCGCAACTAAGCGGTATCACATTAGCTATCGTGACATTGCTTCTGGGAGTATTGGCTCAAGTCATTGACAAGACTAACTCTGGTACTGTTGCGATCCTGAGTCTTCTATTTGTCCCGTGCAATTATGTGTTCTTCATCGTTTTCATGTCCCGATATGAGAGAGAGAAAGAGGCAGCGGATCTTGTCCATGCTGCCCCGCAAAACCCCTGGTCACTTCCTGGAATTGCTCTATGGGTCTTCCTCATTATCCAAATCTTTGTGTATCCACTTTTGGGCGCATTAGTGGAAAGATATCTGTATGGCACTGCCTCGAAAGGGCGCTCAGTCATCGGCCACAAAAATAGCGTCACAGAGCAGCATTCAGATACAGTTCAACTGCAGGGTTTTACCAAGCACTACAGACCTAACTGGTTTCGAAGACAAGCTGCTGGGCTGACGAAAACACCAAAAGCTACCGTCGTAGCAGTCGACGATTTAACGTTGACCGCATCAAAAGGACAAATTTTGGTTCTGCTCGGAGCTAATGGTAGCGGAAAGAGTACGACCCTGGATGCAATTGCAGGATTAAACACTGTCACAAGTGGTACCATTACAGTCGATGGAACTGGGGGACTGGGTATTGCACCGCAGAAAAATGTTCTTTGGGACGAACTCACAGTCGCGGAACATATTCGAATCTTCAACAGACTAAAGTCCTCGAAGCATGATAACAAGGCTGCTCTTGATGATCTCATCAAAGCGATTGATCTCGATCGGAAAATCGGCGCCAAGGCCAAGACACTTTCTGGTGGTCAGAAGCGAAAACTGCAATTGGGGATGATGTTCACAGGAGGCAGCGCTGTATGCTGTGTCGATGAGGTTTCATCTGGCTTAGATCCACTCAGTCGAAGGAAAATCTGGGATATCCTACTTGCTGAGAGAGGAGCCCGCACCATTATTCTGACAACCCACTTTCTTGATGAGGCGGACCTTCTAGCAGACAGAATTGCGATTCTCTCAAAAGGGACACTCCGAGCTCAAGGTTCCTCAGTGGAGTTGAAGGACAAATTGGGTGGAGGATATCGTATTCACTTGCATACAGGACCTGGGCACGATAAAGCTCCAGTCATTGAAGGCGTTAGCAGTCATGTAGCCTTCGATCAAACTGTATATGCTGCACCTACTTCTAAGGATGCGGCTCATATTGTCCGTAAGTTAGAGAGTGAGGGTATTTCGGATTATCAACTATCAGGACCGACGATCGAGGATGTGTTTTTGCAATTAGCGGATGAAATTCGTGCAGAAAGCGAATCAAGCATTGAGCGAGATTCGCCTTCTCCCGTAACAACCACGATAGAGAAGGAGCCTGGGAAAGTCACGGCGGTTGGAGTTGATACTCAACCGGCTTTGCAACTGTTAGATGGTCAAAATATTGGCTTTTTCCGACAAGCTTGGGTCCTCTTCCGGAAGCGTTGTACAATCATTCGAAGGAACTATTTGCCGTCAATTGCAGCATTCTTCATTCCTGTTATTGCTGCTGGCCTCGTAACACTCTTCTTGAAGGACTTCAAACTCGTCGGCTGTTCTTCAACTTCAGCGCTGTCAATTTCGGACACATCGAGTCTTAGCAGTGAAGCTAATTACGATCTTGTTGTTGGTCCTAGCGCAAACTTTCCACCAGCAACCTTGATCGCCCTCGTCAATAGTTTTACACCAGGCTCAAACCCAACCCTTCAGCAGGCACAGCAGGTCATTCATGTTGTCGACACCTTGGCTGATTTCAACACCTATATCAATCAGAACTATGCCAATGTGACGCCGGCAGGCTTCTTTTTAGGTGACAGTAACTCACCTCCAACAATCGCGTACAAAGGGAACGGAGGCCTATATACCGGTGTCTTCGCATTGAACACGCTCGATTCACTGCTTATGAACATCACAATTGGCACACAATATTCCACCTTTGACATTCCCTGGGCTCCATCCACCGGAAAGGCCCTACAACTTGTTGTGTATTTCGGTCTTGCTATGGCCGCCTACCCCGGGTTCTTCTCGCTCTACCCTACTATCGAGAGAGTCAGAAATGTCCGTGGACTTGAGTACTCAAATGGTGTCCAGTCTCTTCCACTTTGGCTTGCTTACTTGGCATTTGACTGGATGATAGTACTTGGATCAAGTGCCCTAAGCGTCATTATCTTCGCTTCGTACACATCTCAGTGGTACCACGTTGGCTATCTCTTCATTATCTTTGTACTTTTCGGTTTAGTCACCATCCTCCTATCTTATGTCGTCTCGCTCTTCGCCAAGACACAGCTATCAGCCTTCGCAATCGCAGCCGCTGCAAATGCGGTGCTGTTTTTGATTTACCTGGTCGCCTTTCTTTGTACTTTGACATACGCGCCAATCAACAAGATTGATTCCTACTTACTACTTGTTCATTTCCTCGTCTCTGTATTCACTCCGATGGGAAGTCTTATCAGAACTATGTTTCTTGCTTTGAACATCTTCTCAACAACCTGTTCTGGGAAGCAAATCGCTAGCAATCCTGGTGGGATTTTACAGTATGGTGGGCCAATTCTGTACCTGATCGTACAGGTCTTCGTACTCTTTGCAGTGCTTCTCTGGTATGATAGCGGCTCCATCGTCGCCTGGTACAGAAGGTTTCGAAAGGCTCCCACCACAGCGTCAGAAAGCGAAATACCCGCAGATGCTGAGATTGCAGAGGAATTAGTCCGAGTCAGCAGCTCCAATGATGGCCTTCGTGTTTTACACTTGACCAAGACTTTCGGCAAGGTTACTGCAGTCGAGAATATGACCTTTGGTATCAGGCGATCGGAAGTATTTGCGTTGTTGGGTCCGAACGGCGCCGGAAAATCCACGACCATTTCTCTCATTCGAGGCGATATCCAACCATCTAAGAATGGAGGAGAAGTCTTTGTTGAGAATATCGAAATCAACCGACATCGGGCAGATGCACGTTCTCACCTTGGGGTGTGCCCCCAATTCGATGGTATGTATACCATTCGTGACCTTCTGACACTGCTAACTCGCCACAGCTATGGATCAAATGACGGTCTACGAACACCTAGTTTTCTACGCACGAGTCCGAGGCGTGCCTGATGTCATACATAATGTTGAAGCGGTGATCAAGGCTGTTGGCCTGCAAATGTTCACAGCCCGCATGGCAGCCAAGCTCTCTGGAGGCAATAAACGAAAACTCTCTTTGGGAATTGCACTCATTGGTAACCCAACTGTCGTCCTACTCGACGAACCCTCATCTGGTATGGATGCAGCCGCGAAGCGAGTCATGTGGAAAACTTTGGCTGCTATTGTCCCTGGCCGCTCACTTCTTCTTACAACTCATAGCATGGAAGAAGCAGATGCCTTGGCTGATCGGGCGGGCATCATGGCCAAGAGAATGCTTGCTATGGGAACTAGCGATTACTTACGACAGAGACATGGAAATGCATACTATGTGCACCTGGTCCTCAAAACAGCGCCTCACAGCCCAGAAGAGGAGATCTTGAAGGTTCGCTCGTGGGTTCTGGAACACTTTCCGGCCGCGAATATTGAAGCAAACACATATCATGGACAAATGCGCTTCTCTGTTCCGGCAAAGAATCCAGCCTCAAGTTTCACAGACGATGACGAGATCAGTAGCGAAGACTCGACTGTAAAGTCAAGGGGTGGCATTGGTTCGCTCATTATGATCCTCGAGGACCACAGGGACGAACTAGGCTTGGAGCACTATTCCGTCAGCCCAACCACTTTGGATCAGGTCTTCTTGACTATTGTTGAGAAGCATAATGTAGAGGAGGAGAACTATGGTACTGTAAAGGAGAAGACATATGCCTTGACATCGGCCGTAAAGGGCATGTTCAAGAAGAAGTAATTATGATTAGACCTATTATAGATTTGTAATATTATGACACCGTTTCATGGTTCTAATCGGGGCTCCAAGCACCATGTCGTAAATGGGATTTCACCAGCAGACTAAACCCAAAGGTGGGAGGTGCATCCTGCCGAGATCCACCTTCAAGATAACGGACATCTCGGCGATGCAAACCTCAAAGTATAATATCTACGTTCTCGGTCTCTTCTCTACTGCATACCCTTCACCGCAAAAATGGCCCTTCCACAGTTTACCCCAGCCGAGTCCAAGGCCAAGATCGCCGAAGCCCTCGCCGTTCGCGATCGCTCGCTGGAGGCCATCCAACCGCCCTTATCCTTCGACATCTCGGCGCCGAAACCCAAAAACGTGACTGGGATCGCTAAGGAGGTCTTAACGCCCGAGGAACTCGAGATCACCGCTTTGGATGCGCCCGAGCTATTGGCGGCCATTCGGGAGAAGAAATACTCCTGCGAGGCGGTCACCAAAGCCTTTCTTCGCCGAGCGGCCTTGGCACAACACCTGGTGAATACCTTAAGACGACCCTTGTCATCGTACCTTGGACTAACTCTTTGCTTAGACTAACTGTATCACCGAGCTGCTACCAGAGCGGGCGATTGAAAGAGCAAAGTACTTGGACTCTTTGCCCGAGCCGGCTGGTCCATTCCACGGCTTGCCCATTTCTATCAAGGAGCACCATGGTATGAAAGGTTGCACGACCAATGGCGGCTATGTTGCTTTCATTGGACAGCCTCAAGTGCAGGAGTGCAGTGTGAACGAAGTTCTTGAGGCCGCTGGGTGTGTGTTCTATGCAAGAACTACGCAACCTCAGGTAAGATCGACCCTGAGCTCTAGACCGCGTAGAGTGACGGGGTGACCCTGATTATTTACAGGCTGTCATGCATTTGGAGACCTCAACCAATATCTATGGCACCACGACAAACCCACACAACACCGACCTTACTCCTGGTGGAAGTTCAGGAGGTGAATCGGCGCTTGTTGCTTTCCGTGGCAGTGTTCTTGTAAGTCCTGGCCCCCTGACATAGTTTCTCCATGGCCTGACACGCGATTAGGGCGTTGGTGGTGATATCGGTGGCTCAATTCGCTGTCCAGCAGCTAATTGCGGAATCTACGGATTCAAACCAACCCCCTACCGCATGGGCAAGCTTGGCTCCAAAGCAGCATTTGGCGGCCAGGAAGGGTATGCCGCACTCGCTCTTGCCGAATCTTACTAACGGTTCCAGTGTCAACCCAACACAAGGACCTCTATCAACTTCTCGTGAAGGCCTCTCACTTTTCATGTCTACCTATCTGAGCTACGAGCCATGGATCAAGGACGACTATCTCGTGCCAATTCCATGGCGTCAAGTGACGCTGCCCAAAAAGCTCAAGATTGCCGTCATGTGGTCGGATAATGTCGTCACGCCCCACCCACCCATCACGAGAGCCTTGAAAAGCGTTGTCAAATCACTCACAGACGCTGGCATCGAGGTCGTGGACTGGAAACCAGTCGGCCACGATGAATGCTGGGACATTACTCAGGCACTCTATTATGAAGATGGAGGAAAGAATATGGAAGAAATTGTCTTGGCCGGCGGCGAAGAGCTTCTGCCTCTCACCAAATGGTTGGTGAAGGATAACAAGAACGTATCGTTTAAGACTGCTGAGGAGGTTTGCAATGTGAGTAATTGAGGCCTGGAGAGTAATGGGACTCGACTTTGTGCTAACAAGCGTAGCTCAAAGTAAAACGTAACGCATATCGCATCCAGTACAACAAACTCTGGCTCAGCACCGGAGAAGACGATGGACATCCCGTCGATGCCATTCTCTGCCCCACTGGTCCCGGTGCCGCGCCACCCCACGGGAATGCCAAGTACTGGCCATATACCTCTCAATGGAACATCCTCGAGTATCCGGGAGCGGTCTTCCCGGTCACGACGGTTGATCAAGAAGTCGATGTCAAGGATATGGACTATAAGCCGATGAACGAGCAAGACCAGTTTAACTACGATCTTTATGAGCCTTCAAAATACGTAGACGCTCCGATTGGGTTGCAGATTGTTACAAGGAGGTATGAGGATGAGAAGTGCTTGGCAGTTCTGGAAGTCGTGGAGAAGGCCATGGGACGGAAGTAGATGGCTTCGATTGCTGTTCCAATAGCCAATGCAAACTATCCATTACCTTGATTAACACTCCACATATCCCCCACCATGATAGACTTCTGCACACGCAGTCCCCTGCATACGCAAAGCCCCTCGGTCTCAACCTCGCTTACCGCCCCACTCCTGAAAGCAACAGCTTTGATATCGTATCCGAAATTATGCATCCTTCTCGCTCTTGATCCTCAGTATTAATCGTTGCAATTACATAACCTAAACTCAAACCTGCAGTCAATCCAGACTATAATATAGCTATTGCATCTATATTGCAGCAAGTGGCCAGGTCGGATTCCTCCATCTTGGATGCCATTGGTTAAGCGACGAAACAGAATTGTGGTAGAAGATTCTGTTTGCACCTTCCAAAACAGCTTAGATTGAAATCTCGCCCAAATCTTCAAAGAATTAAGATCGTTCCGTTCAGAAGAGCAAAGAATCTTAACGCGGCAGATTTGAGAAATTCTAAGGACCCATATGTCCTAAGGAGCTCTCGACTTCTGTCTTCAAACGGATCAACGGATGCTCGTTTCAATCAGCGATGTGAGTGACCAGCCATCTCTCACCAAACCGACACTAGACAGTCCCAACCCTAAACCTTCGAGAATAAACCACGCGATGAATAGGAACAAAGAAAGGAAAAATCTATCCGATTCCACCATGGAGCCAAACAAAAAGCTGCCTGGTCCGGGAGTCTGGGAGTTTCCCCTAAGTACTACTAAGCTGTTTACCAACCGATATTGGGAACGCTTCGAAGAGAGCTATTTGAAGATAGCTATCTCCTTGACCCAGAAGAGAAATATTGAGATCAAGACTCTCATCCTTCAGTTCTATCGCTTCATGTCACTTGCCAGCCTATCACGGAGTATTTCAACGGCAAATCAGAGCGGCAACCAAACCATCACCCAAGCGCACAACCACAGCCATCCATCGCACCACTCCACAATCCCCAACCCCCAGAACGACCCCACATTGCGAAATCCTCCGCCCAAAAAATGCCACCCACCGGACCAAGCCGGGGCCTAACCATCCACGACGCCTACAAGCAATCCTGGACCTTGTAAGTCCCACCCTTAATGGTTTTCACACTTCCCATTGTAAGCCCGTGGAACTGATCTCTCTCAAACAGCGCGAATCTCACCATCGAATCACACTCCGCGCCAGAGGAGGAGCTGCGGGATGAAGTCCTTGCGAATATGATGCAGGTGCTGCAGGTTGGGGATGCATCGGTGAAGGGAGGGGGCTTTGATCGACGGCGAGATGGGGAATTAGCGAGAGCGATGGGGAGGTTGAAGTTTTGAGGTTCGGTGCTTGTTTTTGTGTTATGTGGCTTTGGGAGCTTGGGGTTAGGAGTAAGTGTACGGAAGGTTTCCAAAATTGTCCCAAGAATTCTGGGGGTTGAACGACTTTTACGATGTAAGATCATTTGAATCAAGTATCTGGGTCTTCAAATCTCATTATGCGAGTTACTTCAGTCTTTCAGACCCGATCCTCAACTTGCAAGACCTCCTGCTTCTCATCCGTCAAGCTCTCCCCTTCAAGACCTGCTCTCAACGCTGCCTCCTCAGCTCTCAGCTCGAGCAGCAACATTCCATGTGCTTTCCTAGGGGACGCATGCTTCCTGTCAAACAGTCGATCAATAGCCTCGAGAGGAATACTTTTGCTCTCGGGCAGAAGGAAAAACACAAATGGAACACTAAGAAGCATGAGGGATGCGAAGAAGAAGTAGACGCCGTAACCCATCTTCACAAACATCTGCGGCGTGAAACGGGAGATGAGGAAATTCCACAACCAGTTGTTGGCTGCGGCGCTGGCTTGTGCGAGGGTGCGCACGTTCTGGTCGAACATCTCACTGTTGTATACCCAAGGCGTTCCATTCCATGATGGGGTGTAAAATGCCTGTTGTGGTGGATTAGTGGCTTGGTAGCAGAAGGGGCAAGCGACCAACTTACTGTCCATAAGTAGAAAAAGAAGACGGCTGATATGCCGCCAGAGCTGAGTTTGCTGCTCGGATGGGCGGTTGGGTTGGCTACTGCGATGAAGCCTCCAACATACCACATGCATAGTGACCCTCCCAGTGCTCCAACCATGAGGATGTTTCTTCGGCCCCATTTATCGACAAGGTAAAAGAGCCAAACCAGTCTACAAGGGAGTTAGTAAACATAATGACAGGATATTATCAAGTTCGCATACGTCAGGCAGGTCTTTACCACCCCAAACAATCCAGTTGTGAATAATTGTGTATTCAATCCCGTAATGCCGATACTTTTGAAGATTGTAGGAGAGTACTATGGAGCTGGATGTTAGGGAAACGCTTGAGCTGAAAGCGAAAGTGCTGGATGCGTACATAATTGATAGCATTGATCCCCGATCCATTCTGCCAAAAGAACAATGAAGCGCCCAAGAAGAATCGATACAGAGTCTTGCGATCGTTGGCAACTTTCTTGAACGGTTGCCAAAATCCAAGTCCGACGGTCGATCGTTGCTCTTCCAAAGCGGTATCGATGGCATATACCTCCTCCTTGATATAGACGTCATCCAAAGGCAGATGTCGAATCCAACTTAGATTCCGCAAGGCTTGCTCTCGCTTGTTCTTGGAGAGCAGCCAACGAGGAGATTCGCGCAGCCAGAAACTTCCGAGGAAGAGTCCTGCTGCGGGAATGAGTCTGCGCGTGTTAGTCATGGTTGTAGCGTCAGCAACGTGAGACTCACTGAATGGCAAAAGGAATCAGCCATTGCTTGTGACTAGGTGCCATGGTAGTGTTAACTCCATACTACTCCCGTTAGCCACCATGGTCTTGGGAGGATTGACGAGCCATACGTTGATCCAGAACCCAACTAGGCCACCGATTTGCCACGACAGCTCGTAGAAGCCCACAAGTCTGCCGCGAATGGCGGGTGGAGCAACTTCACTAATATAGATGGGTGTAAGATTCGAAGCACCACCTGAGAAGCATGAGCGCAATTCATGAGAGGCCTAAATATACATACCGACACCAAGACCAGCAAGGACTCTGCCGGCATATATCAGTCCGAGGCCACGACTTCCATTCGCACCGAGCATCAATCCCGCACCAAGGAAGAAAATCCCCGAGAATATAGCCAAGCCACGTTTGCGACCAATGAAATGCCCGATAATATAGGCGAGCAGAGCACCGAAGAAAGCACCAGCTTGGTACACCGACACAATGTTTTCGCTGATGACGGCAAACTTGGCGGTTGACAGCTGATCAAGGCCAAACTCAGATTTGAAAGATGTCAATGCGATGGTGGTTCCGATGAAGGCACTGTCATATCCGATCATGATAGCTGCCGACCCAGCAATGGCTGCGCAGGTGTAGACGCGCCAATTGTAGACGGCTGGAGGCGTGGGCCTGTCTTCGACTTTGGCAAGTAGACCCATGGTGTCGCTTTTGGGAATTTGCTGGGGAAAAGAAAGGGATGCAAGAGCAACAAACACTGCTATAACTGTTCGGAGGGGGCTTCTTATACTACTGACTCACGCCGAAAGATTTACCCCCAGTCCAGAGGGAAAAAATTGCGACAAAAGAAAAGGGAGGAAGTATCTTTTCCCACTCCACAGTGGAGACCCCAGCCCAATCCAACCTGCTCAGAGGCGGAGGGGACGTGAGCAACCCCGCAAACGAAAAATAACAAATCAGTACCCCGGACGTTCTGTATCCTAGTCGGGTGAGCCAAAGAGAACATGAGATGCGATAGATGGGGGGACAGATTGAGCAAGACGGCAGGGGATTTGGCAGAAATTTTACCCGCGGTTAGTTCTTCATGTCTGAGCTGTTGTTGGGAACACAGCTGACATGGAGAGACAGAAAGACATTCGCATTCGCAGCGGCGGGCAAGCAAAAATAAGGCCGAAGCTGCTAGCACCGGAGATCATGCCTCTCTGGTATTGTGCCAGGACATGTGGTCAATTCGGTAAACTGTGATAGGAGTAGCAATGCCATAATCGTACAGTACAGTACTGTTCGTGAATATCTGATACCCACCTTCGCGCAAGCCGGCCTACCAGTCATTGAGGTAGTAGGAACTTACCCAAACCTATCCCAGCCCACATCGGCCTCCAGACAAGCTTTCGTCCCGACTGCCGTCCGCCATCATTTCAAGCAAGCTCGTAAGGCAAAACGCTTGAGAATTGCTAGTCATTCATTGGACAGCGGTGCGACATGTGTAGGTTTAGTGCCCATGTAATGCCCATGTAATGCCCATGTAGGGACGAAGAAGAGGGAGACGGGCTAAAAACACAGCCGGATTGCCAAACTCATGATGTGCAACAGAATGTGAATTGGGCCATATTCGAAGACAGAAGCACTGTAACTGCGTATCGCGGTTGTGGGGTAGGGCCTTGTAAATGGGGATGCATGCGCTTTTCGGACCTGGGGGCACGAACTTGGGGAAGGAGCACAGCAAAGGGACGGGGAGACTCTGTTCAGTGGCGAACTCGATAACAATCACGTGTTCAATCTGCCCACTGTGTTGTTGTACAGTAGCTCGTCTGGCTCTCGCTATTCCAGGCCCAGATGTCCATCTAATCTTATCAGATCCGTCCAGAAATTTTGAGAGCTCCAATCTTATCAACCCTATCGCCCCTGCTGTGCTGCAGCAACGCACATCTCGAGCCTACCCTTAAACCCTCGCAAACATGCCCCTCGATACCTCTACATATTCCCTGGCACTGCTGCGGCTGGATGGCCGACGATGGAACGAACTGCGTCGCCTCACTGCGCAGATCAGCACTCAAGCCGCTGCAGACGGATCTTCGTACCTGGAGATGGGCAATACGAAGGTGATATGTACGGTAACAGGGCCCGCGGAGGGAAAGAGAACAGGTGGTGCCGGGACCGGCGGTGGCAATGAGGCAGAGGTGAGGGTTGAGATTGGCATTGCAGGATTTAGTGGTGTGGATCGGAAGAGGAGGGGGAGGAATGACAAGTGAGTTGCCGTAGTTGCATATCCTCACGGACTACGCTGCACTGCTACTCAAGCCCGAGACTGGATGTATACTGACATCTCCTGCCTAGACGCATCTCTGAGATGCAAACCACAATCAGCAACACCTTCGCATCCAGCCTCTTCACGCACCTGTACCCGCACAGTACAATCAACATCAATATCCACATCCTCTCCCAAGACGGCTCACTGCTCGCGGCCTGTCTCAATGCCTCAACCCTCGCACTCATTGATGCCGGCATCCCGATGCGAAACTACATCTGCGCCTGCACGGCGGGCTCGACGTCAAGTCACAGCGCCAATGACGAAGCAGCGGATCCGCTGCTCGACTTGAATAATCTCGAGGAGCAGGAATTGCCTTTCTTGACGGTCGCGACCGTAGGTGAGAGTGATGAGGTTGCGGTGCTGGTCTTGGAGACTAGGGTCCAGATGGGAAGGCTGGAGGGTATGCTGGCGGTTGGCGTTGATGGCTGTAAGCAAGTGAGAGAGATCTTGGACGGTGTGGTCCGGAGGAGGGGAAAACGGATCTTAGAGAGTGCAGCTGTTTGAGGGAAGGTTTTGTACAGGCGCTAAATTGCAGCTTGGAGATGTGTATAGGGATAGAAGATACCCGCGGTCGTACATTATTTTATGATTGGCAGTCAACATGGCATATACAGGACTCAAGCCTCGCTTTTCAGGTTCCAAAAGCCAACACAAATACGTATCAATCAGTCAAACAAACTAGAGGTCTCAAATGATTCTCCTCCGCTTCAAATACTTTTACTATCTGACAAAGACAAATATGCTCAACTTACTATTCCGCTCACGACCTACAATTCATCATGTTTATCATCGACCTTCGTCTCCTCCGCAGCTGGCTCTTCAGTCTTAGGCTCCGCCTCCTTAGCAGCCGCTGTCTCAGACTTATCATCAACTTCTTCCAGTATCTCCTCAACAATAATAGGATGCTCGGCTTGAGGCTCAGGTGCTTCAGGCTCGGTAGGAATAAGGCCCTCAGGCAATTTCTCCTTGCTGCCCTCACCCATCTTGATAGCATCAACCCAGCTCTCAATAGCCTCCACCGTCAAATCCTCATCCTTGATCGGAGATCCTTGGGCTGGAAACTTGCGCCACCAGCCTCGTCGACCATTGATAGCTACGATCTCAAGTGGTGCATCAAGACTGATGGCGGCTTTGACAACATCTTGTGCAACGTTCGACTTGGGCACAACAAAGAAGGGGAGGGTGAGTCTCTTCGCAATGGTATGTTTGTGGGCGAGCTCAGCCAGAGCATCCAGGGCTTTCTTAGTAGTGGCATCCTCAGTCTCCGCCGTGAAGGCGAGAATACACGTTCCGGTCTTCTTGCCCAAGCACTCCTTCTTCAGCTGTCCCTCAGTGGCCAAGGTAGGGATTGCAGGTGCTGGTTCTGGAAGGACGATTGGCTTCTCGGTGTCGACTTCGGGACTTGGTGACTCGGTTGGTTTTGCACTATCTTCCAGGACTTCTTCAGTGGCTGTGGCCCCAGCTGTTGATCCATCTGCTTTCGCGTGTGACTTGGATGCTTTCTCGAAGGCAGCTTTGGCCTTCTCTGGACTGATCTTGCTGTCTTTCTTCTTGGGGACTTTGACCTTAGGAGGAGCTGGATCGGGATTTGGAGTGGCTGCTTGTGACAAAAATGCGACAATTGCATCCTTCTTAAGCTCCCCATCGTATACGATCCCTTCGGCTGCTTCCTTACCGCCTGGTAGGAGGACTAAGGTTGGGAATTTGGTCACGCCGAAAAGCTCCACCGACGCCTTGTCCGTATTCCTGATCTGTGCAACCTTAATGCTTCCCTTGAAATCTATAGCCACGGCCTTCAACAAGGCGCTCGTCTTTCCTTTGTCCGTGAATAGCAGCGCCTTTGGAGTCTCATTGGCGTCGGCCAAAAATGTTTCCAAGTCCTTATCAGCAACCCTCTTCACAAGATTTGGTATCTTGTCCGTGACCGCATCCACAATCCCCTTTGCAGTTCTCGGCCCATTGTAATCCTCGACAATCGGGCGACCAGTTTTTTGGCCTGGCTTCACAATTTTCAGCGTTGGGAAGCCTTGTACACCAAAGGTCCCGCAGAACTGCTTGTTCGATTCCTCGTCACAGTTTACGGCCGCGACCTTCGCAAGGCCTTTCAGGCTCTGCGCAGCTTTTTCGTAGGCGGGTTGAAGGTTCTTGCAGTGGCCGCACCAGGGGGCATAGAATTCGACAATCTATGATGCTGCATTTAGTCGGCGCGAAAAGCCAAGGGAGCCGGGGTGGAGCTTACAGAAGTGTGATTGGATTGAGCAATGAGGCGATCATAGTTCTTACCATCGATTGACAGCACGGCGGAGCTCTTGGGATACAGACCCGCTTGGACGGGCAGAGCGCAGAGCAGAGCGGCAGCCGCAGCTGTAAGAGTAGCAGTGTGCACCATGGTTCTTGATCCGAACGACCACTAGGGCTGTAATGAAGATAAGGAGAGGGTTCAGGACATGCAAAAGAAGGAAAAGTTAAGTAGCGACTGTTGACAAATGAAATACGTGTTGGTTTGCTGTATTGGAGAAGTGGCCTTTTTGGCTGTCCTTATGTCAGAATCTGGGGTACATTAGCCTTAATTTGGAGCTTGGGTGTTCGCCCGGTCCAGCTCTAATTCTTATTCTACTCTTGGCTTTCACGTTTTCCTACACTAGTCTTCTTACACTAACCAGTATAGCTCTTGTGTTTGCTTTTGCTTTCCTGCTCTCACGCCTGTATGACAGAGAGTCAGCCTGCGGTACTTGGTCACGACATAGCTGTCCGTTGCGAGAGTCCACCCGATCTCCCTCCGATTACAGCACGAGTCTCGGGCTCCACTTCCACCTATTAGCCACCGAGCCAGCTGGACATGGGACTTGCTGATCCTGATGGGTGGAGGAAACATCACTAACATCCCTTACTCGTGATATCATGCGGGGCACAAGCTAGTTGACGAGAGAAAGATCAAACGTAGCAATTCAAAACACCCGACCCATATTACCTTGCAGTTCGAATCAAGCCCTGGCCACTCGACGTTAAGAGTTTGGCAATGGTAAGCTGAGGGGACTACTTCTTATGCCTGGTGGTATGAACATGCATCAGGGTACCAATTCGTGTCTGTGCAGAGAGTGTGCTGGAGTGGTCAGGCGTGCTTAAAAGAACATCCCATCTCCACGGTTATCCTCTCCTCACAAACAAAGCCAATTGTTGATGATTGAGATGAACACAGCTTAGTCCACCTGGTCACTTAAGTCCATCCGGACCGACAGGACAGGACCAGATCGGACAAGACTAGCGCTGGACCAGCCGCGAATAGCCTCACCGCAGACCTCGAACCCCACCTTTTCGGCCCCTTGCCGTCTGCACGTGGTCGTCATCCACCTCACCACCGAACACACGGCAGTATAAATCAATGCTGATTTGGTGGCCGCCTATCTTTGACCTCAGTCCCATTGCTGTTCACAACCCCGACTGCGATACAGCTTCAGCTGCTACTTCGGCCTCTGCTTCCCCTTCAAGCACCACTTCTGCGACAACGACCCCAACCGTCGCAACTGGTTGTTCTGAACAGGCTCTAGGCGCAATTGCTGCATCACCACCTGCTGTCAATACTGCTATTGTGCCAGACGCTGAGAGTGTCGCACCCACAGCAACAGTACCTACCATCACGGTACAAGCTCCATCACAAGAGGAAGAACGGACTGAGGGCAACGATACCCCGCGCGATCTCGAACACGATACCGAAGCGCAAACCGAGTTTGTTGACGAAGACGAACCCGAGCTACAAGACGACCCAGAACGTCAGCCAGCGCAGGAACCCGAAGCTTTCTGCGAGGACCACCACGAGCAAACGCGCGAAGCCGCCATTGAAACACCCACTGTTGAAGCGGAAGTTCTACAAGGAGCGCAGACCAAACAAGAATTGCACGAAGAGAACCACCAAGCCGACGAGTGCATCGAATTCCAATACATCGAAGACATGGCCTCCACAATCCCTGCCAAGCTGAAGACGCCAGATCTTGCGCCGTTCATCCTACGGGCTGCACAACTCGGAACTGCCAAGCCTGTCATTGCATATTGGTGTAAGGGCATCTTCCTGATATTCGCGTCCGTGGCTCACATCTTTAGGTGAATATTGGATTGTGAATCAAATTCTAGCAAAGGGCTTGCATACTACAGATTCAGAATGTCTGCAGTATACGACAACTTTGATGGATAAATTGGAAACGGTGGGTAATTTTCTGCTGCGCAATTCTAGAACAATGCTGATTTTCGAGTAGACCAAGACCGAAAATTCAACTAACGATGCTATTATTGACGACACTGCTGGACAGGCATACGTTGAGCAATTTGCTACGGAAACATTCGCAAGAGCGGACAGAACTGTTCAAGCCAACAAGGTTACAAGGCAAGCCACGCAATTCGATCAGTGTGATCAAGTGCTAATGAATATAGACAAACTGCAGACACTTTCCAGGCTTCTGCGACCTTCTTCGAGCTTATTAACATATGGCAGACGCCAGATGCGGAAACACAGCAAAAGATCAAATACGCCAAATTTCATGCCATCAGGATATTGAAAGCATTGAAAGAAGGCAAAGATCCTAATGAATCGAATCCCAAGACCGAACCTGCTCCCGAAGAGAATATGCCAGAATTGGACCCCGATGATCCTGAGGTGAAAGCGTTGAATCAAGCTAAGGCTCGCCAGCCATCAGTGGTTGAAGTGCCTGACGAACAAGATGAGGAAGAGGCAAAGCTTGCAAAGCAGTCGATTTTGGATCAATCTCTGCGTCCTTCCGCAGAACCCTCAGCACGTGTCTCACCTATTAATTCACCTGCCAAGTTCGAACCGTATCCACGCAATGGATTCCCATATACAGCTGTAGAGGACGATCAAGTGTCTCCCATGGAAGAATCTCCAAAGGACAGGAATGGATCCGCTGGAGGTGGATATTTCCCAGAAGTGCCACCAGATGTATCCACCTTTACATCTGAGACTCGGCCTTCAACGCTTCCAACAGCACCATCCGACGATGCGGTGGACCTTGGTCTACCCGATCCTTCTACTTTACCACCACCGGGATCTCGCAATGAGTCTGATCCGGATATCTCCTTACCCGACGTGGACGAAAACCCGCCAAATTCTCCTCCTCAAGACTTCTACAGACAGGCGTCTCCGCCTGCGGCACCATACTTTCCACCACCTCCAACGCAGCCAACTTATGTGCCTCCTCCTGTGGCACCTGCTCGTGCACCGGTGCCACCACCTGCACAACCTAGCGAGGGGCCCTTTAACGATGACGATGCTTCCGTCGCCAAGGCGCAGAAACATGCAAAGTTTGCAATATCCGCCCTAAACTTTGACGATGTGGCAACAGCTGTGAAGGAATTGCGATCCGCCTTGCAAACTTTGGGTGCTCAGTAGCCTCTGGTTTCTAGCTTGCTTGTCTAATTGTCGTCGGGTGGCTTTTAATCATGTTGTACGGGAGTAAATACCTATTGTTAAGTCGGCAATGTATATTATCACTCACGTATTTCACATATATGCGGTGGTTATGATTGACATCCTCGTCAAAAAGTTGTTATTGAGTTTACTTACTACTTCCAAATGATAACCGACCGCAATTTTTACCGTAACACGAAGCAGAACTTGATAGGCATGCGTCGCTGAGCCGTGCTTTTTGAACAACCTAGGCCACCAAGCAAATAGTATTCATCGCCCACTTGAACCTTTAATGCCAAATAAGGCAGCCAGTATTCAGCGACGCAAAATTCACGAATCAAAATAGGCCACAAAGAAAGTGCCTTTATCAGTCTATTGAAACGTTCCATATCCAAAACTGACTCCATCTCCCAATACAACCGGTGGATGATCCTTGATCCGAGGCTCCTTTCGGTTTTCTTCCTCGTCAGAATCAGGTGTATCCTCCGCGGCGGCCTCACTCGCACTCACGGCCATGATCGAGCTCTGGTGCATGGAACAGAAAGACGACTCATCCTCATCCTCATCCTCATCCTCCTCGTTGTCCCCGAGATAAAGACTTTCTTCAGAATCTCTGCCGCAGTCCCATCCCTCTTCCTCCTCCCCCTCCTCCTGTGTCTCTACCTCCTCAGCGCCACTTTCAGAGTCCGACTCCGACTCTGACTCCGACTCACTTGAATCTTCACTCTCATCACTCTGGCTCTCAATTTGCTGTTGCATCTCCGTGTTCTCTGCATTCCATTCGCTAGCCAAATCCCTCGAGCTGGCGGCCAAGTCCAGGCACGGTTCGAAGACCCAGTGTATTAAGATGAAGCAGAATACAGCTAGTATACTGAGAATGATGCAGAGGAGTAGAGCGGGTGGTATTCTTGCGGCTTGGGTAGAACCAGAATGGTGATGGTGTGATGGGTGAGTTGGATGTGGTTGCATAGCGTTTGTAAAAGGCCCAGATATGGCGGGAACAAGCGCCATCCTTTCTATGAGGGGTTGGTCGGTACAGAGTGTTGTACTACGCAGAAACTGCTTTGATCCTAGGCGTTCGATGTGTCGAATGACTTCCCTTGTTTTCTTCTTCTGTCAAGTTCGGAAGTAAATGCGAGATTAATGTTGAGATTGCCACCGAACAATATTTGAGCATCGGAGCTTTGAACACTGGGATATAATGCTTTTGATTGTGAACCACTGCATCTATGTAGACTTGCTAACGATATAGTATTATCCTCCATCTAATTAGTTTGGCTGCTAGTTGGTTGGGACATTCCTAGCCTCAAAGCTTTAGGGGTAGGTGATGTAAGCGACCGGTCGTTCAAGCGAGCGGGCTATGTTCTGACCTATTCATTGCATTGCACTACCGCATTGCACACGAATGCCCAAATAGATGGCCAAAGAAAGAACAGCGCAGGACATCAAATCCATTCAACTCTACAAAAACTATATACACGCCGGAAGAAACAGCTCTAGAGACCAGGCTCGCCTCGTCTATGGATATACGCCCTCTCCAGGCTTTGACTGAAAGAAATTCTCCGACAGTTCCCAGGCGGGAAATTGGGCAGCCATAGCTTGGGTGGTATCCTTCACGACATCGTATCCGAAGTTGTACTTGAAGAAATCTTCTTGTGTCTCTGCGCCGTGTTAGTCGACGCTCGACACCAGTCTCGTGAGACATGAAGGTCACTTACTCGGCACATTTTCGTCGCCAATGAGCTTTGCAGCTTCTACGTGAATCTTCTGCGGTTCATCTTGTCCTGCGTTGCTGAAGACCTGAAGCACGCTTGCTCTCTTGATGCGTAGCACTTCCCAGAGCTTGATTCGTGCTGGGATGGATTCGACCGGACAATTGGAGAGGACCATGCCTAGTGCTACGGCGTCTTCGATGGCTTGGGCGCCGCCTTGACCTTGGTCTAGTAATGGAGCGTGAGTAAATTCGAGTGGGTCTGAGGTCGGGAGACTTACGTGGGAGCATGGGATGAGCTGCGTCACCGATAAGAACGAGTTTTTCTTTGTGCCAGGTAGAGATTGGAGCCCGGTAGAGGAGTGGCCACTGCTTTACCTCTTTTGCTTTTCTGAGTCAAAATGTCAGGTCTCTCATTCTGGCATTTCGGTGCATGTTTGGAAATGGACTCACCTCAGTACTGCGAGAAGCTTGGGATGGAAGTCGGAGTATCTCTCAACCAAAGTCTCCTGATCAACTGGTGTATGCCAATCTACATGGTATAGTAAGCTTTCCTTCTTGCATTACTTTTTTCAGGTACCGAGTGTTATTTGAGGGTTATTGAAGAAACCTCTCTTACCCTCATGAGAAACTTCCTCATCGTTGTGAAAGATAGCGACGAAGTTGTGCTCTAGATTGCTTTCTACAAGTCAGCTTCACTTCCAACTGTCACGAATGTCTACTACGTACTTCCTACAAGGATACCACACCAGTCGATGGCCATCTCCAACAAAGAATTTCATAGCTCCATCGTCATTTTCTAGAAAGTCCGCCGTGACGGGATCTGCTGCAATATCGCTGGTGGGGATTAAAAATCGATATGCGAAGTTATAATGTGTGGTTGGTATTGCTGGGTTAGGGGCTCCAAGTATGGCTTCGACAGCACCGGTATGTACACCATCAGCGGCAATGACCAAGTCTCCAGTGACCGTGCGGCCATTCCTTAGGGTAACCGAACCCTTCTCGGTGTCCTGAATGAAAACAATTCGTCAGGAAAGACTTCAATTGGGCATGAGAGATAAGTGAACTGACATAAGATTGCACAGCAGATTCTAGGTGTACTTTGGCCGGCTTGCCCTCGGCCTCATATTCGGTTGCCAGTCTCTTCAGCTCCTCATGAAGATCAACGCGATGCGCAAAGAACCAAGGAGCACCAAATGCCGACTCTATATAACTATCATCACTGGTCGCGAATTTCTCCAGCGTCGTTCCTTTAGCTCTAAAGCTGTGCTTCACCTTGACAAACCGTGCTCCAACTGGATCGAGTCCCCAGGCCAGAAGCCCACGAGATGCATTGGGACAGACATGGATCGCAGCACCAAGCTCATTGTTTAGGGACCGGCGTTCGTAGATAGATACATTGTGGCCAGCACGACGGCAGGCGATGGCTGCTGACAGGCCCGCTATTCCGGCGCCGACGATAATAATCTCGAGGGGGACGGGCGGCTTGGGATCTGCAGAAGGCATGATGGTGTCCTGGCTTTAGATTGTGTACAGAGGTTTGCGAAATCGAGCAGACTCAGCGACAGCGTTGCGAGACCGCGAAGGGTCAAATTCTATGGGTAGATACGTAAGAACACTTGTGTCCGTGTTGAACATTCTTCCTAATTACTTCCTTTCTAGAACCACGACCCTGAGCAATTTTCAAGGATTGGTGGACAGGTGCTAGCCATAGCATTGCATGCTATCGCAATCATGGATGAGATCGGATATCGTCTCACAAACGGGCGTCTCCGACGTGGCTTTTGAGTTGCATGGATGCCGGGTATGGTAGATGCAAGTCGCCCAACTCAGCATCTGACTAGGGTTCATGTACGTATCTGTAAGGGGACGTGGTTGCAGCAGCCACAACACGGACAAGACCGACGAATCGAGGACACCTTGATACTCCGTGAATCCTAATACGTTCAGTTTCTATGAATACACTACGAGATGGATCTCATCATCCCCTTGTGAGCAAATCAAGAGCAGGCGAGCAGGCTTTGCGTGTAGTAGGCACGTATTAGCGAGCATATATTTGATTTCTATAGCATGAGTCGTGCCATCATTCGTCAAGTCGTACGTTCTTCAAACTTAAATGTCTTAAATGGACTTGTACCGCGAGGATAATTGGAGGTGACTTGGCATTACCCCATGCTACCGTTATCCAGACTCTTCATATTGCTTTACCACAAAACAAGCAAGTCTGTGCTTTGGTGGAGAACGTGGCAGGGTACATGTCCAGGCTGTTCGCACCCCCAGGTCGGCAAATCAGCATGGGACCCAGGGGTCGTGGGAGTCTCGACGAATACTACCTTGCGGAGCCCTGCAGCTTTCCAAACAGAAGAATATGCGGATGCTACAAAGGCGCTTCTTCCGCGTTCGAAGCACCAATCACGGACACCATCTTGCCATTGCGGCACATGCGTCGCTATTGTCAAAAAAGGTTCTCTCGAGTACCTTCATGCAGACAGGCATGAGGCCATGGGTCCGCCGAGCCGAGAACACTCAATTCTAGATGTTGGTTCATTTGTCCCTGCTCGTAGCAGCTGTCCTATGCCGGACCCAGACCTGTGCAAACGAAGGACCCGGGTCTCTTGGGCTGGTCCAGCAAAACCAACGCACCGCGCGTTTGCAGTACACCTTTCCCGACCGTGACTTCTGAAACTCTTTCCGGTTTTTTCTTTTTTTCCCTCACTCGCTCCTGTTGCATTTTTATATGTGTGTGCCATGGACAAAGAGATAATGTCACAAATCACCGAGCTCCAACATCCAGCCATGGCGACCCCGACCGAAAAAGGAGAAACTCCATTGCCCACTGGTGTCAATGAGGCAGAAGGAAACACCGTTGGAAATCTGTCTCCGACCGTCGAGAGCAGCTTTGAGACTGAATCCGAGAAACCACATGCTCATGCCCCGGAGAGCATCGAAGATGATGGACAGGTCCCTCACCTCCATGCAAAGACATATCTCACCGTCTTCGCTGTATGTCTCATCTACTTCACCCAGCTAATCAATGTTGTTGGAGCAGGAGCTGTGAGTCATGCCAAACTGATTTACAAACGTACTCCTAACAGAATCTAGCGTACCCAAGATATTGAGGCCGTTGTGGGAGGCTCAAGCAACAGCGTCTGGGTCACCTCTGCTATCTCAATCGGCACCGTGGTGCTAAGTCCGCCTGTATCTCAAGCCGCAGACTATTGGGGTCGGCGATGGTTCTTGATCGTCCTGACTGCTTGTGGCATTGTCGGTTCAATTATCGTTGCGCGTGCAAATTCGATGGGTATGGTCATTGCCGGTGAGACCATCGCCGGTCTTTCTTACGGTGTTCAACCACTCCTTCACGCTGTGGCATCTGAAGTCTTGCCTCGAAAGCAACGTCCATTTGCGCAAGCTGCAATGAATGCTTCCGCAGGAATGGGTGGCCTGGTTGCCCTGCTGGTCGGTGGCGCGCTTACAAGATCCAATCCCGCTGGATTCCGTAACTACTGGTACTTCGCCACTGCATTGTACGCTTTTGCAACCATCCTCTGCTTCGTTCTATATAACCCACCGCCACAGAAATCTCAGCTAGAATTCACCAACGCCGAGAAGCTAGCCAAGCTTGACTGGATCGGATACCTCCTCCTCACTGCTGGCTTGGTGCTGTTCTGCATGGGACTCTCATGGGCCCAAAATCCATATGCTTGGACGGACGCGCATGTTCTCGCTCCTTTCTTGATTGGTGTGGCTCTGATTTTTGCCTTGGGGTACTATGAGTGGAAGATCAAGAAAGACGGCATGTTCCACCATGGCCTATTCCGCAACGGACGCAATTTTCCCATTGCACTCTTGTGCATATTCGTCGAAGGTCTTGTGTTCTTTACGGCAAACAACTATTTTGCTTTCGAAGCCGGCGTGTTATTTGAGACGGACCCGGTCCGCACTGGCCTTCGGTATGGTATCACGATGATCTGCTATGCTGTCTTCGCTATTGTGGGTGGTTTTTACTGTGCGAAGACAAAGACCATCCGTCTACCAACCGTCACGGCATTTGTGTTTATCATTGTCTTCTTCGTCTGCATGGCGACTGTTACTCCAGCCTCCTCCAATCCGTTCTGGGGATACGCTGTTCTTCTTGGTGTTGGACTTGGTGTCTGTCTCTGTGCTCTAGTCACGGTTGCACAGCTCAGCACACCCAAGGAACTTATTGCCACCACGAGTGGTCTCATGATTGGAATGCGATCCCTAGGCGGTTCAGTCGGTCTTGCGATCTGTAAGTTAAACCTTCGGACTTTTGTGGACAATCAAGCTAACCATCGTAAGACAATGCCATCTTTGTCAGCAAATTGAGTGCAAACTTGGGTGCTAAGATTGCGGCTGCGGTCATACCAGCAGGCCTTCCTATGTCATCTCTCACCGAGTTCATCACTGATCTTGCAGCCAGCAATACTGCGGCGCTTGCGAAGGTACCGGGTGTTACGCCAGCCATAATCGGGGCCGGAGTTGGAGGACTTGACCAGGCTTACAGCATTGCCTTCAGATATGTTTGGATTGCGGCAGGCTGTTTCACTGTGGTTGCTTGCGTTGGTAAGTTGCTCTACAAACCGTCATAAATCACACGCTAATCTTTCATGTAGGTGCTGCCTTCCTGGTGGATCCGGCCAAGGAATTCAACAAATTCATCGATGCTCCGGCTGAGAAGGTCGAGGACATCTATGAGACGCTGGCTTCCCACAATGCAGTATAAAGTACGCGGTCTCGCCTACATATGCCCCTTTGTCATGCTTTTTGAGCTCTATGTACCAATCCATTCTAGATTGAGACTTGCGACACAACGTCGCTCCCGTCTCAGGAAAATCTAGTGTTCAAATGAGCACAAGTCGTAAATTTTTAATTACATAAACAATCTCAAATTCTCAGATCAATTCAACCCTCGCTGTGAATCCAAAAACAATATCCACATGGGATGTTGAAGCTTGCAAAGCCAATACTACGAAGAGCTCTTGGCCATCTAAAGAGCAAGTCATCAGGCCCAAAAGAGTCTTAAGCGACCGGTTGACCAGGCTCAAGCCGCCAGCTGCCTCGCGCTCCGATCTCCCACCGTTATCCCTGTCCAATAATTGGCGTTCGCTATACTCCATCAGATCCAGTATCAGGGGTGGGAAGTTGGTCGTGGGTAGGTATAGCACTAGTAACTGCTGTTACTAGAACGTCTCAGGAGTAGGCATGGTCGTCCGAGACAGTCACAAGAGGAACATGTTGATTGATACGCAGGCCATTCTCGGCTTTAGCCTACCGTCAACAGGGGTGCTCACCACTCTGTTGCCCTTGTCACAGTGTGTGGCCCACAGTTCAAGGAGAAGGCCCTGTACCCCCATGCCCCACCCCCCTATCAAACACTTTTTATTTTGTGGGCTCGTGGGACTAGTGTACAAGGGCTTTACTGAGTAATCCAAGCAGCTTTCGGTATCTTCCATGGCACTCAGCCTTTCTACAAGCACCCTGGATCTGATAAGAGATGACATTTCGGCCTGTGCCATGAGGCACACAAGGACATCGGACCACTCAGAGGGTGGCCTTCCTCACGGGTCCACTGAATAACAAGCGTTGGGGGGAGAGTTCGATATTAAGTAAGACGCCTACATAGCCTGCGGCACAGGGCTCCGGAACCACTGATGATCGTTCCCCGTTCGGTAGGTGGATCTGTTAATATCGAGAACAGGCTGAACCCTTGATCTACCTAATCGGCCATCCCGTGCCACTTGTCTAGTTTAGACATCTTGCGCCGACCGTTGGAGCTGGGGAAGATGCGACTGGAGGGCAGAGTCCGAACCTTGAGGGGTGGGGTTTCAAGATCCTACAGCACGTTATGTAACTGCAGTTTTTATATCCTGGCGCATGTTTTCCGGAAACGTAATCTGTAGGTGCTGTCTATTTAGAAGGTGCCTTCCGGTTAATGCACTGTGAGCAATCCCCCTCTTTCTCTCGGTATATCTCCAGCGAAGTGCCGACATTACGCAAGATTATAGTTACGATTATAAGCGCGGCTATAATATCACGCTCTCTCTTTAACAGTAACCAAGGCAAACGAGAGAATCTTGAAAGCAAAGAGTATCCGTCAGTGCGAGATACTGATCGCGGGACGGGGGCTCCCTCCGGATGGCAGTGCAGCCATATTGCCGTTGGGTTTCTAGGACGCCACAACGGGTACGTTTCAAGGATATAGATGGTAGTATGAGATACCGAGGTGGTTATTGGATTCCAGGAGACCCAGCCTCGGGAATGGTCGAGAAACCATCCTAGCTCCCGAGCCAGGAAATGTGATCCGGGTGCAGGTTCTGATGGACAAGGCAGGTTGCACTGGCCTCGATGTTACGATAGATTAAAAGGAATTATACCTTGCCGGTGCCGATATGTGACCGCGTGCTTGCATGTTTTGCCGTCGGTTGGCAGCGAGAACGTGCCTGTCACTCATGTATGTCGGCCATCCTTTGCAGGTCTCGCAGCACCGGCGTGCTCTTCCGAATACGATTGGTACAAAGGACATTGAAGGTATCATAACTTACTTGGCGTTTGAAGCTTTATCTGATCTGTGAGATGATGTTTATGCGTATCGTATTACTCAAAGTTTGGGCTCGCCGTTTACAGTAGCCCAACCTTGCCATACAAGGTTCACCGTACAACCGCAACTCAAAAATATTGACCTTCGACGCTTCCAGTAGAGTCTGCGAGCAGGACTTATCCCGAGACTTAAGACCATGAGACAAATCTTGAAATCACCCCATGTCATGCTGTCAGACCCTGGGGACGCAAAGGGGTTATCCTTTGGTGGCTGATGTAACTTGTGGTAGCGAGCTTTAGAATGTACACTTGGGACACGACAGCTACGATGTCCAGTACCTGCATCTTCTTAGATTATTATGTTATATCATAGGCTGGCGTTACATGCAGGGCGTATACCCAACGCTTCAGAAGACTGCGCCACTAGCACCATCACCCCCAACATCCATATATGTCGGGGACTCTAGTCTGTTTTCTGATGGCCATGATAACCACCGCAACATCTTTTCTCTCGTCTACTTGAGTGTCTGTAATTATTGTCATCATGGTCTCAGGTCCTGCAATATCTGTGCTCGCAACTAGCATAGCTTTCACCACCGGTGCAGCCTTTATTGTCATCTGCAGACTCTTCACGCGGGTTGTCATCCTCAAGAATTCAGGAGCCGATGACTGGCTTATGCTTGCTGCCATAGTGAGTTACATGATTTCCTTCGCTAGTTGCTGCCTCGTGAAAGTTTCTCGAAGGAAACCGAGTCGACATGCGTTCCATGCTGACGACTTCCACCCCAGGCTTGCTCTTTCGCGTTCATGACAGTAATCTTATTTCGTAAGCAACCAGATTTGACTAGAGGCACAAAATACTGATCGCGAATAGAAATCAAATATGGACTGGGGACGCCGATCAGCACCTTCACAGAAGCTCAAGGCGTCAAGTTTTTGCAGGTCAGACAAAGTGCCAAGCGGCAAATACACACTTCTAACAAGCAGACAGTGTCTATGGGCAACGATTCCCATCTACAATCTATCCCTTCTATTCAGCAAACTGTCCATCATTTGCCAGTACATGCGAATTTTCACGACGCCTAACGTTCTCAAGTTATGTAGGGTCATGATAGGTGTATTGATCCTATATGGCTGTTGGACTGTGTTTGGATCGGCATTTATGTGCATACCTGTCAACTTTTTCTGGGATTCGAGTATAAAAGGTAGCTGCATGAACAAGCTCGCGTTCTGGTTCTCCAACGCGGCGCTCAATATCACCACGGATCTCATGATCTTCGCTATTCCGATCCCATTAGTGAGGCAGCTGCAATTGCCGAAGAAGCAGAAGATTGCATTGATGTTTGTCTTTGCTTTCGGGGCTTTGTAAGTGAACCACAATGATACTCATACACCTCCCACTGACCACCCTATCCATAGTGTTTGTGTCACCAGCGTCATTCGTCTTAAGGCCCTGTATCAAATCTCAGTCTCCATAGACACATCGCGTAAGGCATCACTCTACACACCAGAATAAGCTGAGGGCTAATAAGCATGACTTTTTAGTGGACGGGGTTTCAACAGCCATTTGGTCTGGTATCGAAATTAACGTCGCCATTGGCTGCGCCTCGCTCCCGGCGCTGAAGCCACTGCTTGGCAGAATCTTCCCCGGCCTACTTTCCAGCAACGGCTCGAGAAACAAATCAAACATGTACCCATTGTCAGGCGTGGGTGGCAGTAACCACATGGACACCCTGCGGAGTCGATCAAAGGCCGAGGACAAAGACGCCTTCAATGTCACGGTGCAGCGGGATATCTATCAGCAGAGCGAGGATGTGGAAAGGCGAAGCCGGGAAGGCAGTGAGAGGAGCCTGGTGAACTGGAAGACGAACATCTATTCCGAGGATCAGAGGGTGAAAGAGACTCACATTCCTATGTAGCCTTTCTTTTTAAAAGTTTGTATCTTGTACGTTCATGGGGACATCTGACAATAGATAGATCGGGTTAAATTTCAAATGTTTCTACTGCAAATGATGAATGTATGACATCCCTTCACCATGTTGATCTGAGCTTTACAAATGTTAAATATGCCGAACAAACAAGAGGCATGATTTTACTTCTCATCAGTCTGTCAAATACTGCTCAAATCATTCCACCATAATTAGAGAGTCTGAGATTGCGAGTCGTTTGGAGAATCAAGGAATAATATCGTCAGCACCTCTCTCCCTTCTAAACAACTACCGAAAATGACCTAGGTGCGCTCTCAATGTAGACAGATCGTACGGGCTCATTGCTTTCGGCCGTGTCCTTTGATCATACCATGGGCCACGAGTGCAAAAGGAAGGGACGAAGCACCAAAGCGTCTATTTGCAGGTCTCACTTTCGAGAAGCAAACTCCATGCCAGCAATGATCCTACCAGCATTGACCTAAACCTGCATCTCGCAAGTGCATAACATATCAATACCTACCACCACCACGATGAGCAGCTCTGGCGTTACGGCCGGCGCATCCGCAACCTCGATCGCGACCTTCATGGCGACCACGCCCAACATGTCGTCAACGAACCGCCACAGCCCCAGACCCTCGCGACCAACATCACCAACGACAGCGATGCCTCTCCCGCTGCAAACGCAGAGCTGTGAAAGTAAGCACCCCCATCCCCGCAAGATCCAAGAGCAGAGTCTGAACTCGTGTCCCGTGCCAACCTTCGATCCCCAGCGCCGCGGAAGCACGCACAGCCCACTCAGTCCGCACGAGCGACGGAGCAGGGCCGGCACTGGATCGGGGACGATGGAGCGGCGCGAGCGGGATTGGCGCGAGATGGAGGACGAGCAGCGGAGGGAGCTGGGCGTCATGTACATTGAGATGGTGGATGCGGATGATGGGCCGCCTTCGAAGATGGAGCGGCGGAGGAAGAGCCGGGCTTTGAGTGGGACGAAGCGGGAATGTGAGATTAAGGAGATTGAGCAGGAGCAGAAGCGGAGGGAGCAGGAGTTGGTTAGGCTTTTGCTGGCGCATAAGGAGGATGAGGACCGTTTGAAGGAGCTGGAGGGGCTCAAGGGGGATGGAATAGAAGAAGAGGAAGTTCAAAACTGAGTTTGTATTTTTGTTTTGGGGGGGGGGGAGATCGGAGGTTGATTCAAGATTGGACAATGGAAGTACCTGTTGGCACTGTAAGAAACTGCTCAAAACATACTATTCAAGGGTCTTTTGGGCTTTCTCCCCAATCCCCGTTGAGATTCAATAGTGACAAGGCAAGACGAACATCACTGCGGACGTATTATTACTGAAGGTCGTCGTAGCACCATCCACAAAATGTATATATTGTGATTACAAGGCAAAGAAAGTCAGGGCCACCACCTGTAAGGCATATGTTTTATTTCTACATCTTACACGTCAAAAGATTAAACACAATGGGACAAGGAGTCCTGCGATTGCGTCGAGATGATTAGTTATCCGTGGCAGGCAGCGTGGTCCTGTCAAAGCCAACTTGTAATGCTCTGCCATGAACCGTATGGCCATTTATTCCAGTTGAATCCCAGAAATCATGCGCACAGGAACCACAGTAGAAGACATTTGGACGCTCATGAAAGAATAGTGCAAAGAATGCCATTGAGAGAAAACCATCACCACAGTGAAGCGTGAACAATGACTGACTCCTTTATCCCGGCCCATAGTTCTCGCTACAAAAGGTCGCTTAACCCCCACAGTCTTACGTAACGCTGCTTATCGTGGGCACCGGGCGAAGCGAGAAGGTTCAAGTGAGAAAAAGAAGACAATGACACCATGTAGGTTCAATATTATATCCATTAAACACAACAAGCAAAAACAAAAAGGAAGCCCCAGCTGTAGAAGCTGGGTCACGTGTTGCCCTCGGACGGAATCGAACCGGCAACCTCGTCATTACTAGTGACGCGCTCTACCATTGAGCTACGAGGGCTGAGGCTGGAAGACCTGTTTGTTGGGGAGGAGGCGCTATTATAAAGTATATAGCAGGTTGGGGTAGGGTGCCCTCTGCTGGTTAAGCGACGTGGACTACCTCTTGGTCTGCGGACGCGATGATGCCTCCATTAACATAGTGTGGTGGAGAGCGTAAGTTTGTGTTGTTGATCAACAGACGGCTAGAGACGCTAGCTATCATCTGAACATGGAATGGTGGACTCCTGTGTTGGGCGCTCGACTGTGATCCCGCGAAGTCTGTCAAGTCCGAGTACATGACGTACGGTCTGCCAGCCAAGGCAAGAGATCATCCGATTAAGCTTATCACAACCTAAAAGATCAGAATTCAGCCAGGCAGTTTCAAGTTTAAGCGATTCAAAGATTCAAGGAAACGTTTGGGAATTCCGAAAGATCCGGACAGAATAGCATGGAGAATACAGTGCCATGCAACAAGGCTGAATGCACCCCCAATATGGTCTGTGCGGTATGCCGCTCTGGAATTAGTAACTGCCACTTGACTACTTGTTTTCCATCAACGCCCGAAAGATCCGGACAGAATGGCAATGGAGAATAACTGCAATTTTGACTGCTGGTGTTCCATCAACTCCCAAAAGACCCGGACAGAATGGCAACGGAGAATAACTGCAATTTGACTACTTATTTTCATCAACGCCCATCTGCATTCACTTCATCCGTAACATCGCTAACCCGCCAATTCGGACCACCACTAAGTCATCCTATCTAGCATTCATGGCATGACAAGCACGCTCCTAAATCGCACTTCACCACTCATCATATGGTCATACGCCTTCTGCACGTCGTTCAACGGGAACGACTCCACCATACACTTGATGCCGTGCAGTCGAGTAAACGCGATGGCTTCCTCCGAATCAAGAGCATGGCCAGATGGAAATCCACAGACCGTAGTTGCCTTGGTGATAAGATCAATAGTATTGACCTCAATAGTTCCGCAAGGAGCCAAAACTAAGACCTTGCCGCCGGGGGCAAGACCCCCGGTCAAAGGACCAATGGCTTTTGGGTTTGGGGCCGTGCAAACTATCAGTGCCGCACCTCCCATCGCCATCAGTTTATCACAGGCGTCGTCTTTCGACGTGTCGATGTAATCGTGGGCGCCGAGCTTCATGGCAAAGTCCTTCTTCTTGCTGCCGTTGCTCAATGCGACCACGCGGTATCCCATCTTGTTCGCGAACTGCACCGCCAGATGTCCCAGCCCACCCAGACCTTGGATCGCAACCGTCTCGCCGGTCGTGATACCCGCCTTTCGAATGGAGTTGAACACTGTGATGCCGGCACAGAGAATCGGAGCGTATTCGACCGGATCCACGTCAGAGGGAACATTCACGACAGCTTCGCTCCGCAAAAGGACGTATTCTCCGTATCCTCCGTCGCGAGTTACCCCGTTGATGACTTCGTTCTTGCACATTTGGAACTGACCTCGTTGGCATTGAGTGCATGTGCCGTCATGGCCTGTGCTCGTTTAGCTGCAGCTTCAGAAAGTAAGAGCTGGGTAATCACCTCCGTGCCATGCCCCTCCAACACGGTCGCCTTCTTTCCACTTGGACTCTCCGTCACCGACAGCAACAACGTCGCCAATAATTTCGTGGCCGGGGATGATGGGGAAGGCGTTTCCAAAGGCTCCTGTTTGCACGACCGAATCGGAGTGGCAGACGCCGGTCGCAAGGACTTTTACGAGGACCTCGCCACGTTCCGGGAGCTTGAGCTCCATGTCTTTGAGGGTGAAGGGAGCATTCACCTTCTCCAAGACTGCAACCTTGTAGGTTTTGGGAAGCGAGGGCATGGTCGGGATGGTGTGGGTTGGAAGTTTGGTTGTAAGCGGAGCAGCAAGAGGATTGGGGAGAGCTGGAAATGGACTTAAATCTTCCAGCAAGGACATGAGTTCCTTATATACGATCGCGAGTCTGGGCGTCGAAAGTGTAACTCAGGTATGCAACAGGGAAGTAAGTGTTGTGTTGCGGGATATCAGCGCTTAAACTGGTGAATCCCCGCTTAATTCCACGGGCCGTCACTTTAACTCCTACTAAATCCCTCCCCTCCCTGAGTAAAGGTTTATTGGATGACACAAACGGAGAGCATACTCGGGGTGGTTAGCTACCCTTGCCTGTCTTCTCCTGCCGACCAATCATGGATCCCTATCAGATACAAGGTGCTGGGAGAAGGTTAGAGAGTCCTAGCAGGCCTACAACTACGCAATTACTCGCCAGAATTAGATCCACGGCGCCACAAAACCACCGCAAAATAAGCTTTTGGTCAGGGATAGTAATCATGACTTCATGCGGGGTACTCTCGTACCACTTTGTATCCACCAAACATAGTCTTCTTTGCAGTCCATCATACGACAGCAGAAGTCTGCCTGATGCTGTAAGACTGACTGCACAAATATTAGTGTTTGGAGGATTTCAGAGACGGCGATCTTGCCAGGAAAATACCATGACGATTAAGGATATGCACGAGTCACAGACCCGCAGGCTGTCACACCATATCAGAACCGCAAGAACCGGAAGGAAGAACATACGACATTCAATGTTACCAGTTATGATTTTGCTTGGTGATCGTCCACCCGTGTGACGACAACACGGCAAGGACAGGTACCCGGATTTTCTGAGGTGGAATGTATGGGAGAGTTTTGTAGTCACATGATCGAGGTTTTACATTATTGTCCAAAGGATAGCATTCCCATGGATTTATGTCAGATTATGGCCGGGAGGGTAAATAGTGCTTTGTTGTTCATGGGTGGGCACATAAAATGCTGCGAGGCTAGAGTTTAAATATATGGCCACGGAATTCCCATCAATGTTCCCCATTCATTCCTCGCGACGTTGGCTTCTCGCTTGATTGCCATGGGGATGGGATGATGGCAGGACGGGTCCATCTAAACCACGATCACATGTATCTAGTGAATACCATCGTGAGAGCCAGAGAATTCGGAGACCCCTTGGAGATATCGAACGGCCTGCTTTCAGAAATTGCGGACAGCCACCTGCGGGTCTGTCTTTGTTGTGGAGGCTTGACTCCGGCTCGCCTTCATGATGAAGGCAGTCACCTAAACGTGGTATCCGCGACCAATTACGGCAGATGTTGCCGTTCGATCTATAGACCTGCTGTGGCTTTACTCATAAGTCTGCCGGATGCGGACATCCCCATATTGGACTCTTGATGCGGAAATCATGCTAGTGAAGCCTAACTGGCGAAGCATGTAAATAGACTATTGTCACCTCCGAGAGAGGGTCTGAATGTAGCTACTAATACTGCGGTGTTCCCTACTTCCTCTGATACAGCAATGACTTATATTGATCCACAGCCTCGGCAACGAGCAAGTGGTCCAAGACCGCGCCTATGCCTCTGAAATTGCCTGCCACCATCGTGAGTTTGTCCAGCACATTGCAAGCATTCTCCTTTGCTGACTAGAGACATCCAGGGCCTGGAGTGCTTCCTGATCTTCCTTCCCCTGGTCTTCATTGTGGGAAGGATCTACGTCAGGCTATATAAACTAAACACCGTTCTCAATGCCTCTGATTACTTTGTCTTCATTGGATGGTTTTGTCTATTGGGCTGGGCCATCTCAACGGGACTGGCCCTAAAATTCAACGGCTATTCATGGGCTGACAGCTCTTCCGATGAATTGAACGGTCAATTGCAGAGAGTAGAAGACAAACTTTCCCTCCGGTTGGATTCTGGCTGATCGATTCCAGTGTCTCTTTGCTGCTGAGATCCTCTTCGATATAGGCTTATACTTCCCCAAGTTTAGCCTATTGGCACTCTATTTTGTTATCATAAAAGACTGCTTCCGAAAGACTAGAATCGCCCTTCGTGTTATCACAACTTTTATAGCCCTCGCTTCGCTCACGGTCATGGTCTTAGACTTTGCCATCTGCGAACCATTTTCCTTGCAATTGTATGTTTCACCCCCCACCGTCCCTGAGAAGGCATTGACTGACAGCAATAGCTCTCTTATTCCGGGACAGTGTTCCTCATGGACATCATGGGTCACCTTTGACACCAACTTCGTACTGAACATGGTCTGCGATATCCTAGGTACACAGTCCCCACACTCGGCAAGGCACTCAGCCGCAGAAACTAACGCAATGCAGTCTTCGCCCTTCCGTTCTCGTTCCTTGGCAAGATGAAGATTAGCAAGAAAGCACGCATCGGCCTGATTGGAACCTTTGCTCTCGGTGTAGTGACAATCTTAGTTGGAGCCATGCGATATACCCTTGGGGTGGTCTATTGGGATTTACCCACCACGAGTAAGTAATTCCTTCGCGTTCTCTCTAGCATCCACCGAGCATATAGATCTCTAACACAAACCTCTTCACAGTCGTCTGTACCACGGCCGAGTTGTGTTGTGCACTCATTGTCGTCTCGCTTCCGATTCTCCGCCATTTGTTCGGGGAGTCCGTGAAGGAAAAGGGTAACCGCCTCATCAATTCATCGTGCCAGCAGCAGCAAGTAAGCAGCAGTGAGAACCCAGTATCGGACAACTGCTTGGCTCTAGATATGTCGTCTTGGGCCTAAAAGATTAGCCATTGGCTGGTTGGATTTCTTGCTTAAAATTCTGGATTTACGTACAATACCCTACTTCGCGTGATGTTGTATCGGCTTTTATATCTGGTTCTCTGTATATCGCTGGCGATCCTGGGAAATGGGAATCTATAACCCTACTGTTCTTACCGTCCAATGCAAATGAAACAACATGAACTTTACTACTGGTGATCTCGGAGGCTGGATCTCTATTAGATTTTGTGTCAATATCTCCTGGAGACTTTTCCCGTATGTTAAACCACTAATTCAAATCCTTTCAAAAGTCAGGCACATGCAACGTCCTCAAATTCGTGAAAACCTCCCTCGAGAATGCGCCTCCTTCCCTGCCTGTCCCTGAATTCTTCATTCCCCCAAACCCGGTCCCCAACTCTCTGACCAACCAACAGTTTACCCACACAAGCCCCGCTTCAATCTTTTCCCCCACACGGCGGATTCTCGACCCGTCCTTGGTGAGCAACACAGCGGCCAGGCCGTTGGGGTTCCCATTGGCGAGCGAGATGGCCTCTGCTTCGTCTTCGAAAGGATGGATCGTGACAACGGGCCCGAAGATTTCTTCCGTCATGATTCGGGAGGTAGGTGAGACGGATGTGAGGATTGTAGGCGCGATCCAGTATCCGCTTTCAGGTGTGCTAGGCGGAAGGGAACCGAGTTCGAAAACGGCTTTTTCTTCTTCGGCAAGAGAGAGGTAGGAGCGGATCTTTTGGTAATGTGGTAAAGACACCACGGCACCGATACGTTGGCCCACTTGGTACTTTTCGGCGACGTGGGCAGTAAATTGCGTGACGAAAGTAGCATAGATGGATTTCTGAACGTAGATTCTCGAGCCGCACAGACAAATCTGTAGATGTTAGTAATTTGCTGCATTCTCTCCCGGGATGAAAGGAATATCTAGATCTCTCACCTCTCCTTGGTTCTCAAAAGCTGCCATCGCGGCCGTCGCAATAGCCTTCTCCATATCGACGTCCTCAAAAATAAGCGTAGGGTTCTTCCCCCCAAGTTCAAGACTAAGATGTTTATAAATTTGATGCGCCGTATCCTTCCTGATCTGAATTCCCGTCGCCGTCCCCCCCGTGAAGCTGATGCCCTTGATCTTATCATGTTTGACAAGAGCCGAGCCCGTGGTCGCGCCGTTACCAAAAACCATATTGACTACGCCGGCAGGCAGGGACGCCCGACGGAAGACCTCGGTCAGGAGAAACGCTGAGATGGACGTTACTTCGCTGGGTTTTGCAACGGCAGTACATCCAAATGCAATACAGGGCGCGATCTTCCAGGTCAGGAGGTATAGGGGCATGTTCCAAGGAGAGATGAGGGCGAAGACGCCGGCGGGGGAGCGATGCTCATAGGTCAGTGCTACATTGTCGATCATGCGGACAGTGTTCGCTTCATGAAGGATATACGTGGAGAAATATCTGAAATACTTGTAAGGTTCCCATCTCACGTACCGCGAAAGGTATTATTTCAAGACTTACGAAAAATTCGAAATAGCCCGGTCGACCTCTATCCTAGCCCGCTCCAGCGTCTTCCCCTGGTCAATACTCTCCCACACCGCAAACAGTTCTCGATTCTCCTCGATCAGCCTCGTAATCTTACCCAAATACGCGCTGCGCACCGCTCTCGTCGTCTTGCTCCATCCTGCAAACGCCTCTGTGGCATTTTGCACAGCACGGTCGACTTCCTCCGCGGACGAAATGGGCACCCGTGAGAAGACCTTGCCGGTTTTCGGATTGTGCGAATCGAGATACTCCGTTGAAGTTGAGGTGTTGTAAGTGTTAGATATAAAGTTCTGGAGTGGGAAGGCTGCGTTTCCTAGGGAGGAGCAGAGTGATTGGGCCTTCTCTAAAGTGTTGCATTCCCAGAGTGCGGTGATGGTCTCGGTGCCGACATTATCGGTGTCGCTTCTAGAACTCATGCCTGCCTGCTACTGACTCTCTTCTCTGCCAGATAGAATAATCAGATCCAACTTAGCTGAGAATGCAGTCTCTTGAAATTTTTTGTTCTACAGCTATGTCTATATCGTGCTGAAATTCAGTCGGAGGTTGATGTCGGCTTTTCCTTTCGCCCCGCCTGCGCCGTTGGAGGGGTCGTCGTGGAGATTTATCCGAGCAGCACGTTCATAGGTGGATAGAGACGGATCACATCCGGACTGGCATCCGCCCCTGGGCTGCCGTCCCACTTTCGACAGTCAGCAGTCTTGAGGGGCTGTGGTATCAGCTCATTTTATTGTAGATTATATGATTATATTGCGATACAGATATTGAGCTTCAACCAAGGTCTCCAAGCTCCAATCTAGAGTCTTTCCATCCCATCGCCTTGGCCGTATAAGCTGCAAAGCATAGATCCGGCCACCCGTCCCGCATCCGAGAAATCAAGCAATCACATCGCAATGGACGAAGTCGAAGCGTGTATCGCCAAACACGGCAATGTCTGGTCACTGGCTACCAATAACGACATGGAGAGGCTGTTCGAGCCTTTACATGAGGCGCGCGCCTCGAGCTATAAGACGAAGGTCAAAGTTGGGAAGAGATTCAAGTACGGTTCTTCTGACCGACATCGCATTGATGTATGTACCTTATGTTCCCATTTCGGTTGCCAGCGAGTAGACGAGCTAGGTGGGTTCTAATTTGAATACTTGAGAAAAGTTGTATACTCCCATCACAACGCCCGATGCGAAATTGCCGGTTGTGATCTTCTTTCATGGCGGCGGGTTCGTCGCTGGGGATAATGATATCACGCCTTCGATGCATGGCCACATCGGTACGTACAGATTGATACAACCATCCGTACAGGTTTAACATAACAAACCCAGGCAATTACTTTGCATCAAACAACACCATCTGCGCTCTAGTAACATACCGCGTAATCCCCGAAGCAGTATATCCCTCGGGCGCACAAGATGTGACGGCAGCGCTCGCATGGCTCCGGGACAACATCTCGCAGCACGGCGGCGATCCAAGTCATCTCACAGCCATTGGCCAAAGTGCCGGAGCTGCCCATCTCGCAGCTGCAATATTTAGCAGCCGTCTCAGCGATGCTGGCATCACGCTACACGGGGCGATCTTGCTGAGTGCCCCGCTCTGGTACGACCTCCGACAGGAACGGCGCAGGAAGAACATGTTCGCCTACCACGAGGCCAGCACGAACGAGGAGGTGTTGAGTAAGACTGGTGTAGCCCAGTTTATTGATTCAAACGCCAGTGACCTACCACATACAAACATCCTGCTTGTCTTAGGAGAATTCGATCCGAACGAGATCGTGGATGGGAATCTGATGTTCGTAGATGCGTACCGGAAGCGGTTCTCACGCTTGCCGATCCTCGAGGTTCTGAAAGGTCAGAATCATATTAGTTACTTCTTGGGGCTCGGATTGGATGGCGATAGGCTTGGGAAGCGGATTTTGGAATTCGTTGCGCTGCAATAGACATGTTTGGAGGTTGAGATGCTGAGTATATTTGACGAGAGTGAGAGTAAACACGGATGCGGACCGTGAAGGTGGTGGAAGGAAAGGCTTGCCTTCCGGCCCAGAGTGGGGTTGGTATGAGAGACGACCCCGCCATGCCAGTCAGGTGGGAAACATCCAGCTTCATGGGAATTCCGAATTCTTTTTCCATTGAATCACTTGACTCTTTCAATTTACACATAAGCTTCACTTTTCAAACTCTTGCCAGAATCTACCCTCTTCTTTCACATTCCTGCGAACTTCGAAATGGCCTCTCCCAACGGAACCGCGTACTTCCTCCCCCCAACCGCCGCGCAAGGTCTCGCCAACTACCCACACGCGCGCACAACCCCTTCCAGCAGCAAGACGCTCTTCGTCTCTGGAATCTCATCGCGGCGAGGTGACGGATCATACGCAGGATGCGTCACAGCGGCGGATGGGACGCACACCCTGGATGTCGCTGAGCAGACGGCTGCGGTGCTGGAAAACATCAAGACCGTTATCAATGGCGCAACGGAGGGGAAGTGTGGATGGGAAAGCATCATTGATGCAACGATTTTCTTGACCGATATGAAGGACTATGCGCGGATGAATGCTGAGTGGAATAAGGTCTGGCCGGATAAGTCGAAGGCGCCGGCCCGGACGTGTATTCAGGTGGCGGCCCTGCCGAACGAGAGGCTTTGTATTGAAATCAAGTGCACGGCTGTGATTCTGGATTGAGCATGTCCATAGTATCGTCTGGTTTGCCGTTAATATCTGGATGTTACAAGTCTCCATTCAACAACTATGCCGTGACAGAAAGACACGCTGAAATAAAGTCAAAATAATGAGTTGGTTGCTAGAGGCTTCATCTGCTGACCTGAACGCGTGAAAGTGATCTTTTGAGTTCTAAGTTTGTTCATGGAATCAAAAATTGCACGCTTGATACAACTTAGCTCGCCTTTAGTCATAGCCCTACAAATATGCAGCATTACAGAGAACAGCGCTGTTATTGTGTTTCTCCGTATACAAACCCCACATAGTTCTATTCTCGCGAAGTCAGAACTCAATAGTTTTATTTCCATTTCCATTGTCATCTATTGTCTTCAAGCAGTAACAGGTGGGACTCTCGCCCCGATACATGGACTTGCCTCCGTCAAAGACTCCCAGTCGTGTGCATCAAGTGCCGCCTGCCGACTCTTCAAGACTGCCGCATGAGCCCTCGGGATCATCTCTGCCTCATAGGCATCAACTGCGTCTTTGAGGCCTTTCTGGCCTTGATGCACCTTTACCAGCTCATCAACGAGAAGCGCTGCATCTAGGATGCCGTGGTTGGCGCCTTCACCTCGGTACCTTTGTATTGTCAGAATTTTGATACAGCAAAACGAGGAAAGAAATAGGAGAAGACAAATCCTTACATTGTCATAGCATGTGCGGAATCGCCCGCGAGCGTGACCCGTCCCTGAGAATTTTCCCAGGGGATGGTAGGGAAGTCCGACAGCCGCAACGGCGTGGTAAAATCTAGGTCATCAGGAATATCCATCACGATACTTCGTAGAGGCTCCGCGTAGCCCTCGGCACGCTTCTTCATGAGCGCGATGCGTTCTGCGTGCGTTTTAGGGATGGCATCCGCAACAGGATCCTTGATCACCCAGGAGATGATCACGAGGGCATCATACGAGTACTGCTCGCTGGCAGTTGGGGCGGTCGGGGAGGGGATACATTCCTGAGAGTAGGGTCAGTTCAGTGACTCGCGTGGAATAGGAAGGCATTGAGAGAATCCGTACCTGGAAACTAAACCACAGATAATTTCCCGTTTCCGGATGCAAGCCTTGAAATAGCAAGGGATCCAACTCTCTCACCCCCTTTGCCTGCTCTGGTGTGAAATGTCTCACAACCCCAACCAGATTTACCGGCAGGAGATTTAACTTGGCCTTCTCAGGCAAGAGTTGTTGGCGCACAACACTGTTGTTGCCATCGGCACCGATGATCACTGAGCCCTCTGCACTAGTCCCATCCGCGAAATGCGCTCGTACTCCCTGCCCCCCTGGAAGTGTCTCAACGCTCTGGATGCCTTTGCCTTCCTGCACGTTGATGCCGGTCGCGATGAGATCCCGCAGCTTCTGGCGCGAGAGTCGGAGCCGTCGCTTGGAGGGCGGGATCTTGTACCTCGGCTTGCAGGTAGCACAGTTGAAATATAGGAAGTTGCCCTGGTCGTTGCGCAGGGTGGTATCAACTGCTGTCTCCTAGGTGTTAGTGTGTAGTCTATGTATACACCGTATTCATAACAAGGAGGGTAGTTGAAAGGGAGGGAGAATTTACAGTTGGTAGCAAGGCAGATAACTTGGGTCCGATGGTTCGCTCGAGGGATCGTAGACACCAATGCAAAGTCAGTGCCCAGCCCTGGGCTCTGGAACCTTTCTGATCGCGCTCAAAGATCTCGAATGGGATGCCATTGTTTAAACAGCCTTGTGCGATAGTCAAGCCGACGATACCAGCGCCAGCGATCAAGACCTTGAATTCTTTGTCGTCCTTGGTAGGGCTTGTATGATTGTCCGGCGTTCTGGAGGAAAGGTAGGATCCCATGATGCGAACGAAGTTTCAGACAGACTAGATTGAGTCTGTCTTTCTCATTTCTGAGTGGACATGTCGAGTAGACATAAGAAAACGCTATGCTCTCTCCTAATCAACAGCAGGTCCAGCCTCAGCTCATACATTGCAACACGATAATTCTCTAGCAATGCGGTCATGTTGGGCCCCACCGTCCTGGCATATCAAGATCCAATAGAGGGGCGGCATCTGCATATCAGCAGGACTCCTTTCCACTTGACCGGCTTTGTTTCCACGAATCTTGTGTTGTTGATAACACGGACCGAATGTGCCGATGAGGGGAAGACGGGGGTAAGCGACCCGGATAGTCGTCTGAAGTCGGATCCTTGCAAAAGATATTATATCAGACTAATGCAAGGTACGCACAGAGGGAGGATAAAGCACGAGTCTTGATGGCTGGGCTGGTACGGATAATCTGTTCTACTGTTTTTTATGTGGCAAAATAGTCTTTGTTTACAGGATCAGACTGGACGATTTTCTCGAGCTTGTGATGATGAAATTGGCAAAGGATGAGCTATGAGCGATAGGACAGCTCGGAAGGTTGTTGTTAAGATTGGTTCATGATATGATATTCTGTCATCTGATAGACTTTTGCCGGAATATCTTCAGACATACAAATATTTCACCTCAGTAGTACATTTTCCCCATGATGCTAACTTTGCATAAACAATATATACCTAGTTACTCTTAACTCGTCCCGAACCTATCAAATCAGGAAGATAAGCTCTTCTCAACAGCAGTATTACCTCCATTGACTTTTTCAGAGATATTTGCCTCCACATCTCTGGTTCGGACTTCTTGCTCCACAACGCCAAATAGCACATCCATTTCCTCGAGACCCAAGTTCTTCGTCTCGGGCAAGAAGACCGAGAAGATAGCCGCTGCGATGTTCATCGTTCCGAAGATCTATTCTCAAATCAGTTTTTTGTTTTTCGAATGACATTGACTTGCTCAGCATTGCGAAGAGCCAGAGGGAGAGAGAGGGTTGTGGGAAGAACGTACCATCCATGTCTTCCAACCAATATTCAGAATAGCAATTGGCGCAATTTTGGAGACGACATAGTTCATCAACCAAGTCATCATGGCACACATCGCCATGCCATAATCGCGCAATCGCATGGGAAAGATCTCGCCCATATAAACCCATTGTAGGGGGCCCCAGGAAAGGGAGTACGCAACCACGAAGAGGTAGATGAGGGCCATCTTCAAGACGTCAGCCTCCAAATTGCCGATTTTGCTTTATTTGTGCGGAAGAAGAGGAAGATACATACCATCGCTTGTGCACTAGAACTTCCACTCCCGTTCCCCGGCTTCGTAGGTGGAAACGACTTAAGGATCGCACCAAGTGCGAACAAGAAAGCGCCCATGAAAAAGGCGCCGGTGCCCAGCATCGTTTTTCGCTTGAAGATGTTGACACCCCCAGCGATGAAAATGATGGTGCTGGCGAACTTGAGGCACGTAAATACGCCCGAGGCCAGGAGCGCCGCGTTCTGGGACGTGTAGCCAATTTGCTTGAAAACGCTAGGTCCGTAGTACTATTATGGCATCAGTCAGATCACACCGGCCGTTTATCTGGGAGGGGGAAAATTAGGGTGGAAAGAGAGGGTGGAAAGAGAAGGGGGAATACCAGGATCGCATTATGCCCACACCACATGGCAAACAGCGCAACGGTCAGGCCCCAGAGAAGTCTCTGGAAGTTCTTGGGCGTGAACATCTCCTTGATACTCCGTCCATTGGTCTGCGCTACTTCCTCATCGAGCTGCGCGCGCATCTCGGCCAATTCCTCAATGATTTCCAAATCGCCCACTGCTGCACCCCGTAGGTGCGCCAGCGTGGACGCAGCCTCGTCCCAGCGGCCTTTCTTCGCGAGCCAGCGCGGGGATTCGCAGATGCCAAAGGAGGAGAGCACGACGAGCGCTGCGAGGATGATCTGCAGAGAGAGCGGTATGCGCCATTGCTTTGAGGTCGCAGGGAGATGGACGGAGCAGCCGTAGGTTGTCCAGTAACTCAGCATGCCGCCCGATACCAGGAACATTTCGAACATGGACATCATGACGCCGCGCAGTTCCTTGGGCGCACATTCGGCCACGAATACAGGCGCGGTATTAGAGATCATCCCGACGCCGAACCCAGCCAGCACGCGGCCGGCGTAGATCATGGCGAGACTCGGTGCTTGTGCTGCTGTCTGTAAGGTCCCGCCAAGGAGGAAGAAGCCGCCTGCAACGGCGAGAAGATGGCGGCGACCAATCCATCGTGAGAACAGTGCTGGAACAATCGCGCCGAAGAAGGCACCGGCGTTGAGGAGTGCGACAATATTTCCAGACGTGTATGCGAGCTTGGTGGGATCCGTGGCGAGGTGGAAATCTTTCTTGAAGCTATTGGCAACGCCGTTAGAAAGGCGGTTCTTGGGTGGATAATGGGTCCGAGTGAATGGGTATATATATTTGAGGGTTTCACTCTTTAAAGCTTACCTAGCTAATGCGACAATCGCACCAGCAACGCCGGTGTCAAAGCCAAAGAGTATAGAGCCAACGTTGACAGCAGCTGAGACGTAGAAAGCGCCCTTGTGCTTCTTGAACGTCTGGAGGACAGCCATTGTATTCAAAGACAAGCTGAATTGACGACGCTACAAATATCTGTCCAAATAGATTCTTCAACCATAAGAGAGAAGAAAGTTGGAGCCCCCGATAAGTATTGCGAACAGGGCCAGGGGCCTCTTTTCGCAAACAATTGTGCAGGCCCAGAAGATGCATACCTTCGTTGTCGTTGCATGCATATCTTGGCTGCTTATCTAGGCTGCGTATCTCCCTCCCTTGCTACCGAACATTCTATCTACATGCAGCACAAAGATTCGGCTGAAAGAACAGCACGTCCTATGATCGAGTTCGCGGTTGACGCGAATTCAGCGTTGAGTGGCAATCCAGATAGCAAAGATTAGAGCTAGGGGTTTATCTTTCGACCTTGATGACCCTGGCACTTATGGTTTATCCGGGACCGGTCCGCTGACTCTTGGATGAATTACATTGGACCGTTCCGTGGTTGTGGTAAAGAGTGGGATACTGAGATGCAAAGGTGGGAGTTGCTTCGGCTCCTATCTCGCTTATGCTGGATCGAAAGCGGGTGTTGCCCGCAACGACAGTCAGAACGCTCCGTGTACCACGACGTTGAATCAAGCCATAGAGTACAGGAAAAGGACGAGGATTGCTCTGATGGACGAGAGAAAGAAGAAAGAGCGGAGAGTGGGAAAGCGAATGGATGTTGGATTACTTGGGATCTTCAGTAAGACCACACACGCCGCACTTCCTCAAATCTTCATTGCCCATCCACTTCTCAATCAGTGGCTTCAGCTGAGTACCCAGATCGGTACAGTGAAAGACTTCCTCGCGGATGATGGTAGGCTTTTCGTGGTTGCCTTTTGAGCAATACCATCGTAGTCTATCCAAGCTTGCTTCCGGTCGGACACATTCCATCACTAGGCCGGTTGTCTCCGCAAAACGGATCGGGTTGTGGGGGGTGTTTGCTGGGGAAGTCAGTAGATTGTGTATAGAAGGAATCGATGAGGCTCACCTGGGAGGAGGAACATCTGCCCTTCTTCAATAATAACATCTTTAAAAGCATCGTTCTCAACGATTCGCAAACACATCTTGCCCTTCAATTGGTAAAACCATTCCTCTGTTTCATTGACTGTGCAGCGCTTAGCAAAAAGCTTGCAGCAAGAGATAAGAGCATCTTACTGTGGAAATCGTTTCTGGAGTTCGGCCCACCAACAACCATAAGAATGAAATCCTTCCCGGAGAACAGACAATAGTTGTTCACAGGAGGCTGTAACTTATTGCCATTTGCAGTTAACCAGGACGCAAAGGCTAGAGGCGGAGGAATAGTTGCTGGGACAGAGGCCATTCTGAGAGCTGCTAGTGGCAGTAATAATGATACTATGCGTTCGGAAGTCAAAGTCAGTTAGTCCCTGGCAATGATCATCTTCTATTTAGTTCAGGATGCAGAAGTTGGTCTTTTAACAGCACCATGTTTCTGTCGCTCGTTCTGAGTCCGGGCCGTGTTCCTGAGTAGGGTGTCGTGATCGGATGCGGCCCGCTTCAGTGACACGCTTTAACTTCACAAGCCGCCCCAGTATCTCGGCGTCCCAAAAGCAAGATCTTGAAACCAAAAGAAGGGTGGGAGGTTTCTTCGAAGCATAACATCTTCCCCAATATCCATACTCATCAATACAAGAAAAGAACCTCATCAGGCTGTCCATTCTGTCGTGTCGAATAAAATGTCTCCGTCGCGCTTATCCGATTGTTGCACGAGCTGCGGCCACTCGCCTACTCGCACAGAAGTCAGTAGGCCAGCCGGGCAGAGTGGGACGTCATTGTTCCGCATCGACATGCACACGCACATCATGCCATCAACCCTACCTGATCTCTCCTCCTATACAACTCCAGGTGCCACATCACCATGGCTTCAACTTCTGCCGACCAAGAATGGCGACGTAGGAGAAATCGACATGTATGTTGGCGATAAGTTCTTCCGAACAGTGGAAGCTAATTGCGTCGATGCCGGAACGCGGATCCGGGAGATGGATGCGACGGGTGTGGACGTACAAGTGCTGAGCACAATCCCAATTTTGTTCTTCTATGATGAGGAGGCTGAACCTGTCACGATTCTTGCGCGAGCTTTAAATGATCATATTGCGAGTTTATGTCAACAGTACCCCAGCCGGTTTGTTGGTTTAGCTACTGTGCCTTTACAAGATGTGTCTGCGTCGGTGGAGGAATTGCGAAGGTCGAAAGAACTAGGTCTGAAAGGTGTTGAGATCGGAACAACCATAGCTGATATGAATTTGGACGACCCGGCTTTGGAGCCTTTCTGGCAAGCCTGCGAAGAGCTGGACATGCCAGTATTCGTGCATCCTCTGGGATATTCATTACCAAAAGAGAACCCAAAGCGATGGGCCAAATACTGGTCATCATGGCTTGTGGGAATGTGAGTACTGCCATGGAAGATGGAAGAATGAGCTAACGTAGAACAAGGCCATGCGAGACAGCCCTCGCAATACACGCTTTAACATCATCCGGAGTCCTCCTCCAATTCCCAAGGCTCAAGCTCTGCTTCGCTCATGCAGGAGGTGCATTCCCAGCACTCCTGGGAAGAATCCAGCATGGTTTTGACTGCCGTCCCGATTTAGTAGCGGTCGACGCCGGAGGAGTAACACCGACCGCACACTTAGCATCCGGACAGAATATCTGGATCGACAGCCTGGTGCATGACCCGGATCTCCTTCAGTTCCTGTGCAAGAAGATCGGCTCGGATAAAATCGTGATGGGGAGCGATTATCCATTCCCACTCGGCGAAGTCCCAATGGCAGGAAAGATGCTTTGCTCTGAAGATAAACTCGCGGATTTCCTGAGCTGGGAAGAACGAGCGCATATGCTAGCAGGAAACACCATTGCACTACTGGGCTTGGAGTCAAGTTTCGGCAAACAATTCAGGAGGAGGTTTGAAGAATTTGTGAAAAGGGATGCTTGAAGATTTGTATTTTTTATCCTTGTTGACCCATCTGTATTTAGCGGCTTATTGAAACCAATAATATCGAACGAAGGAATAAAAAAACCTATAAAACTTCATTTCCATCCCACGTATTTCGAAAATCTGGAAGAAGCATTGAGAGATCTGATGAGCCGAATGCAAAATCCGCGTTCGGAAAGAATCCTTCAGGCAGAAAAGAGACACCTTGGGGTGTGAGCATGGGTCCGAGACCATTATCAATAACATTATCGAAATAAGAACCATCCATTTCCGGGGGCGCAGGAACATGCACTTGGGGTTTCTTCAAAATCCCACGTAGCCGCGGAGGAGTTCCTGATATGTTGTTGCTTCGTGATCTCGAAAGTGACTCGCCGAGCTCTCCAGAGCTCTGGCAGGCCAAGGCGATACTTGTCTCTGTTGAAGGGTGTGGTCGAGGATTTTGAGACCTGCGTTTCTTGAAGGACTTAGTAGGAGACTGGGATTTGCTCTCGCCATAATCTAGACCACGCTTTGCGCTTGGTCTAGTATGAGAGTGTCGTCTGGACGATGGTTTCCGGGTCGTCCCGTGTTCAAAGTTACAGACGCCTTTTCGTCCAGCCTGAAGTACATGATATGTGAATTCAAGGTACTCTTCCGCAATGGCTCTACATTTCTTCGCCCCAACCCAAGAAGACTCCAAAGCTCTCAGACTGTCAAGAGCGGACTGAACATGGCACAAGTCGCTGGCAATATATTGATGATCGTTGGATCCTCGGATACATTGAAGAAGCACGATTGCACTGACGAACACGTATTGGCCGTGAAAAACAAGGAAGTGACTTCTTGGAACACACTGCAGAAAGTCTGTAGCGCCCTGAATACAGTCTCTTGCCGCCTTTGCGCATTGTAATTGAGCCTGAGGGTCTGCAAGAGGGGATGGCCTGTGAGGATTACTCATGAAAATTCGATGAAGGAGCATGACAGCACAAAAGAATGCCGACAATGCAACATGCTTTTGAATCAGGTTCTTCCCTGATTGGGCAGTCCGAATCTCTTGAGGCACCTTCTCCTTCGCCCATGTGTGAAGAGCCACATTCGAATCTCGAATCCGCTTTCGAAGTTCGTCGTACTTGGTCACCTCTCGCCAACTATCGGCATTCTTAACCGAGTTGACGGTTTTCAGAATCGTGCCCAGGATTTTATGCAAATGTATCATGGAGACAAATCCGGTCGTCTCCTCGAAATGCGATGGATCAGTGTCTTTGCAAGGGACTTCGACATCGCAGTCGGCGTCGTCAATAGACAACGGCCTGCCCAAAGCGGTGCTGAGTTGCCTCTCCAGGACATAGAGACACCACCAAAGATAGCGACGTCTACTCCTCTCCTTCTGTGGTAATTGTAGCCGCTCGGGTGACCTCTATAAGAAGAGTTAGTCGATGAAAGCAAGTGGAAGTTATTGCATCATCTTACATGAAGACCAAGATCCTGCCCATGCCTAATCGCATTCCCGATCATTATCCATGCTTCTGCTTGGCTTCCGATAGCCGCAAGATACATACTGAGAAGCCCAAGAGCGACAACATTATCTTGGAGTTTCCCATTCCTCCTAGCCATATTCCGTTGGGGAAAATTCGAAAACCATAGAGAGGTGCTATAGAAGCTTGCGCTACAATTCATGTTCTGATACCGGGCGTCAACTTTGGCGAATATTTCATGGTTTGGCGGAATAAGTAAAGCAGAAATAGCTAGCACAGCAAAGAAGATGGCCGCCAAGCTCGTGTCTACGACTTCATCTCTTTGCAGCGTATCATAGATGGCATTGATATCGTCCTTGGCAATAATTGGGAATAGAAAGTAAAGATCAGCAGAAAAGGTGTCCATGAGGAAGCAAATCAAAGGTCGTGATGGCATTTCTCTTGAGAGCATGTCTTGTGCCGTTGGTATCGCTGCTTCAGTGACTGTTGCCTCGGGGCTTCTGAAGATTGTCTCTTCATTTTCAATGCCTTTCTTCTCCAAGCCTTCATAGATATGCCGCCGCAATCCGACACAAGTATCAACTACAGAAGCTGTAGATCCCAACCCTACATATCTGAGCTGGCCAGTAGTATCCGTATCTAGTTCGCCGAACCCATCTGCATAGCAATGGCTATGTGATGGGCTGTCGGGCTCTTCGTTGTCAAGATCGTAGTTATCGTTGCAACTATTATTTCTTATGTCAAACTCGCCAGCCTCGTCGCACTCCAAAGATTGGCCATCTAATGCGGCATCTCTACCAGGACTTTCGATCCCAACGAGCGTATTTGGCACCTCACTAGATTCTGCAGGGGGTGGCTCAGCTGCAGCTGCATTTACTCTCGCAAATGGTGCACTTGGTAAAGTAGGACCTAAATTTCCGTTCTCGAAACGTTCTAGGAATTGACGAAATAATGACTCCATCGAAGCAATACGGTTCTCCAGTTGTTCAATATTGCCATTGTCTCCCGGCTTTATTGGAGCGACATAATCCGCGTATTCGCAATGAACTCCATAGTCGATGCATCTTTGGCAAGGCTCCTCTCCATTGCATTTGATCTTCTTCTTCCTGCAGCATTCACATGCTCGGCGGACGCGCTGCCGATCATGCGGAGGGTGATTGATGTTCGGAAGCGCAATAGGACGGCGCGCTGCAACATCAGGCTTTCGAGCAATGGGTAGTCTTTCTTGTCGGTAGGTAGTCTTTGAAGCTGCATCTGCATCTGCCTGGCGATCCATGGCAATTTGGTCTTGCTGTCGACGTGCTCACTGGGCCAGCTGTAAAATGGGGGGTTTTGCGCCATTCTTATAAAGCATGGTTCGTTCTGCTTATCTTATCGGCTTCCATCACCCCTGAATCCGGAAGACTTTGGCAAATCTTGGGGTATAGCTTGCGCGGGTGTGTTCATCTTGAATTTATATCTATGAAAGAGCCTAAGAGTTCGACTGGCGTTCTTTGAACAGCAGGCGCTCTCAAATAATGGGTGATGCGCGGTTATCAATATCCGCTAACTTGACTTCCTATGGTGCTATTCAACCAAGATAAAATCGTAAAGTCATCATCGCCCACAGTCTGGCAGGCATTTCCAAGGTACCTTTCTTTCTATTCCTCCAGATTAAACCATGCTACTGATATTCATTCCATTCACTCCTTTGACCGCCAGAATCCCAAATTCTGCAACATTGGCTTGTCAGAGAAGGAGAACAGATACACAGGCTCTCCTTCAGCTGCATGAATCGTGAATCGATACCAGCTTGGAACTACAAATGCATCTCCTCGACTCCATTTCAGAGTGTAAGTTTGATCCCCCTTTGATGAGCTGACATCAACATAGCCCGACCCGCCATGCACCTGGAAAACGTAGTTCGAGGTCTCTTGACAAGGGTTTGTCGCCTTTCCCGGAGCTATACGATGCGCGTATGCTCCGATTGTAGTCGAGATAGGCTTACCGTCAGGTAAGGTGTATTCGCAAGAGGCGTGGTCTCCCGAAATACTGTCGAGGCGACTTTGCATAACGCTCCATGGAAACTTCATCTCAGCGCATTCTTCGTCTGGGACCTTTTTGGAGTCATGAGTGGACTTTCCAAACTGTTCGTCATAGTGCTCAGTGAAATCAACAGGCCAGGGCTTGAAAAGAGGTATGTTCAGCCCGTCCAACCAGATTACATTGGCTTTTCCTTCATTGCCATGGTCATGCCAGTTCCACATTGGCGTGATGATCAAATCACCAGGAACCATGTACATCTTCTTACCAGATATGGCAGTATAACCTGAGCTTGTAAGTTTCAGATGCCATATTGCGAGCTTGTGGACTTACCTTGGTCACCCTCAATCAAGAATCGAACAGCAAAGGGCGTATGTCGATGACAAATGGCTTGCTCGCCGGGCAGAATCAGTTGATGAGCTGCAAGCAGAGTATCCAACGTAAAGGGAGATTGTCGGGGGCCGGGATTGATCATCAGCACAGCACGTCTCTCTGCCTCCGCTGCATCAACCATTTCGGAAGCCCTCAGCAGCAGGCTTTTGGTGTCCTCATATCGCCATACGGCTGGAATATGCTTGGTATGAGGCTCTGGTGCAGTTGGTGGGCCCCCCGTGTTCCATAGCGGAATAAGCTCTTTCCCGCGGATGACTTTTTCGAGATTCTGCTTCGAATCTACAGATTTCCTGAGGCCGCTTACAAGCACATCGACCGACTCATCGGGCAGTTGGGCAATGGAAGGAACCATATTGAAAAATACTGATCACTTTGAGCAACGGTAGAGTTCAAGATACAAATTGGCGTGCTGTTGTCTTCTGAGTTATCAATACATAACCTCGAGTTGTCTGGGGGGGTTTTCCATAATTGTTCTTGCTTGCCTCTTACTGGAGGCCTGCTCTTCGGACCGCGGACCGATACCCGAACCAGTCGCCCAACCCGTTGAAACGACGGCCGTCGTTTGCGATAACAGCTTCTTATCTCCCCAAAGTATGCGCATGTGAAATTGGTGTCCCATCCATGAGAGGGATATATTTCATCAAGTCGGATATCGTGTAAGCCACTCAGGTACTTCGTCTACTTATGATACGCGTTCCACAAAGTATGGGGTAGCCTAGTGGTGCCATCCCAAACTCCCGGAAGCTATCCGGCCCTCGTGTAAATATATATCCGAGAGTAAATAACGGTATGCTTGGTCAGATCTCTAGGTCAGTGTAAGTATTGGCATCTGATTGATTGAGGAAGCAGTAAGCAGTCTACGAGATTGGATAGTTTACCACTGATGCTCAGAGAATCCCGATATATCCGTTGATACCGTTCCGCATCAGCAACACGGAACCGGATACCTACAATCCGCCTCACGTGCCATGGCTATTGGTGGGTTATGCACTTAGAGGTAGCTGAATTAGGGAGGCTCACACCTCCTTCTAAATACTAAGAGTACAACATGTGAGACTCAAAGCCGAGACTTGCCGCATGTTGGGGTGTCAACCCCAGATTTACTTCTTCTTACTTTCATCCACACTTCAACGCCAAGATACCCATTCTGCAAAATGGGCTCTATCACTAATAAGCCTCAGTATGTCGCCCCGTCAATGATACGCCATCAGTTTTCCAATGCAATGTCCTGCATCTACAAGGCCGAGGTTCCGCTCTACAGCAACCTCCTCAACCTTGTTAGCGATGTCAACAACTCGATTCTGGAACGAGACCTGAGCTTGAAGCAGCATTTGGAAGAGTCGGATCAATTCTCACGTCTACAGTACGAACGACATGGTGCTATAAGGCTTGGTACAGCTTCTGAGATGGCTACAATGGCACGGTTTCTCTCCGTGATGGATATGCACCCGGTTGGGTATTATGATTTATCCCTCGCCTCTTTACCGGTCCATGCAACTTGCTTTCGAACTCTTGATCTAGACTCGCTCAACAAGAACCCATTCCGGCTATTCGTTTCTCTTCTCCGACCTTCACTTATCCCAGAAGCACTTCATTCACTGGTTGGTGGCATATTATCAAAACGAGCCATCTTCTCTCGCCGAACCCTCGAACTCATCCAGATTGCCGAGGACCAAGGAGGCTTGACACCAGATCAAGTCTCAGAATACATCTCCAATGGTCTCGAAACTTTCAAGTGGACCCGGACTTCAACAGCCACGACAATTGAGTATCAAATGCTGAAATCCAGCTCGCCTCTGCTAGCAGACATCGTTGCCTTTCCTACAGCACATATCAATCATCTGACGCCACGAACCCTAGATATCGAAGCCGTGCAAGCTGGCATGAAATCTTACGGCCTACCCATGAAAGAGAGTATTGAAGGCCCTCCCGGCGGCCGCAACTGTCTAATTCTCTTACGACAAACGAGCTTCAAAGCATTGGAAGACGAGGTCCTCTTCCTTGGTGACGGAGGCGATGGTGTACAAGGTCGCCACTGTGCGCGGTTTGGAGAAGTGGAGCAAAGAGGCGCAGCATTGACGCCCAAGGGAAGGAAACTCTACGACGACCTTGTAGGTGAGGCGAGAGCCAAAGGCATTGGGCCCGAGGTGACCGAGGCGTACGCGAAAATCTTCGCGCGATTCCCAGACTCTTGGGATGCCCTTCGGAAGGAAAATCTAGCATGGCTGCGCTACTATATCCCGGAGAGCAGGCCACACGGTACCCCAGAACCAGGGGCGGACTTGGATACCTTGATCGCGGGTGGTTGGGTCAGGTATGAGCCCATCACGTATGAGGACTTCCTCCCTCTATCAGCAGCTGGGATCTTCCAGAGTAACCTAGGCCGTGAGAAAGAAGGTCTCAGGAGTTATGAGCCTGGGGATGAGAGCGGTGATCACGGACGAGGGGAGTTGGTGAACGCGATTGGGCTAGATATTAATGACGAGATGGTCGTGTATCGTGATTTGCAGGAGAAGAGCATCAAGGAGTGTTTGTATAATTTCCGGCCCTGAGGTAGTCTCTTGTCTACTTGGTGTCTGTACTACGACTAAATAAATGAATGAATGAATTTATGTAAGTGATACGTCCGATGCTTGCTTAGCAAATTTCTTTTGGCAGCAACTTTGCATTTGTTTGACGTTTAAAAATGCGAACCCTGATATTGCATCGAAAGAGTATATAGAAAAATTTGACGTCATAAATGCATCCCAAAAGTGCTACGAAAAATGAATTTACGGACGTTGAGTGCGCTACGAGGTCGGGGAGGCCGAGTTTKGGGGGGGGGGGTGAGGGTGAGTAGGCTTTAGAAAACATTATGTAAACGATAGAAAGAACTGGAGTGCAAGCGCTATTTGGATCACATATTCTGCATTAGCCTTGACGGCGAAAGAAGATTTGGAGACGAAGCAGGTATAGATCTCTGCGTGAGAAATTAATTAACTTCTTTTGTCTTCAGTTGCCTATTTTGCAAGCCCTGCTCAAAGCAAACTTCAGATAAGATATTTCGTCATTCTTTTAAAACCAATATTCACTTCATAGTTGTGTCTAGATCATGGAAGGATAATCGACAACGGTATCCTTCAGGTCACTCAAAGAAGTAATTCTCTTAAATCCTTTCTGGTGACCATGCCCTCCTACCGTATTTCCCACCCAGAACCTCGTATACACATAATTGACCAAAATCGCCAAACCGAGTATGAGGAAGGTTGACAACATCGCTAGAATACCGCTGAGTAATATGACCTCGTATTTGTGCCAGCTTGGCTTGGGACCCCGTGTCGATGCTTGTGGCGTTGCAGTAGGTGAATGCCCCGCGGAATGTTTGGTTGTAGTGGATTCACTCCTGGTACTGCTTGGGTGACTTTTGGGAGCGGCTGGCCCAGGTGGTGTTGCTTTCGCAGTCGGGAAAATTTGAGTTATCTGTATGGATGTTGAAACTGGTGAAGATATTGACGTAGATGTTGGTACGGCTTTAGACACCGACTGACTTTTTGTGAAAAGAATTGAAGTTGAAGAGAAGGTTGTTGTCAAGACGGCTCGCGACATAGTGAAGCTAGTCGGTGTTGAAATTGTAGATGATTCGGTGGAGGTTATTGATAATGAACTAGAAGTCGTTGATAGTTGAGCGATATCTGATTCCGTATTGGCTGATTCCGTATTGGCTGTCAAGGAAATAGTCATTGAGCTGGAAATTACGGCTGAGCTTGTAGACCAGGAACTCGAAGAGAGACTTTCAAATGTGTTGAACGATTTGGAGTTTATGATAGGGTCCAGGAAGCTTGGTTTGCTGTCTAGAGTACTTGGAATGGGTGCTAGAGATGCGGTAGTCTCGGCGTTGATGGAAGTCGTGGCCGGTATGCTTATCGTAGTCAGAGACTGGAAAGACACAGAGATTGGAGTTGTGGCGCTTGTGGTAGTAGGGAAATTGAGCGATGATGAGCCGGGCATATTTGTGATTGAAATAAGAGTCTGAGTCGGTTGCGTAGACAACGTAGTCACCATGTCAATCGTGACTGACGAAGAGACTGAGATACTCGAATCAAGTAGTGTCAAAATTGAAATCTCGGTATCGATCGATAAGACACTCGATATTTGCGGAGCGGCAATACTTGTTTGTGTCGTACTTGCTGAAACAGGCTTTGTCCGCGGATTCTGAGAAATCCTCACATCCCCAACACGTCCGCAAAATCCTTGTAAAATTTCAACACTTCCCAAAGACTCTGGGACAGCAGTACTTGCATACGACACACAAAGGCTGACCGCCGAGTCAAAGATCTCTGGGACCCAGCTAGTACTGGAATAACAAAGACAGGGGGCTTGAGCTGTTGGATCCAGTGCGGTGAACGTCGGGGTTAGGCTTTCGCAGATATATAACGCTGTACCTACGAGTCTACAGGCTGGATTATCAGAGAGTGTGGGTGGGGTTGTGATAACTGCCTGGGGAAATTGAGATGGTGTTGTGAGCTGTCGTTGTAGAACAGTTGGTGTTGTTGCTACGAGGCCGAGGTGGAAGAGGATGGGGAGGCGCATCATTTTCAGAGAACATAAGTTTCTGTTCATGTTTGAAGATACCAGGTTTTGAAGGTTGCATAAATAGTTTTCAGATTGACACAATAGAGGGAAGTACTGCTCTGACGCCTGGTGAGACGAGTGGCTTTGCTCCTTCCTGGCCATGCCGAGGACTCGTGACAGTAGAAGGACAAGACATGATAACAAATATAAGGCTGGAATTGTTTTTAACAGAACATCTAAAAGTTCAAAGAGAAATATATATATATACAAAGAAGACCGCTTATATATGCTATCCATTATCCTTACTTTCTTGTGAGCCTCGGTACTGTTGAAATCAAGAGGACACAAGCCCCCTTTCCTCTAAAAAGCCTGTGATTACTGCATAAGCACCAGTCGAATTATAGCTCAGGTTGATACCATGTCCGGTGTTGGGTTGGACATAAATTGTGAAATTCTCAGCAGCAACGTTCGGGAAGCTCGCGGAGACCGATGACATGACCGAGGGGGCAGAACCGCCGGTAGCGAGGCAATCACCTCCACAGAATGGTAGATCAGAATCTGTTGAAATATTTAAGCAATCAGTACGAAAGGCGGATACATCTAAACTTACCTCCACTTATAACCATAACAGGACCCGCAAAGTTGTTCACCTGTGGCACACTGCCGAGGGTCAAAAGCTCACCAAGAGTCACTGGCTGCTTCGTCTTCTCAGCGACCTGAAGAACGCCTGGGTCGTAGAACAAGGGCTTCAAGAACAAGTATTTGTTCGCTTCGATGGTCTGTGAGATGATATATCCATTAGGTAGATCCTGAGGAGCCGGTAACGAGGAGAAGTCCACCGGTGCCAGATAATCCACGAGTGGCTGCGCATACATAGTCAACAAACTTTGGATCGTAGAGCCAAGAACACTGTTGAAGCGAAGTGGCTGATTGAGATTTGCCTGTACGAAGTTTCCGCCAGCTGCAAAGTATCCCACGAAAGAGGTGTTCATCGAGTATCCAGTCAAAACAATCCCATCAGTAATGTTGGGATACAAACTAGCGAGAGCATAAGTTTGCGCCGATCCAAAAGAGTGGCCCACGTGAACGACTTTGGTGAAGCTGTGATTCACACCTGGGAATGTGCCTTCACGCAGCATCTTAGTGAGTTCTGCTGTTGCTGCAACTTCGAGGAAACTTTGGATCTCATTGAGTGGTTCTCCGTGCGAGGAATTGCCTACTCCAAGACGGTCAAAGGAAAGTGTGCAGTACGAGTGATTGGTTGCAAAGTCGACATAACTGTAGTTATAGTTGTTGTATGGCAGATGCCAGTAACTTGAAGCAGTGAGTAACAATATCTTCGGGTGGTATAGAGCACTTACGTTTTATCGAAGCCAATTCCATGAGTGAGAACTTGTACAGCAGGGTCCGTACTGGTGTCGTCATCTGGGGTACAGAACATGGTACTGATATTGTAGGTGCCCGTGGTCGTGTTATAGCCAGTGAGGGCAACATCAGTGAAGTTGCGACCTTGTTGAGTCATGTTCAAGATAAAACCCGTTACTTCGAGATTTGTCTGCGGAACTGCGAGGTCAAAAACCGCTTGGCGAGCAGAGATGGTGACTGGTACAGTCCGGTTGGTGCATATGCTTGCCGCCGCCGAAGCGGCGAACACCGCCAATGTCAATGGATGCGAGAAATACATGATGGTTGATTGCAATCGGATGAATTGAAGAGCATAGGGATCACAGCCTTTTATAAACGTTTGCCAGTATATGGCTTAGAGCTTTGGCTCTACAACACAGTTGGGATGAACGGATCCATGTCCTCTAGTTTCGCCTAGGACGATTCTCATCAAATTATTGGCCAAATTCAATGGAGGCGAACGATCAGGCAGGGGCTGTTTGTCCTGAAGTATTGTAGACAGGCACGACAGGCTCCATCTATGGAGGTAATTGTCATGCTGATGCCGAACTGCCGTGATGTGATGGCGAAGCGATGACCGCACTACATACATGAAGCTCTCAAGCCAGCCAGCTTACAATACTCTCAGGATAAACAAACCCTGCCTGGTCTTTCGCTTCAAGGGAATTTGGCCAATAAGTTGATGAGCATCGTACTCAGTGGGACTACAGGGCATGGGTTTGTTTACCCCAAGTGTATTGTATTCGCGGGAAGCTGACAGTATGGGGTTGGGCGGCTCAGCTAGGCCATCTACGCTCCTAGCATCCCCAGACTAGGCTATCCGTATGAGCCGAACTACAAATAGGAGCTGCTCCTGACGATGGATTTGTTCAGCCAATGGGAGTGACTCCTTGCCCTTGGGCTCCTATGGGGGTCTTGCGTGTTGTCGAAGTGTATTGATTGTATAGACCATTTGTATTAATGACGCATCTCGAAGTACTCCACTGTCAGCACGATAGATTACTGTGCTGCACAGCATGGTTTAAAGGACGTATTTCTAATATCCTCGCTGACGGGAGCAATTTTCGATGGCCAGCCAGATCAAAGACCCCGCAATTATTCAGCGCGAGCTGCCCAGAATTCCAAATACAACAGCCTAGAATTTGTGTGCTGCTTAAGACTGACCGTTGCCACTAGGTCGATGGATATCACGACTTCCGGTAGATGATGCGCGTTAAGTCCAATCACTAAGACAGTTTAAGAGATAGCAAGTCACAGGTGGTAGATACAGTTTGTGTTGCATTTTCTGTCCCAAAAGAGTACTTGGCATCTGCCATATTCGGCCACTCCATATCCTACGCCGGGTCACCATAAACTCCTTACCGGCCAAATCCAGTCCCAAATTTTTTTGAAATCCTTACTAAGTTACACATAAACCCTACGCGTAGAGCTTCTTCTCGTAACTCTCCATGTTGACACCTCCCTCGAGTTGCGCGCTGGCAGTTCTCAACTCGAAGCGGGTCGTGCCGTTAGCAACTGACTGATGGAGCTCGTGAAGACTCTTGCGGCCACAGTCTTGCAGAGAGTGCTGGAGACCAGCTGCGAGGTATGGCACAAACTTTGTGACAGACCTTGAAAATGTAAGTGAGTGACTTTGAAACGAAGATATCAGAAAACTTACCCTCTGTGCGCAACGGCACCCGCAACACCCTGTGCCACGAGAACACTATCTCCCTCTGAGAAGTAGCGAGCAGTTCCAGCATTGCTCTTCTGGCTGTCCTTCTTGCTTCCACCAGCGCCAGCCTTCTTGTCTTGCATGGCGTCAATGCTACCCATACCACGGTAAGCCTTGACCAGCTTTCCCTCGCGATTAACAAAGGAAGTACCAGGAGACTCGGTCGTTCCAGCGAGAAGACCTCCCATCATGATGGTGGTAGCACCTAGTGCCAGTCCCTTGACGATGTGTCCAACGTTCTGAATACCACCATCGGCCATGCATGGAACACCGAATTTGGCTGCGAAAGAGCTGACATTGTACACTGCGGCGGCTTGGGGTCTTCCGACTGCCATGACCTCTTGAGTGATGCAAGCACTACCACTTCCCATGCCGATACGAAGACCATCAACACCAGCTGCAATCAGAGAAGCTGCCTGTTCACGAGTAACAACGTTGCCACCAATGACATCAAGACCAGGATACTTCTCCTTAATGTACTTGATCATTTCGATCTGGTACATACTGTTACCTTGACTACTGTCCAAGATAACAATGTCAAGTCCAGCGTCAACCAACTTTTGGAGACGGGTCTTATCCTCAGGACGAGTGCCAATGGCAGCAGCGCAGATTAGCTGCTTGGAGTCTGGCAGCTTGGAGGCCAACGGGAAGTGCTGGTGCTTAATCAAATCGGAGCGAGAGATCATAGAAACCAGGTTGCCACTCTTGTCAACAATTGGAAGCTTTCCCTTCTTGGACTTGGCAAGAATGTCGTTGGCCTCCTTGAGATCAACTCCGTGGGGAGCAGTGACTAGATCGGTAACCATAACAGAGGAGACTGGGGACTCGTCATCGTATTCGAACTGGATATCTCGGTTGGTGACAATGCCGATGAGCTTGGAGCCAAGCTTGCCGTTCTCTGTTTGACGGAAGTCAGTATATGAAATAGGAGCATTCCATAAAACTAGATGATTCATTCCACATGTTCATAAAAAGTATAGATTTGATCCCCACGACCTTGCGGTCAATACGGATGAACGAAAGTTATTTATCAATTTTGATAATCATAAAGGGTGTCGTTGTGCTGGTTTGACGAGGGAAGTTTATGCTCACCTGTGACTGGGAATCCCCCAAAACCCCACTTCTCCTTCAATGCCTTGACCTCTCCAACAGTGGTGTTGCGTTCGAGAACAACCGGGTCGAGGATGAAGCCATTCTCAAATCGCTTGACCTTCTGAACCATCTCGGCTTGTTCATCTGCAGAGCAGTTGTGGTGAATAACACCAAGACCACCCTGGAGAGCCATTTGAATGGCCATCTCGTGCTCAGTGACAGTGTCCATGGGGGAAGAGACAAATGGAGTCTTAAGAGCAATACGCTTGGTGACTGGCGATTCGAGGTCGACATCGGATGCAGGGAAGCCAATGTAACCTGGGAGAACGAGAAAGTCGTTGTAGGTCAATCCACCGTGCTTCTTGGAGTCGAGAAGGTCCTCAACTGAGAGACCATCGTGGTCCTCATACTGCTTCAAGGTTTCCAAGGCCTTGGTGTGATCCAAGATGTCCTTGGAAGCCCCAAAGAAGGCCGAGGTGCCAGTGCTTGCGCCGTTTGTGTGAGGCATAGTGTAATGCAGGAAAAAGACGAGTGGCAAGTGAGATATATGGAAATAGAAGACAGAGAGATAGTCGACGTCAAGTAGGGTCGACGGGTTGAAGTATCCTTCTCCCAAGTAATTAGAAGGAAGAGAGCAGCTGCGAAGTGAAAGCCATATGAAAAAAATTCTTGACGCGGAATAACGTTATTCCACCCCAGCCACTTAATCCATTATCAGGCGGTTCGCGGCCGCCCTTGCGTTAACGAATTGGCCCACCGCCTCCGAATAGGGCAGACAAGCTTGAATGCAGAAGCTGTGTGATTGGTCGAAGGCTGCTCATAAACAAAGATGGCTGGGCTCAGGTAAACAAAGCAAATCCTGCCTCCCATTAACCCCTCCCTCTATAATAATACTTTACAGCTCGAATCGCTGCTGCTACGTGGCTGACTCCCCCAGCATTCTTCACTTCGGCATCCAGACATTCGGCATCTTTGTTTCTGCGCTGTGCGCTCCGATACTTTGCACGCTTCTCTACAACAAGCTCAGTCGCTCTTGCACGCGCATAGCAACCACACACATTTGGACCTTCACAGACGGATAGCTCAGCAGCCAGCCAGAAGTTTCCCAGAAAACTTCCCAGGTCCTGCGCTACTCGAACCTAATACAGCCTGTCGGCCAACAAGGCGGCCTTCAATTGCATGAGCACGACATAGATGTTGTTAGCCTTTGGTGAACCGGCGACGACACCCACTCAGCATTCGCTGCCTCTCAACACGTCGTGATGTCGTACCGTCAGCAACTTCGCCCGGTGCAACAAGACACGGATTATTTTGGCAACAAAAGACAAATCTCGAACGCCTCGACCATCTCTTCCGGCTACTCGAACTCATCAGCCGCATTCGAATACAGTCGGACCAACACAATCTCATCGGCAGCTTCCAGTGGATATGGGCACCGAAGAGGGCTCAGCGACGCCACATACATGGCCCCCTCTGCGCACGAATCTCGAGGCAGCTTGAACTCACTACAAACAAGCCCTTACAAGAGTGTGCGAGAGACTCTCCGACCATTACCCCAACCCCCAAATGGATCAACAAACTCATCTCCAAGCTCTTCCCCAATAAAGAACAAACAAGCGTTTCAACATACTCGGACTCAGAGCATGGACGTGAAGCCTTCGTATATGAATGCCAACATCACCCCACTGTCTGCTGTTCCTGCTTCCATACGTCCATCCACACGCCCTACTTCAATGGTGATAAGCAGATCAGACTCCATCACTAGGACCAGAAGCAATTCAGTACGAAACCATGGGCCACAACAAGCGCCCCCATTGACAAAACCAGATTTGCAGAGTTTGCAAAGGTCCTCTACAAGCCAGCTGCGAACACTATCGCAGTTTGCCGAGACAACTTCTCCGGACCAGTTCTCTATCACTTCTCCTGCTGAGGAGGTCGTTGGTCTCCATGGACGACGGCGACTACAGAGGAGTGACAATACGAAAGGTCAGAATAATGTGGCTTTGAACAGGTCAGGTGGTTATGGCTGGGAAGGAAGAAACTGGATGGACAAACAACGACAATTTCTGCAAGCATACGAGTATCTCTGTCACATCGGAGAGGCAAAAGAGTGGATAGAAGATATTCTACATCGACCTATCCCTGCCATTGTTCAGCTCGAAGAAGCACTTCGAGACGGTGTGACTTTGGCTGAGATTGTAGAAGCATTGTATCCAGAACGTCGGATCCGCATATTCCGAAGTCCAAAACTGCAGTTTCGACACTCTGACAATATTGCTATATTTTTCCGCTTTCTCAGCGAAGTAGAGCTACCGGACCTGTTCCGATTTGAGTTGATCGACTTGTACGAGAAGAAAAACATTCCCAAGGTCATCTATTGCATTCATGCCCTTAGTTGGCTGCTTTACCGAAAGGGCATCGTGGACTTCCGAATTGGCAATCTTGTAGGCCAGTTAGAGTTCGAGCACCATGAGCTGGAGGCAATGCAGAAAGGCTTGGATAAGGCTGGTGTCAGTATGCCAAGCTTTGGAAACATGGGTGCAGATTTTGGCGTCGAACCAACACCAGAGCCAGAACCAGAGCCTGTAGAGTCTGAACAGGATCGTATCAATCGGGAACTGGGTGAGAACGAAACGGTCATCATTGATCTGCAGGCTCAAATCCGAGGCGCTGCCGTTCGAATGCGTCTAGGCAATACAATGCAGGATTTATGGGATTCCGAGCAGTTTTTGATTGACCTCCAATCAAGAATCAGAGGAGACTTCGCCAGACAGATTGCGGAATATCGTCTCAGTATGCGCAGATTTGCCGTCAATCTTCAAAGTGGCATCCGTGGGTTCTTGGTGAGGCAGAGACAGTCAAACCGGGACGCCTTTTGGAAAAGTAGAGAAGGCGATATTTTGAAGCTCCAGAATCTGATTAGAGCTAAGAAGGCTCGTGATCAGGTACGCACGACGAAAACCGAGTTGCGACAAGAAGAGTTCGCGGTCAGGGAATTACAAGCCAATATCAAGGGCTTCCTTGCTCGCAGGAAGATGGTAGCTCAAGAGAAAGAGACAAGAATGATGGCGGGTCCAGTAAAGAGTCTGCAAGCAGCGGTTCGGGGCATGCTGCTGCGCAAAGCAGTTGCTGATGACCACGAGGCTCTTTGGCATCAAGAGCCATCAATTGCAGCTTGTCAGGCACTCGTAAGAGCGATGCTGACCAGGAATCAAATCTCTCGCCAACAAGAAGCATTGCAAGCAGCAAGTCCAATCTGGAGAGCTTTGCAAGCCGTAGGAAGGGGGAATTTGGTCCGAGAACAGATTGCAGCTGACAAACAAGCAATGAAACGTCACTCACCTGCCATTGCGACAATCCAGGCCTTCATTAAGGCCGCTGCTGTGAGACGAGAAGTAGCGGAAACACTTTCAGAATTGCAACAGGAAGAAGAATCTGTAGAGAAGGTTCAGAGTGCGATACGCGGGACGCTTCTTCGCCAAAAGCTATCAGCCGAGTACGATGCTCTCGAGGCCGAAACGCCACAAATCACAAGACTGCAGGCCTTGGCTAGAGCTTGTCTCGCGCGCCAACGAATTGGCTCGCTGCTGGAAAAGCTTGAGCAGCATTCAGAGGAAATAACTCAGTTGCAGGCTCTCTCCCGCGCTGTTCTCCTTAGAAATGACATTGGAATGGTTCTGGGTGAGCTAGAGGCGGAAGAAGAGTCAATCATTGAAATGCAAGCTGCAGCCAAAGCATTCCTCGTCCGTGCAAAGTTCGTCGAGAAGAAACGATTTTTCAAGGAGAATATGGAAAAAGTGGTCAAGATCCAAAGTTTCATACGTGGTAAAATCCAAGGTGAAGCATACAAGAACTTGACAACTGGCAAAAATCCCCCAGTCAACACGGTTAAGAATTTTGTTCACCTTCTCAATGACAGCGATTTTGACTTCAACGAGGAGATTGAATTCGAAAGACTCCGAAAGACAGTGGTACAGCAGGTCCGACAAAACGAAATGGCCGAGCAGTACATTGACCAACTCGATATCAAGATTGCTCTGTTAGTCAAGAACAAAATCACTCTAGACGAAGTCGTAAAGCACCAAAAGAATTTTGGTGGTCACACTGGAAATCTCCTTACCAACTCTACTATGTCCTCAGGAAACTCGTTCGATCTGAAGGCCCTAAACAGGAATTCGCGAAAGAAGCTGGAATCATACCAACAACTGTTCTTTGTGCTTCAAACCCAGTCGCAATATCTCGCAAGGCTTTTCAAGAGCATTCGCGAGCAGGGTACCGCCGAGAAAGATTGCAAGCGTATAGAGACTTTGATGATGGGATTGTTCGGTTACGCACAGAAGCGACGGGAAGAATACTATCTCCTGAAACTCATTGCACGTTCAGTAAGGGAAGAAGTTGATGGGATGAATGCCGTCGCAGAGTACGTCCGAGGCAACTTCTTCTGGAGTAAGCTCTTGGCAAATTACTGTCGCTCGCCGCGTGATCGGAAATTCCTTCGAGAACTACTAGGTCCTCTGGTTCAAACGAACATTATTGATGACCCTGAACTGAATCTCGAAAGCGATCCAATGCAAATCTACCGTTCCGCGATCAATAACGAGGAATTAAGAACAGGACGACCAAGTAATCGACCTCTCGATGTTCCACGGGAGGTCGCTATCAAAGATCCGGAAACGCGAGACATGTTCATTGACCACCTCCGTGACCTTCGAGAGATTTCTGATCAATTCTTACTCGCCATGGAAACTCTCCTCCACAGAATGCCTTATGGTGTGCGATTCATCTGCCAGCAAGTCTTCGACTCTTTGTTGCAACGTTTCCCTAGGGAACCCCAGAGAATCCTCCTTCAAGTTGTTGGCAATTGGGTCTGGAAATTTTATTTGCAACCGGCATTGCTCGAACCTCAACAGGGTGGAGTGATAGATAGGCAGCTTACACCACTTCAGAAACGCAACCTTGGAGAGGTTGGCAAGGTGCTCAGTCAGGTTACCTCTGGACGATTATTCGGAGGAGACAATATCTACTTGCAGCCATTGAACAACTATGTTGGGGAAGCCATTGAAAGAATTGAGCTTATCTTCTCGGAAATGATCTCGGTACCAGATGCCGAGAGCACCTTCGACATTGACGAGTTTAACGATCTTTATGCCAAACTAAAGCCGACACTCTACATCAAGATGACCGATATATTTGCCATTCACAATCTCGTCTCAGCTGATCTTCCCCTTATCTGCCCTAATAAGGATGATATGCTTCGAGAAATTGTGCAGGAGCTAGGAAGCGCCAAAAACAACGAGAACGAGATGCTTGGCGTCACCTCAGGAGAAATACAGATGACGCTTACTCCTAAACTGCACGATGTTGAAGATCCCGAAGCTGATGTGAAGGCTCTGTTCATGGAAACAAAGCGCTGTGTCCTATACATCATCCGCATCCAATCCGGGCCCAATCTTATGGAGATTCTTGTGCGACCCATCAGCAGGGAAGATGACCAAAAGTGGCACGCATTGTTGCGCGAAGAGTTCGCGGCTGGAAACAATAGCCGCGGAGCATATTCGGACGTCAATACAATGGTGGATATCACCTCAATGTCCTATGCTGAGCTCAAGCGAACGGCCTTGGAGAACATCATGCGACTAGAACAATTCGGAAGAATCTCCAGGCATAATTTCTACCAAGATATCCTCAACGCTATTGCTGTTGATATCAGGACCAAGAGTCGCAGACGTGTTCAGCGCCAACGAGAATTGGAAGGTGTTCGACTCACATTGGGTAATCTAAATGAGAAGGCAGAGTGGCTCGAATCACAGAGGAAGAGCTATGACAATTACATTGAACAGGCCATGATGACGTTGCAGAAAAAGGGGTGAGTTTCGTCCAGCAGCACGTAGCCATGCATCTACTAACGTACTATAGCAAAAAACGGTTCTTGATGCCATTTTCCAAGCAGTACAACCACGAAAGAGAGCTTGAGCGCTCAGGACGTAAACCAAAGTTCGGCTCGTATAAGTATTCCGCCCGTACCTTGTCGGACAAAGGTGTACTCGTTTCATGGAAAGGCCTCAGCGACCGCGAATGGGACAAGACCAACCTCACAATTTCCTGCGACGAGGTTGGTGTGTTCTTTATTGAGGGCAGCAAAGGAAGCATTCAGATCCCTGGTGCTAGTGCTCAAGTGCCAATGGACTCACTGCTGGCCGCTCAGTTCGCCAACCATCAGTACATGGATCTCTTCGAAGGAGGCATGCGACTTAACGTCAACCTTTTCCTTCATCTTCTCTACAAGAAATTCTACAGAACTGAATGATTAATGTTTGTTGTTGCTTCCAGGTTGGCGTCGAAGAACTATGCAATTGATACTTAGCGTTTATGGCATGGTAAAAAGGCGCTTTTGATTTCTATATATTTTGTTTCTAGCATATCCTCTGCACAGGAGAATGCGGAAGAGGAGGGGCGATCTGCAACTTCTTTCCGCTCACGACTCTGCTCGAGTCGACGCAAAGGAAATACCTGCTCGCTTCTTCTCCCATAATCTTGACTTGTTTTTCTTTTGTTCGTCGCTTTTGTACATAGTATTTTTATTTGCCTTGATTCTATTCTGTTCGGGGATTGATGTGGAATGAGGAGGGAGCCCTTTTCCAATATGATATCTGGTTATGACCGGCTGGTTCAGATGGAAGAGGGAATTTGGGAGAAACATGACAATAAATGCATGGGATTGGCTTGGATCGAATGGTGTCTGTTTGTAGTCTTTGACATGAATATTACCTTAGAGATGTTTATGATGATCAATCAGATATCCCTTGCTAACTTCATGCGCCTGGCCTTAGTGTCCATGTTATGATAATTGTCACAACTTCCCGTAGTACGCAGCTCCCTTGGCAAACTCACACTTTCCATCTTGCACGAAGCATATAAGCAAAATCAGCATACCACAGCGACATTCAACAAATACTTCAATTCAGGGACTACAATAACAGCCATCGAGCCCTTTACCAGAACAAGTGCAAGCTCATAGTCGATTCCACAAACTAATCAATGAAAGCCGCTTTGCTCGCTTGCTCCAAATCCTCCAAAAGTAATAATAGTAAAGAATATACGCGTAGAAGAAAACCGTGCCTCCACCAAGCCTCATCTTTGCTTCCTGGATGATCCAAGTGTTGCTTGCCATTTCTGGTCATTCCATCCACATCACTCCGCACCCAAGAGACTTACATTAGAATCTGAGGCCTTTCACGCGCCATTTCCATTGTACGCGATCAAGTTCGGGCTGCCGGAGCCAGCACTGGTGATAGCTCCGCTGGTAGCCAGGGCCGTGATCCGAGCAACTACCGCAGCGGGGGAGGACAACCCCTCCAGCGCAATCAAGTACGCAGCGAGCCCTGCAACGTGGGGAGTGGCCATCGATGTGCCGGAGATGGTATTGGTGGCTGTGGTGCTGCCGATCCAGGCGCTGAGCACGCTGACGCCCGGCGCGAAGACGTCCAAGACCGAGCCGTAGTTGCTGAAACTGGCGCGCGCGTCGTTCTGGTCGATGGCTCCAACGGTTATGGCTGAGGCTGCGGATGCGGGGGAGTAATTCGCGGCGTTGGCCTGTTTGAGGAAAGTGCTCAGTTAGTCGCAATGCTTCGGTGAGGATAGAAGTTCGGGTATGCATACATTGTTGTTTCCTGCTGCTACGACCACCGTCACTCCGGCGCTGACGGTGCTTGTCACGGCGGAGTTGACAGCTGAGGAGTAGGCACCTCCCAGAGACATGCTGAGGACTGACTTGGCGGGAGCGTTGTTCGCAACCCATTGGATACCTGAGATGACTCCGGAGTTGGTTCCAGATCCACTGGCGTCTAGGACCTTGACGCCGACGATCTTAGCACTCTTAGCAACTCCGTAGGTGCTGCCGGCGATGGTTCCTGAGCAGTGAGTTCCGTGGCCGTTCTCGTCCGTGTTCTTTGGGGTCTGCTTAGCAATTTTTCTCAGGATGGAAACAGTAGGGGGGTTCTTACAGCAGAGCCAGAAACAAAGTTGGCACCCATGGAAGCACGGCCACCGAATTGGCTGTGTGCTGCGTAGACACCAGTGTCGACAACATAGACGGTAACGCCGCTACCAGCAGTGGTATCATAGATATAGCTGGTGGTACCTTTCGCCCTATGAGAGATACGTCCTAGTCCCCAAGGGGCTCCAGTCTGGGTTGTCAATGTGGAAGCATAGACTTTCGCGTCCTGCTCAACGTATGCAACCTAGACACGTGAGCTGGGCCTTCTTCTCAACTTGGTAATTCCATCCTTACCTCAGGGGCAGAGGCAATGGCATCAATGGTGGCTGCATCTGCCGTGATAGCATAACCTGCAAAGGAGTCATGGATGTTATACGTTGCTCCAATCCCTCCTGCAGCATCCCGCTTGGAAAGAAGCGCCGAAACGGACTCCAGATGGGATTCCATCGTTGTTGTGGTGACATTTGTGTTGTATACCACAATATATGAGCCGGAGATAATGTCTTCCGCTGCTACATCTGGAGTGCGGATTTTTAGATGTCCTGTAGTTGGTGCTGGCGCGGCGAAGATGGGTGCAATGATTGCTGCGAAAGCAACAAGCTGAGTAAGATAAGATACCATGGCGATGAGGTTTTATTGAAGATAGTTGAAGACAAGATACTAGTAATAACACCTATTACTTGAGAAGGGGGAGTGTTAACTGATGTGCTGCTGATTGTTTGAGGAATCGAGTGGATATATTTATACTTCAAGATGACCATTTCCTTCCACCCCCGTCCTTGAGAAATCGTCGTCGGCCACCTCCATCAAGTGCCAGCGATAACGATTCAAGCTCAATATGGAGCCAAGATTGGCGCACATACACAGCTCGATATTCAGAGCGGCTACCTTCTTCAAAGGAGAGTAGCCCATGACGATCCACCTCACTTCATGCTGATATGGAAGTTGACAAGCAATCAGTGCCGTTGCAATCTGCTACGTTCAACGATGAACGTTGCTCGTGGCGGGACGATAGAGTATCATCAAGGTCCAATTCGGCATGTCTGAACGTTCGTCCTGCGCCGAGACTCGCCGTGGCTAAGACTTGCTGCAACAGAGCACGAGGTTGACAAGCCCATGCTAGTCGAGTGCCGTGCGATTAGCAGAGCCAGACGGAGGGCAGGAATTTAAGCTTGATATTCCCAGTACCAGCCAAACCTAGTCATTCTCCTCTACTGCAGAGCCGGATTAGGAATGTGTCAAGCTCTATCTGCATCCGCCCCGCTGTGATTGGTCCAAGATCAGATGGTCGGTTGCACTGCCAAGCGACCAGACACCACTGATCGGGACTCACTGACCTCTCCAGTATCTAAGACGTAGCATCTGGGCCTTAACCCACGGGGACGACCAGAGGATTGCTTGAGTTTCTGTCGCCATTGTGTCCCGCAGGACCTCACCTCCCTTTTTGAGATAGACACCACGAAAGCACTTTACAGTAGCTTGCGCGCTTCACTCCTTCTAGGGTACAAAGCCACCTTGGCAATTGCTTCGGTACAGCCTAACCTGCCAAATCGTGAAGAATGACACAGCAGTATCAATTATTCCCACTATTGGGCGAACGGCAGATTCACAAAGTCTTGCATATCAGAGCATTATCTCAATCCTACGGGGTTCGGTGTTGACGCTAGCTTATCATCTTGGCATATGTGAGCCGCAGAGATCGTTGAATCATCCGACCGTGCAATATAGCCAGCCGAGGTGCTACTTATGCCAAGCTACGAGCGAAAGCATCTTCGTGGGATATTGAACTCCGGTCCTCGATGACATTCTTGTCACGTTTCTTGCCGTATGTTATGGCGCGTGCGAAGACTATCGACATGTTCTGAAGAGAGAAGGCGAAGCACCAGACGCCTCATCATCTTTAGCGCTAAGCGCCGGGTGAGAAGAGTGGAGTTTCTTTCACTCCTTCTATCAACGCGCAGGAAACACTATAATGATCCGTACACCGTACCGTGACATAGCCCAAGCTACTCGATTCGGTAGAGGGTTTTCCCTGCAGCTAGTGCCACGTGTCGATGGTCTTTGGTGTGTAAGAAAGTGGCAAATGTTTCCAGCAGTCGGGCTCTCCGTATCTTTCGCCCTATCTATCAAATTGGAAGGTTGTTGGCTGTCTTCTCAATGAGAATGAATATCAGGTTGCATCCCAGCTGCAGCCAAGACAAAACAATAAGTGCGGGCGGCGAAAATAATGAGACGTCAGATAGACACGATGCGGAAGCTGGCTAAATTGCTGACCCTGGAAGACGCGGGCATGTTGACGCCATAAATGCATGTGAAGATGGAACTGAGCATGAGGTAATAGCCTTCTCTTTTCGGCTTCCTCTTCTCATCATGCTTTGTCCTGACTTGTCTCCATTGCTTTGCTCCTGTTTCCATATGAGTGACAAGGCTCGTAATCTGACGACATAAAGCAAATTTCGAAGCATGATTATTCGAATTATTTCCCCTTACTTGATATCTCTGTAGGCCAAGAGATTTTGCTTCAAGATGGCCAAGTGCAGCTTTTGGAGATCCTAGTAGGATTTTGCGAACTTGAACGCTGAAGCCGAGATGAAAAGAAAGGCCGACTTTACTACTGCGAAGCATCATATACTGAAGAAAAGTTCAATCATCTCATTTAAGCAGTTATTTCTAATCGACTAAAGATGTGGTGGTATTTATTGCCGACACTAGCCATCGACACTGCAATCCAGACGCAACAACTGGCAGCACATGGGGCCATATAGGGCTAGGTAAAGCCGATTCGACTGTAGAAGTCTACTTTCCTGAAATCGAACATACTTTTGGCCGCATGATGTAAGACATAAGTTCAATACTACAGCCTCAAATTGGGGTATGATGTTCTCACCTTTGTCACCAAATAAGCTAACCAATATGATTCCATCGCACCTAGGAAAGTTGGACGCCGCTCCTATACTTGTGATCGTAAAATGCAGCAAAGCTAAGCCGTTACTTAAGCTCTGCGACGTTAAAGAGTCGGCCTCTAAAGGTAGTCCATCGCAGTTGTGCAGGGCATTGATTTCATTACAGGTAGAGCCTTAACCTCAAAGTCTTGGGTTTTACTTAGACAGTTATTACCTGGGTAATGTTTTTGATGCTGGTCTATCTTCAACAGGCTTCATCTTTTGTATTCAAGGCTGAGTGTCATTGGAATTAAGTTAGCCGAGTACGCATCGTATTATTAGAGAATGCTGGGCAGGGACGAACTAATACGGGCTAAGCGCAGAGGTCATGAATACGAGATAAGCGCATTCTTAATAGTCCATTGCCATATCAACCGTTGTTCTTAATCCAATCACAAGTTCTACAGTAGCTCTGTTTATTTGAGCTAGTTTACCTTCTAATATCATAGCTGGAAAGCCCAAATCATGGACACCCGACTTATAAGAGAGCTATACATGTTGTCTAAACGATCTAGCTGCGATTTCCAACCGTTAGGTTTTATTCTAAGTAGAGCTGTATTTGTGGCAATTATATCTTGTAAAATACCATCTCTAACATTCATGAAATTTGATATATCTTAGTATTAAATATCTGAAAACATTTGGGCCTACGAACCTGTAGCTCATTAGAGTCTATAGAGCCAACGGGAGCTCTCGTACACCACTCTGCGTGCTACTCTGAGGATACGCGTAGCCTGAACGAAACCGACAAACGATTTCTACGACGCCAACGACCAACGGGGCCTACGAGGTTAACGACAACGATAACCTACAAGGCGATACTTGTAGAGATAGCGACTCTCGATCTTCTCGTGCTCTCTCGGGAGAGCTATCAATACTACAAATATCAAGGAGAGAGAGGGGTTTATTGTTACTCGGTTGGAGGAAGGAGGATACGTTGCTTGGTTAGAGGAGTAGGATTTCTGGTCATTTATAGCTATAGGAGGGGAGGCTTTCGTAGGTCTGTCTAGGAGGCTTTTAACTCACGTTGATCTACCTGGGACTTACCCTAGCCGCCCTCCTAGTGCTACAAGAAATCCCTGATGGTCCACCCTAACCTGCGAGAGAGGTCACAGTTACAAGGTCTTACCTTTTACATGCATAGAGAGTGATTAGGAGACTATACGCTATCACAGGCAAGAATTGCTTTCTAAGGTCTACAAGGGAATTACGATACCGCGGGATCAGGGACCCGGGACTACAAAGGAAGGAGGTCTTTTTCCCCTCGTGGTTTTGAACCCCCCTCCTAAGTAGGACTTTGTATATAAAAACCGTTTAGCTTAGCACGTCCCCATACCCTTCGGGAGGTCTTTTGGACGTGAATAACTATCATCATCATCATCATCATCATCATCATCATCATCATCTGAAAACTTTTGTAGGGTATAGCTTTAGGTTTGATATCAATATATATGTTTGCTGTTGTTACGAGGGAGCCTTCGTGAGGCTTCCTTGATTACCCACATTTAACGGGTATTCCTCTCCCCTTGCCATCTTAGATCTCCCAGATTTATCGTCTTTGTGAACTCATCTGAAACAAATCTCGAGCACCTAGTCACTAAATCGTGTCTGCTAGCGTCGGCGGTACCTTTGGACGAGCAACACTGCCTCCTTTGAAACGTACCCAATTTCACGCCTTGCTTCCGTCTACAAAATCTTTTTGGTTGTCACATTTAGGCAACTTCTAATCGTCTTTGAGCACAAGGGAAGCGAAACGAGTCTGGCCAAGTGTCACAAACCTTCCTCTGCCAAAAGCATAGTTTCTTGACTACTCAGGTTATGTGCAAACGTCTTAACCGCTCTTTCCGAACAGTTGTCTCGGATTGGTTATCAAGATGGCTCTGAGTACTGACAAAACCAAAACGAAAAAGAAAACCACGCCGTGCAGGCTTTGGACAAGCCCTGACCTTGTAACGTCCCCTAGTCATCGCCAGCTCGTGCTCAGAGAGCGGTGAGAACAGGAAGCCCCGAACCGTTTGGGCATCAGAACATCGGAGAGTTATCGCAACCTGCATATGTACTTGGATGGAGATATCATGCTTCGGCGAAATCGATTGAGGTTTTATCATGCCGATGAAGGAATTCGCCGACTGCGCTGAGATTTGTCTCGTTTGTCACATCCGAGCGATACGTCGCCGGTTCCGCCAAAAAAGCAATAGCAGCTGCATGACTCCAACTTCGAATGCAGTTCAACAAATGAGCCGAAGGAAGCGGCTTCAAGTCACGCACAAACACATCGACACACACAGAGCGCAGGACATGAGCTTAGTCATACCTTTAACCTGTTTCCTGCTTCGTGCCAGGTCGAACCACCCAGGAACCGGGGAATCAGGTGCCGATGTATTATCCGTTGACAAAGGGCTTACAGTAACGGACTGAGGCGGCACGATCCTCTCGGCAGCGCCCTAAGAGCATGATCCCGCGCTGCTATGCTACTCTGTATGATTGTGCCGGGTGATCACAGCCACGATTCGCGCCTGAAGCTCTCGGTGGGCAAGCGGTATCGGGACGATCAGAGTGGCCTTGCCCAAGAACCACTCCAGGCGTGATCCGCGCGGATCACACACTGGGTGATAAGGAGCAGGATCGTGACTACGGCTGCAGAACTCTATCGCGCTTTGATATCGGTATAAACACCAGTACTGTAGCTGGCAGCAGGGTCGCTAAGCGATAGCGGTGACATAGAACCCCCAACGTTCTAGCCCGTTGGACCCCAACCATGTCCACCTTTCCACGCCGAGCAGCAGCCAGGACCCTACAGACCCAGAGAGTCTGGTCTACATGCCTCGAGGAACAGCACCGAAGCTTTTCTGCACGTCGAAGGGACGATGCGGCACGGGGCTTAAGACGACCGTTAAGCCACAGGGCCGGAGAATCAAGCTTTGTGATGGGAATGCTCATTGGGCAGCAAAGGCGAGACTGACGGAAAAAAGCTCCGGGGTGCGCGGCCATGGCCACGCCTGATCCTGGGGCGTCCGTAAGCCGATCTTCGGTACTTCACCAGCTCAAAAGCAAGTCCAGGCGGATTACAGTGTTTGTCAGGAATACTTCTGATTACCAAGGCTTGGAAATCACATAAGCTTCATGCTTTATCTCCTTGCCATGTCTGCTGCTCAGGCACGGACTAAGTGGAGAGAACGTCGAAATATAACTCTGAGATATACCACTGGGTCCACGAGATGCATCTCCCCCACCGCAATGCCGAGTGGTAGTTCCACAGAGCAGCTTCGCCAATGGTTTTGGCTTCCGGGTATTTGATTCAAGGCTGCGCTCGTATTGGTCAAATGGTGGAAATGCCTCGTCGTCTTCCCCACAAAGCTTGCGGCCTCCGTTGATGAACTCAGTGGACGGACCCGAATGAACACATCGAGATTGCGCTCATCGACCTGAGAGCGACGTACGCATCGGAGAAATGGCAGAATGGGGCTGGGCGAAACATCCGCACCCCGGCAGGTCAAGTCCCCACCTGTGCATTCCCACTTCAGCAAATGCTTCGAGGCTTCCGCAGGGGCTTTATCAGATCAGGGGGCACTTTTCGCGCCCGAATCCACCGCACGGTTCAGTGAGGACCCCCAGTCCGAGAGTTCGGCTTAGCTGAGGTACACTTGTGGAAGGTTACAAGCTTACCTTCTTCTTCTTCTCCTCTGCGTATTCCCGGCGCTTTCCAATTGCGCCTGAACAACCAGCTCGACTAAGCCACACTTAGAAAGTAGAGACTGGAATGTCTCGGGCGAAAGGCTGCACTGGGAATTCATAACTGCCTGGGTAGATTATCCCGCCCATCGACGTGCCGTTCCAGGCTAAAGGCTCAACTCATTTGCTGTCCACTAGGATAAAGGTCGAATCACCGGTAGAGATGTCCTACAAACAGAGGCATCGCTCGGCTTGGGACGCAGAATCTGCCCCTGCTTATAGCCCCGGTAAATCAATTTCTCCTCGCCACGTTTTGCACGCATGGTTCTCGTAGGGCATGTCTACTCGGGACTTTATAAAGAGGGCGAGGGCGAACTCAAAGTCGTGGCTCAACGTAGATCTTCCTCTATACCACAACTATCCGCTACTAGACTGCGAACCTCCGTCTCATCATGCGATCCTTCACTTTCACCGTAGCCACCATCCTGAGCACGCTGGCTTTGAGTCAAGCCGATGGTGGCTTCTATACAGCCTGTGATCCCTCCACCTTCACCTACCAACGGAACTACACTGGAAAACTGGGCTTCTCTGTCACCCTTCATGGCTGGCTCTCGGGAGAATGTGAGACAGCCGACGGGACATATACCAACTCAACCGTCGACCTGAGCTCTTGCATCATGAACAACAATGCAAACCTTTCGGTAAGTGACCTATGCATATACTAGATCATCTGCCCATACCAGTGCTAATTCCATCATAGTGGAGAGCCAAGTAAGAATAACCCTCACATCATCTCTCCAATATGAATTCAGTGCGCTGACCATGTTGCAGTGGCTCCTTCGTCAATACATGCCAATGCGATATCGCTAGCCTACCCCAGCTCTGCTGTACCTGCGATACAGCCACCAACGCGAAGAAATCCGGTGTCTGTATTGATCTGAGTAAGTGGATATCCTCTTCACACGCAAGGCGTTGCTGTTCAATCCGTGTTAACAAGTTATCAGATGATCAAGTTGCCTCTATGGGAGGTCAATTAGGGTGCCCCGATGTTATGTCATGAAAGAAGTTGGGAGAGACGGGGAATTCCGGGCTGGCAGGAGCTGTATCCCAACGCCAGTATTAGGGAGCAGATTATAAGAAGATGGGTGGTGGGGACCACAGCTTTGGCATATGTCTGCCGGTTTGGGCGCGGGCTATTCTATTCTTGTACAAGTTTTGACTTCGATTCTTTTCGAAATATTTGCAGATTTTGCCGGAGTACATTTACGGAAAAACATATTCAATCTCTCATTATGACTTCTCTACATTTCATTATAAAGCAAGGGAATGCTAACGCTCTGTTCTTGGCTCCTAGCAGAGGCGTTTACGTCAGCCCTGGCTTTGAGGAGCGCCTGCACAACCTCTTGATCACCCATAGATTCTGCTACCTCGAGTGCACTACTGCCGTACTTGCCAGTAGAGAGAGAGGCGTTCACATCAGCCCCGGCCTCGAGGAGCGTCTGTACAACGTCTAGATCGCCCTCATAAGCTGCTGCCGCGAGGGCACTACCGTAATCGCCAGTAGAGAGAGAGGCGTTCACATCAGCCCCGGCCTCGAGGAGCGTCTGTACAACGTCTAGATTACCCTCATAAGCTACTGCAGCTGCCGCGAGGGCACTACCGTAATTACCAGTAGAGAGAGAGGCGTTCACATCAGCCCCGGCCTCAAGGAGCGTCTGTACAACGTCTAGTTTACCCCTATAGGCTGCGGCCGCGAGGGCACTACCGTAATTACCAGTAGAGAGAGAGGCGTTCACATCAGCCCCGGCCTCGAGGAGCGTCTGTACAACGTCTAGATTACCCTCATAAGCTACTGCAGCTGCCGTGAGGGCACTACCGTAATAACCAGTAGAGAGAGAGGCGTTCACATCAGCCCCGGCCTCAAGGAGCGTCTGTACAACGTCTAGTTTACCCCTATAGGCTGCTGCCGCGAGGGCACTACCGTAATCGCCAGTAGAGAGAGAGGCGTTCACATCAGCCCCGGCCTCAAGGAGCGTCTGTACAACGTCTAGTTTACCCCTATAGGCTGCTGCCTCGAGGGCACTACCGTAATTACCAGTAGAGAGAGAGGCGTTCACATCAGCCCCGGCCTCGAGGAGCGTCTGTACAATGTCTAGATTCCCCCCACAGGCTACTACCGCGAGGGCACTACCGTAATCGCTAGTAGAGAGAGAGGCGTTCACATCAGCCCCGGCCTCGAGGAGCGTCTGTACAACGTCTAGATCGCCCTTATAAGCTGCTGCCGCGAGGGCACTACCGTATCTGCCAGTAGAGACAGAGGCGTTCACATTAGTCCCTTTAATAAGAAGTATACGAGTTGGCACAAGTAAGCCCAATAAAGAAGTATAATATACAGGCTCTACTTTATATCCAATTTGCTTTCCCAGGTTAGGAGTTGTCCAAGGGTCTTCAGGGTTGTGCAATTGAATCCAAATATTGTAGACTTCTTGATGTTCAAGAAAACAGACCACTCGCTGATCTATATCTTGGTGATCAACCTCCGGATCAATATTTCGGATATGCTGAAACCAATATTGTGCCGCATAGCCTGCAAGTGGAAATTCGTCAAGAATGTTAGCGGGGAGGTAGGACATGTTTTTAAAATGCCAAAGATAGTTCAAACATGTTCCAGCTATGGAGAGGTGAGCTGCTGGTTCGCTAATGCTATATTGCGGACAGCGGGCTACGATTCGGTTTGAGATGAGATATTCCTGGACCGAGAAATGAGCTAACCGTAGTTCTTTACAAGGGCTGCTTTTTATCAAATTGTCGCTATTCAAGTATCTTCTTGAAGGCTCCTGCGTAGTAACTAATGACCCGCAGTAGGTAGTAATATCTTCTAGGTCGAAGAGACGATCTTCTACGTCGACTATTGCATCCTGATCAGGCTTGGTAATACATATCTCGGCGACCTCGTTGATCCGGAGAGGGACTTCTGAGTAAACCAACCACTGTAGAATCCTGAGTGTTGTATCCCTTAGAGCAGCGTTTCCGTTGGCTCCCTCGATTTTCTCCAAAGCTCGCGCATATGTCTCGTCAAGTGTTCTAGGTAGGGATTCTAAAGCTGACTTTACATCACGGGGAGATTTACAGGTGCTTAGGGCGTCTAGTTGGCAAGATACCCAACGGAACCTTTATTCATTAGCGACGTAGTATAATTTGGAGGAGCTACTTGCATTCCCTTTGCGTCTTTCGTCAGCACCTTTATAATACTTGCTTTGATACTGTCTGGTAACCGCGTCAAAGCAAAATCTTCCGCTAACCTATGCTCGATAAGAGCTGTAATATCAGAAGCAACATCGCCGTTAACTATATTAATCGAATCGACGCCCATGTCTCTTGACAGCGTTATGTCAATGTCTCTGTCTTTGCGGCTAGCAACAATCAGATGTAGCTGTGACAGACAGTTTTGGAAAACCTCTTTCAGCCATTTCAGAAGTTCAGAGCTCTCGTTACACTCATCTAGCGCGTCAAGCAGGATATACACCTGGTCGTGTTCATAAAGTAGCTCTGATAAGGTGTGAGAAAGGTCGTAACACGAAGGTCGGCTTCTCCCCTCGTAAAATTTTGAATACAGCTTTGTCAACGCTTTTGAGATTTGAGAACTTTGCGAGGATAGTTGTACGATAAGTGATCGAAAGAGATTTTCTACATTCTGCTTTTCCTTGTCGTTGAAGTCGAAGTAGTAGTAAGCTACAGCCGATCTTGAGTCTGATCGAGAGTGACTCTGGACTTGATCAATTATTGTCGACCTTCAATATGTCTTAGTACTGGTAACCACAAGGAGGATTGATTTACATCAGGATAGTTTTGCCACATCCAGCTATTATTTATTAGTCAATCTCGTTATTATCTTTATATGAATTACGTACGGATTCCATAGAGCCATAAGAAGGATCCGGTATTTGATTTTCACTCCTGGAACCTAGAACAGTCCGTAAACCATTTCCCAGTATCCTGCTGATGCTGCGAACATGCTCGATTATGATTGCTCGATGCGTCTGGTGGATGAAGCCATTTTAAAACTTCTCTTTCGAGATTTACTACAGTAGATCAGATATTAGCTGGCCACATCTAGTCCAAATATTGTCAAATTCGCCTTTCAGTCGAATAGAGAACGAACTCATCAAACATCAATACCTTCAGTCTGAGATCTCCGTGGAAACCTCGTTCCAGATGCCTTAGTTGTAAAGCTCTTAAGCTTAGCTAACACCGTACTATAAACTTCGTCGTTGTTTCTGAACTTCACCAGATCAGAATGATTTCGGTTGATTGCTTGTATGTGATGAGCCTGGCTCTCCCAAGAACGACCATGCGTTGCAGAAGAACTGCCTACGAGGATAGTTTCTCGCCCAGTCATGCTCAATTTGCCATTTTTCTAATCAGAATCAGCTATTGAAATATTTGATGAGAGGTGTAAATAAACTAACCTCTTCAGCAGTTGGGGACTCCAGAGTCTCATAGAAGCAAAAAACCTCCGAGTCTTGGAAGTCAAAGACTTTCTGAAAAGCTCGCGACTGTTCACGAAGTAATTGTGACTCTGTGCCAAGAGTATACAACAAGGATGCGTTAGGTTGTTGTTTTACTATAGGTAGGAACGATTCGATTTCCATTCCTTGATTAGGTACCCCAAAAAACAAAACACCGTACGTGGAGTGGATTATTCTCTGGCTTGCTTCTGAGCCAGATCGCATCTGAATCAATGCCTTGATATGTGTGATTAGCGATGTCATCTATGTGACGAATAGTTTTATAGAGATTCTACCTGTTTCACAATAAGACCTCCAAGACTGTGCGCAACGAAGATGAGTGGCTTGACCTTCCCAAGCGTAAAGTCAGCTGTAATGTTGATATAGCTAGATGCTCCTATACAACGTACCTCATTCATTGACTCGATTGATACGCGAAGTGTACTACCAAGCGCCTCGAGGTCTTGGAAAGACTGGCTCCCCTTTACTTGCGTATTATACCCATATATAAGAACTCGGCAACTTTTGATGTCATGTGGAAGGGAATCTCGAAGCCACATGTGTGGGCCTTCTCGCTCCTTGAATGATCCAAAAGCATGACCTCCTAACCCAGATATAGCTATAAGGCTTTTCTTCTTTTAGCAATGCTAAATAAATATAGACTGAGACCTACTCAGATTTATGGTCTTCTGCCGAGGGACAGTATAACGTGGTGAGGCCAATGAAATGGTCATCAACCGTGATCGACAAAGGTCTTGGTACCAAGTTATCGCTATCCTGGGCCCCGGAAACGCGTAGCTCTGGGATGTCAAAGGTTTGCCCGTCCTTTCTAGATAGGCTGATAGGGGCTTCGGTGAAGCTTATGGTCGCCACCTTAGTCTGATTATCTGTACTGGATGCCAGAGATTTCACCTCGACCTGATTACTGCTGGGCTGTAGCAGCAGTTTATTTTCGAGAAGTTCCTTTACCATAGGAATACTGTGATCGAGCGGGATACCGCTTACTCTATATGCATATTCTGAAGGACTCTTGAGTTTAGCCCGAGCGTGTTGGGTTTGTTGGTCGCTGGAAGATTCTATGGATCGGGCAGAATTGTGCGGAGGCGTCTCCGGTTGGAGATCCTCTGGATTCGCCTCGTTGCTTTGGTTTCGGTTTGACTAAAGTTGGACAAAATGTTAGTTTTGAAATAGCAATAGTAGTGTTTCACGACTTGGTACCCTCGTTCTTCTTGCCCTGTTTTGTGACCCTATGTTCTGCGACGACTGAGGACGATTGCCCTTCATCGTATGCATTAGTTTCTTCATCGTAGGAATCAACTGCGACAAAGTGACAAGTATATTTTGGGTGTACTTTAGAGAAAATCTCAATAGTCCGGGCTTGAGTTGTCGTTCAAGAATAATGTGCAAAAGAGGGGTTGAAGCTCGAGCCCAAAGCACTTGAAATCTGTTCGATGACTGCAGGTATGGGTTTACTCTTGCATCTGCAAGCACTCAGCCTCAACCATACCTTAGGCCATCATCGACCGGTCTAGCCAACGTCCTCGATCATCACGATTGCTAGATGGCGCTTGTGGTTGCACAACTAAGCGAGCCCTGCGACAACATGGCTTTTCATCCTCCAGTCCTGAACCTCTTGTATGTCACTCAGAGCCTCGTTTGATGTCGCGTCGATGCAAGTCAACCGTGGAGTCACGACTTATTGGATCAAAACTGTTCGTATCTTACCAGATCGTGATTGGTGTCTCACCCCAGGAAGGCTGTCGGGCGGTTTGATCAAGTATTTCTCTCCAATAATCTATTAGCAATTTGTAGTGGCTTGTTCCTCGGGAATATCTACAATAAGAAATCTTATAAATGAGCTTCATTGCTGCTAGTCCCCCTTAAGCTTTCTTGTCTTGTATAACCAGTCTCCCTAAGTTCGGTCTATAGCGCTCAGTCGGATGCAAGAGCTCTCGTGCGCAGAACTCAAGCGCTAAAGCCAAGACTTAGTCATTGGACCTCTTAGAATAAGCTTGTATAAAGTGTGGAATCCAGTATAAAGTAGCACAATGGCAAAGGCTGTTAACTCGAGAAGTATATATAGTTACACATGTATTTGTACCAGATTCAAATTTACAGGATGAAGCTCTTGTTTAATGTACCCTTTATAGTTCCTATACATCATCTGCTCAGATATAAAACCCCAAAGGATTTTGTTCAAGAACCAATCTTTGGTGGTCCCTCTCCTTTGCCCAATATAGCTTTAACACTATAAGCCTTCCAATGTGCGTTGTCCATTTTAGTAGTTGCACCATGGTTCGTAGTTCCAATACTGAAAGTCTCCCCAACCAAGGTCTGATCATCATAGGCAATCGTGTTGTTGACAGCCTTGACATGTCTGCTGTACAACTCATAGGTACTTCCCGGCTCACGGACCTCTACACCTCCGAAGCTGAAGTCTTGCGAAGTGGTTCCAAAACTGTAGGAATTGTTGGTTGAGGAATAGTACTCGGCCACTGATGACTGTGTGGTTGAAAGGACTGCACCAGAGAATTTTGGCAATGAGCTTGAGACTTGAATTGATTGCGGTGTTTGATCGCCTCCAAGATTGAAGTAGGAGGGTGCCGTATCATTGAGTACTTGAATTCCGGATGGGAATACTGAAGGACCATACACCTCAAAGTCAAGGCCGTGGACAATAGATCCGTTAATACCGAGAGCTGTACTAGTCTGAGAATACGATGAGTTCACGTTCATCGGGTATGAGTATATGTTAGAGTATCCAGAGGTAGAGACATCTTTCCCGTTTGTGGTCTGTAAAGTGTATTGATCGAATCCTTCAGCTGTAATTGCGTCATAATTGTAGTAGGAAAGGGTCTGGGACCAGGAAGCATTGTGTGAACTATTTGCGCTTCGAATAATGGCGGAAACAGAAATTTGACGAGTTGCTGAAACCTCGTATGTTAGACTGTCGTTGACTCCAGATACTTCAGAAACTGATGAGGAGAAGCCAAATACAGGTTCTGGGGCAGTGATAACTGGCTTGGTTCCAGTCGTGACTGACCCCTCCGCATCAAGGAACAGGAAAATCGTCCCTGTCACAATCCAGTATGAGTTCGTTGTATCAATCACGGTAACATGCCCATTCCCATCATCGTTAAGACTGGCGACTCTGATTTCAAATGTATGGCTTTCTCCATCTAAAAGCTGACCAAGCCAAGGAGTGATATCGATCTCGTGCTGGCGAAGATCGAACGCGTCAATAGCAACCATAGGTCTCCAAAACCCAGGAACAATTCCGCCCGTGAAGACAATTGGAAACGGCCAAGAAACACCTGCTATTTGGCCATCGATAAGGAGTTGCACCTCTCTCCAAGGACCACCTCCATAATAGGAACCAGCAGTTGCTGCAAAGGTATCAACAGTTGAGGTAGGGACATTAGTGTACCAGAACTCCTCAGCTGACTGCCCACAAGCTTCCAAGGAAACAACAGCACGATTGATGTTCTTGGGAAGGACATAAGAAACGGATGCGTTGACGCCCGGTATGCTGAAAGCGCTTGCCGAATCCGAGCCGGAGGAGAGAGATGAGATGGGCAGGATCTGATCCGCAACGGCTGGCGAATCTGGGATTGTAAAGAATGTCGCGGTCAGTGTGGTGTTCCAAGCTCCAGTGTAGGTACTATCGTAGATATTATCAAGCTCGAATATGATCTTCTGGTCAGTCTTCCATAGCGCATTATACTGCTGCATTTCCTTGGTGTATGTATAGACAATGGAGAGATTGGTAGACGGCTCGGCCGTAGACGTGCGAAAGACTTCAACATCTCCCAAATACATCATTGCAAGACGATCATACTGGCGACCAACCGAACTGACGGTGAAGTTCATGGTCACGCGATTGAAGCTGCATGGAGGAGGGGTGTAATTTCCTGGTGGCGAGAGTCAGCAATCTAGCAAAATTGCCATTCATCCAGAATTTCGTACCAACGAAAGGTATTCCATAACTGGACGCAAATTGATGTTCCATCAAAGTCTTGGTGTAGATACAGCCATACTCATTACTGGAGCCAGACGGAGTCAAGACCGGCTCATATACCTGGAAGTCGACGAGAGGTTGCGATGGAGATACTGCCTGGCGGTCCTGGATCGGGTACGGCGCGCGCTGTACGGCCATGCCCGCAAGGACATAGGCCGAAAAGAGACCCTGAAGCAGAAAAGAGCGCATGGTGAGAGTCGCGGAAAGCATGTCAACCCACCAAGTATCTTCGAGATCGGAATTGGGAGCACTGCAGTCCTGGAATTGCAAGTAGGAGAGTGCTGCTGTCGAGCGACTGATAAATAGCGCCACGACTCCCACGCAAGAGCACGACGCAAGCAGGAGAATGAGGTGCCTGGCCTGCATGCAGTGGCGGATACATGATAATATATTTCGATTAGCCATGGTGCGTTTGTATGTCTTTGACCTTCTTATCGCGATGGCTCATGCCAGGTACACGACGATCCTCTAGCCTGGTTGTAGAAGGTGTACCTGTATCGGGGAAACGATAAGGACGGCCGAGTCGTGCTGGTCGCTTGATTGAGATAGACTGCCGACAAGAGTGGCCCCCTCTCTTGCGTCAACCGACTTGATGAAGAAACGTTGCAGTGATGCCCGATCGGAGATTGTAGATTGACGAGATAGATCATGACTTGCAATTCTTTTTCCTTATGAAGAGTTGGTTTTGCTTGTTTAGGGAAGCAAAAAGGAAGAACACATGCCGAGCGGTAGAAAGACTTTCGCTTCATGGACGGGATCCGCGGCTAACACAGAGGCATGTCTCGCCGCTACCTGTGTCAACAAAGCACAGCGGACACAGTGGCAGAACGGCGATTTGTACTCCACGAATAGATGAGGATATTGAGACGGTAAATGCCTATTGAAGAAGGACATTGGTGTTTATATTAAGCATGTCATAGTGTCAGACACCTGTCATAGTCATATGTGTAAGAGTTTTATGCTTTTGCTGGTTCATTTCACTGAGTAAAATACATGATGCAGGTTTTAGGAAATCGAGGCCGGAGAACAGAAACTTTAGACAGGCTTCTGTCTTAGAAGTACAGATGCTACCCCGCGAGGGCGAGGACTGCCAAAAGAGGTTACACATCGAGTCAATGTACAGATTTCTAGGGCAAAAGTGCAAAAAAAGACCCTCCATTCAATTCTATATAACGCATTACAAGATCATATCGTCAAGAAATTACCTCATCAAGGCCATCCTAACAACCATCCTTCCTGACCCTTTTTCCAATTTCTTTTTCACGGCCGTCAATTCGTATTTAAGACATAACCATATGCAAGCATGCAAGCATGCCAAATAGCGGGAAAGAACGTAAGTAAACAACGCTTGCTAAACAGAGCCCAATCGATGGCAGAAGTTTCTACGCAGTCTTCCTTTCAAAATGCGAACAATATTCACGCCGCTTCTCCATGGGAGAAGATACTACTTAGTGGAAGCTCGATCCTCCAGTGCCATGACCAACGTTACTGTGTCCGAGACCGTTACTTAGCCTTCTACTACCACCAGGCCCGACACTACCTCCTCTAAGACCGATAGGACTACTCATTCTCCTGGGGGGAATACTCAACGGCTTCGAATCCGCGCCAGGGTTAGAGCCATTCACAACCACAAGTGCATCGTCTTCGCTAGAAGGCTTCATGGACTCGTCGCCATTTAGGATAGCTCGCTCTTCCTCATCTTCGGCAATTTGAGGCAGACGGTCTTCTTCGAAATCCGAGTCTTCCGCATCATCGGCATTGGTCTTGCTAAATCCATCCATTTCTACCAAATACCAGATGGGAATTGCCCCAACGGCAGAGATAATACCGAGTAGCCACCATGGCGTAATCACGTATCCCCGCTCCAGCCCCCAGGTAAATGCAGCTCCACCCATAGCTGGTCCAATGGCTCGACCCACGGCAGAGATGGACACGGCAAATCCATTCAAGGTACCCAAGATCCTCAAACTAGCCGCAGAGTTGGTCAGAAGAATGACAGAGCATGGGAATGCAAAAATAACAGCAAAGCACTTCACGAGCATGATACTGAACATAGCAAACTGTTGTGTGGGGGAGTCTTGGATGAGCGCGGTGTATGGTGTTGCGAAACAGATTAGTGGGAAAGCGATGCCACATGCTTTGAAGCAGTTCAATACTCCGAATCGGCGAGCTACTGGTGGGAAGATGAGGAATTGGATCAAGCATCCGCAAACACCGTACATTGTGAACAGTGTTCCGATGCGGCCCGATCCAAGACCAAAGCCGCCAGAGAACTTGAATGGAAGGGATGTGTTTGAGGAGTCGGGAGCTTGTTGTGGGTGGTGCATAAAGATAGGAAGAAGTTGATCATAAGCGACGGAGTGGAGCGCGAGGAAGGTGTATGCCATAAGGTTGATAATAGATTGGCGTGTGAAGACTTCTATCATGGTTGGTCGTGGCAGGACTGGTTTTGACGATTGCCATTCATCGTCAAATACTTTCGATGCTGAAGAGTCCGCGGATGTTGGTCGAAGAAGCGAGGCAGAGGATTCATCATAGCCAGAATGTCTTCGGAACTGCTTTGGCTTCTTCTTCTTGAAAAGGCTCTTTAACCTTTCACCAAGCACGAGACCATAATCCGTTTTGTATTTTCTTGATTCTAGTGTTTCCTGGAATTGTCAGCTCAAGAACTCACACGGCAGCTAACGACTTACCTTTAAAAACAAGATTCCAGTGCTGATTCCAACGATGAAGAAAACGCTTGCAACGATATTGGGTAGAGCAAAGGGAAATCTTGCCAAGAATTTGCTATTTCCAAACAATCCTGGCAAGTTGTCGACAGGCTTGGCGAAGAAGCCTCCAAACGACGGGCCAAAAATACTTCCCAGACTCCAAACTAGAGGCATTATTGAAAATGCGCGAGGTTGAAGCTCTTTTTCAGGGACCATTTCGGCAACCATGGTTCGAATGATACCGACTGAACTCAGGTTAGTATTGCATCGACAAGCTCTTAACACCACTCACCATTTCCGTTGCAACCACCAGACAATGCTCGAGCTACAATAGCCATCGGCAAGCTCGTTGACATTCCCCATAGCAAACTGGAGATCATGGTACATGTCAGACCAATCATGATGGTCGGCTTTCGGCCGATCTTATCCGAGGCTCTTCCCCAGACCACAGCTGTCAAACATTGTGAGAGAGAAAACACAGCGGATGTGATGCCGGCCCACTTGGCAACATCCTTTTTGTCGATGCCGAAACTTTCGATCATTTCAGGCTGTGGCGCTGGATTAGCAAGGACGTGCTCTCCAGCCAAGAAGGAACACTTACAAGGTACGGGAAGACCGAAGTCAAGGCGACGGGTTCGGCAAATCTACATATTGCTGTGGAGAGGTCAGTCTTTTGTTCTGAAAGCTGCTTTGCGGGAACAGGAAGAGCATGCAAACCGGAGCAGCGCAGTCAAGCCAAGCCAAGGTAAATCATACCACATCAGTGCTACGACGAAAGGGTTCGAATGGTAGTACGGAGTTCGGAGTCTATCTACGGAGTAGTGTAGACAGAGCAAACTTCAAGAGAACTTTGAGCAAAGATGTTTCCTGGCTACGGCAGACTGTGCGCAACTTGTAAAGAGGATCTCCGAGACTTACCAAGGATGGCCAACTGCTTGGAGGGCAGCTTCGGTGGTGCACGTGACCCTCTCCCCATAATGACGGAGGCAATTCTTCGGCTTCCAGTATTTGTCTGACGGTCCTGTACTTCACGGCGTTTAAGGGCATGGAAGGCTCGTAGAAGGTGGTACTTTGAGATACGTTATAAACGGTGACTGGAGCCTAGTTAGACCGGCTTGGACGGCTGTCTTGGGGTTGTTGACGTTTATTTTGTACGAAAACAGCAACATGAGAAAAGGATGCAAATGACTATTATACCCCCATCTTCGTTCTGTTTGCACTAGGCTTTGCAACCGGCTACGCACGTCCGGCTCCAATCAGAAGTGGGCCTTGCCGCTCAGCGGGTCTGGTTTTGACCGATAGATTAAAGCCGATGACTAAGGCTCTTCAGAACTAAAAGATATCAGGCTGGGAGGATAAACAACCCCATGCTCCGTCAGCTTGCCCATGACCTTGCCCACTCGCTTATTGGTCGAGGGGCCGTCGAGGCGGGCTTTTATCCTCGAGAGTTGAGACACAGTCCACGGTTTACGGCTTATCACTTCGAGAAGAGGAGACTGTCAGCATGGTAGGACGTTTTGTTGCCGGTAAAGATAATCTAGTTATCTGACTGCCAGTCGGAAACTCATATAAGCATATATATATGCACAAAAAGAAGTCTCCCTATCTCTCTTAAAAAGTCTCTTGGAGAAGAGGCATGCAGAGCAGTTTCTGCCGGCCCAGACCGAATCAACGGACGGGACGGCCGAGCTCGGCTTATATGGCCTGACCGATAAGGCATAAAGTCCTGGCGGCGCAATTCTATCCGTGATGATGATATCGTCTTGGCGGGGAGAGCTGGTTATCCGCAGGCGGGCCGATACTTGCTAGAGCTAACTACGGAGTTTGACAAGAAAGGCAGGTCGGTGGGAACTCCACCTTCTAGCTTAACTGCTCCTCGATCCCCTCGTAAGCTTTCCTCCTTCAATTGCTTTGTGCAACAGGTGTGCACACAACGTCATTGGTATAGGACAGCTATTATCGTGCTGTGTTGTTGTGCCCTTTGTTCCTCGAGCTCTCTCAGAGCTATCACGAGCTCATATCAGCCTCTACTTCTAGCTTCAGCATCTCGTTCTGCTTGCTAATTCGCCATGGGCAGAATATACGACGATAAGATGGCTAACAACGAGCGGACACCGTTGATTACGACCGTTGCTGTTGCTCCTCCTCGCCAGAGATATTCTCACAATGTCACTCGCAGATTCTGCACCGTTGCCTTGGGTTCTACCATGGTGGCGGTGATGATCTTCTTTATCATCCCAATGGCACTGCTTCCTGTGCACCATCGCCATCGCCGACCTCACGATCACCCTTCTGTCCCAATACCTGGTGGTCGTAGCGCCATCTCGTTTGACGAGTTGAAAACCATCCTGTTGGAAACTCCCAAGGAGGAGAAGGCACAAGAGTGGAGCAAGTACTATACGTCTGGACCTCATCTGGCTGGACAGAACTACAGTCAGGTGGTCTGGACTCAGGAGAAGTGGGAAGAGTTTGGTGTGAAAGCCACTGTCGCTGCGTACGATACCTACATCAATTATCCTCTGGGGCACCGACTTGCTATGTACGACGGCACCAAGCTCAAGTTTGAAGCAAGCTTGGAAGAGGATGTGCTTGAGGAAGATCCCACCACTGGTCTTACCAATCGTGTTCCAACTTTCCACGGTTATTCAGCCTCTGGAAATGTCACCGCCCCTTTTGTTTACGTCAACTACGGAACTTATCAAGATTACGAGGATCTGATTGCGAAGAATATCAGTTTGAAGGGAAAGATTGCCATTGCCAGATATGGTGGGATTTTTAGAGGATTAAAGATCAAGCGTGCGCAGGAGCTTGGTGCTGTGGGCTGTATTCTGTACAGTGATCCTGGTGATGATGGAAAGGCAACCGAGGAAAACGGCGTCGAGCTCTATCCGGAAGGAATCGCACGAAATCCAAGCAGTGTCCAGAGAGGAAGTACTCAGTTCTTGAGTGTCGCTCCAGGTGATCCGTAAGTTTCCCGACGTAACGGCAAAACTGTTAGTTAACCCTAAGAACAGAACCACACCAGGATACCCATCACTACCTGGTGTTCCTCGTGAACCAGTTGAAGGGGCAATTCCATCTATTCCCTCCATTCCAATATCATACGTTGATGCGCTACCCATTCTTAAAGCGCTCAACGGTATTGGTCCAAGCGCTAAGGACCTGAACAAGTATTGGCAGAGAAATACTGGACTGGGCTACAAGGGCGTTGAGTACAATATTGGACCGTCTCCCGATAATATTGTCCTCAACCTTGTGAATGAGCAAAACTACACCACTACTCCGCTATGGAACGTCATCGGTGTCATCAATGGCACTTTGGCTGACGAAGTTATCGTCATTGGCAACCACCGCGACGCGTGGATCGCGGGAGGTGCTGGAGATCCGAACAGTGGTTCGGCTTGTCTCAACGAGGTTGTTCGTAGCTTTGGTGAAGCGCTTGCCAAAGGCTGGAAACCTCTCCGTACTCTAGTCTTTGCAAGCTGGGACGGCGAGGAATATGGCTTGATTGGCTCTACCGAATGGGTCGAGCAATATATCCCATGGCTTGCCCATGCCAACGTTGCATATGTTAATGTCGATGTGGCCACGACTGGCCCAATCTTTGGGGCGTCTGCCAGTCCGCTCATGAACAAGCTCCTGTATGAGGTTGCTGGTCAGGTTCAGTCCCCCAACCAAACCGTCCCTGGGCAAACTATTCTAGACCTCTGGGATAAATCGATTAGCACCATGGGAAGTGGCTCTGATTTCACAGCCTTTCAAGATTTCGCTGGAGTCCCTTCCATCGACCTTGGTTTTGGCCCTGATGATAGTGCGCCGCATGGAGCTCCGGTGTACCACTACCACTCCAATTACGATTCATACCACTGGATGAACACATATGGAGACCCAGGCTTTCATTACCATATTGCAATGACTAAGATCTGGTCGCTGTATACTGCAAAACTTGTCGAAGCACCCGTCATCCCACTCAACGCAACTGATTATGCCATTGCGCTGAAAGGCTACATTGCCAACGTGGAAGACAAGCTCGATGCTTCAATCGCTGGAATATACAGTGAGAATGATCAACTAGAAGCACGAGCTCGTCCTATGGTGATCGAGACCAAGGGCTCTCCCTCGAAATTGAAGCACGGCTTCTCCAAACTCCACAAGGCCGTCGCCAGGCTCACCACAGCTAGCATCGCTCACGATGCCTGGGCAGCTGATCTTGCCGCCCAAGCCGGAGATAACATCCCTTGGTGGAGGTGGTTTAGCAAGCTCCGCCTCATCTACAATATCCGCAAAGTTAACTCCAAGTACAAGTACATTGAGAGACAGTTCTTATATAAGGAAGGCTTGGATGGCAGGTCTTGGTTCAAGCACGTCGTTTTTGCGCCTGGATTGTGGACCGGTTACGCTGGTGCTGTCTTCCCTGGACTTGTGGAGAGTATTGATGATAAGGACTTTGGAAATGCCTTGAAATGGGTCGATATTATCGAAGACTGCTTGGTAAAGGCTAGGAAAAGCTTGGAGTAAGTAGGTGAAGCATATCTAAGATCAATAGTTGTATTTTATACTGTTAAGAAGGCTTGATTAGGTGAATTAACATCTAAGATCAATTGCTAAAGTATATTTTATTGATCAAAGCTTGGATAAAATCAAAACATGTGTTTTGACAGCAATTCTGCTCATTTACCTTGCTGAACATTTTTTCTCTTGACCTCTTGACAACATCTTATTGCTCGGCTAGATATTTGGCTTCGCATGTGTGAGATCATCCTAATTGGCTGTCGGATATTCTATGCCTTCGCTGTGACCCGCACGAGTATTTGTTTTGGTACCATTGCATAAGCTAACATTAATACCGCATTCCATTGCATTTGCAGCGCATCCGAGTTTACTTAACCACTGTATACTGGTTACCTAACAGGGCGACTATGGCACGAATGACTCGCTGTATAGTATCTGTAGGGGGAGTATGTACGTTGCTCCTCAGCAGGAAATTAAGGACAAGGAAGGCTTACAAGACATGAAGCCCTGCACCGATGTTGCGATATCCAGTTGTCCAAATTACGGCGGGAATATATTGTGAAGATGTCTCAATAGTTTGCCGGGTGAGACTGTAGACTTTAGTGCATGTGTCCTTAGAACGGATGGTTGCTGGTAGGAGTAAGAGGCGTCATTCTGAGGGGTTCAGAATGTCAAATGTCACTTATAATACGAATTTGAGCACGATGAAGTAAATATTGGCTGATGCATACTGAACATTTTGATATACCATGGATATATATATATATATATATATCTCTCTAGGATACATATGCAACATCTCGGTCGTCTTTTTTCAGTATTTAAATCTCTTGGCAACCCTTTTGTCCATTCCATATGCCATTTAAGCAAGAGCAATGCACTCAATCTCAATAGGGACACCCTTTGGCAACTGGTAGACAGCAACACAGCTGCGAGCTGGCTTGTGGGTGAAGAAAGTCTCGTAGGTCTTGTTCATCTCGACAAAGTGGTCCATGGAGTTCAAGAAGATGTTGACCTTGACGACCTTGCTGAGAGATGAACCAGCGGCTTCGAGGACGGCGGTCAGGTTCTTGATGCAGAGCTCAGTCATGGCGCTGATGTTGGAGCTCTCGAGGGTAAGAATCGTTCCGGCTGGATCACAGGGGATCTGTCCGGAGCAGTAGATGGTGTGAGGTGTAGCAATTGCTTGAGACTATATACCGTCAGCTTAGGGCTCGAATCGAGGGATAGGGACAGCCTACGTATGGTCCTGCTGCTGCAAAGGGAGTCAGTTTCGAGCTCGAGCAATAGTGGGGTAGAAGGACATACGGAAAGCAGCCTTGTCGGTGTAAACGGGCTTGAAGTCGGCCATTTTGTATATATTTCGGAAGGGCTTCGGTATAAAAACTAGAATTGGAAAGCTGGAGAAATGCCAATTGTAGAGTAGACGTTGTTGGTGGTTGAAGATTTGACAGTTGTAAGAATCTGTGGTGGGGTAGATTTGTTGCCGCTTTGTTGGCGGGGCAAATCCGGCTACAAAAGCAGCAGCGGAAGAGGATCTTAGGTAATCGCGAATTCCGAGCCAAGTTCAACGACATCTCAACTTTCAAAGTTTGGATAGCTTCACCAACACAATACCTGCTCTCTTCTAATCGATAAAGAACATCCGCCAAACCATATTGGAAGCCTTTGCCCGGTCGGAGCTTTCTGTTTTACCATATACTGGCTGCACTGCACTTTCGAACCACCTCCCCAACTGAGGAACACGGCTATTCTCGAATGCATCAGTTTTGATCTTTCCATATACTCCAACATATTCTAGTGTCATTGCTTTCCATTCACGGCGTACCCAAAAATAGAAGAGTGAGAGCGAACTCTGAATGATAAGTTTCAAGCGCCTTTATATCACAATCAAACAAACAACTCCAACGCCTGTTTCTCGTTGCTGCCTGGCATTGCATACGTCATACTACGGTTGCTGTTCGTGCAATATAGGGCCCATAGTCAGTATCATCATCATTAAAAAGCACAAAATCGTCAAACATGATTTGTGTTTGCGTACTTCCAACCAATTTCGGCGACTGAACCACAGAGCGATCACTTGGGCTGTATCTGCTTGAAACAGGCAGTGGTGTTGTGCTCCACTGAATGTAATCACGGGCAGCCGATACTAAGAAGAATTAGTTTGCAATTGCAGCTACATATGACGAGGGGTCTTGTACACTGAGAGTGCATTTTCTGACTCATAGACCCTTCCTCCAAGTCCGCTGCTGTTGAGTGCTTGTGTTGCCTCGATCCACGATTGTGGATCGTCTCATCCTCATAACACGAGCAAAAGCTTGAGTTCGCATAGCCTGATAATTGCGGCGAGAGCAAGCTTCCTTGTCTTGGTGTCTTAAGACTGTTTTGTTTGCTTGGTGGCTCTGGTACGAACGGAGGAACATGTCGGCTAGACCTGCGAGGCCTTCGCGAATCCTCATCATGTGTCGGTTCTCCCCTCTCTGGTTGATACTGTCCGGAAATGGTCCGCCGTTGCCGACTTGTTGTCTGTACTGCGATAGTGTTATCCCAAGGGGTGAGACTGTTTCTCGAGACATCTTCTTCTTTCCTCTGCGTTTTTGCTGTTCTCTGTCGTTTTGACAAGTGTTCTTTCCTTGAGTCGACTCTAGGCTTGTTGTTCAGGGACTGAGTGGACAGAGTGTTATTTGGTTCATAGGTCACGAGATTGGAAGCCCAGCGGACCCTGTTCTTTTTACTGGCCACCTCCATCAAGTCTGGAACAGCGCCCAGACTTGACAATTGATGTGGTGCAATGGGAGCGGGCTTCTCATCCTGGGAGTCGTTGAGCCTCATCGTAGGCATCCTTTGCGAAGGAAGACAGATAAGATGACGATAAGGACAACTTCGGCCGTAGGGGTGCTTGTGGATGATATACTTGTCTTACCAGGGTCCTGGGATGATGTGTGGTACTCAAAGTTGATGACTTCACTACTGGTGACCAGATTCTGATGAGGCGCTGATGAAATTGGTGAATGGAGGCCGGGGAAAAATCTGCCTTGGCGAGAGTGGCTCACCGTGGTAGCAGCAATCGAGGGTACCGAGTATCCTTCACGTGAGGAACTTCTAAGTCGGTCCAGGCAAGTGCTATTGATGTACAACAAGTTTGTTGATGACTTGTGGGGAGTAATCGATGGATTGGATGTGGATAGAAGACAAAGAAAGGGAGTTGTGGAGGGGAGGGAGGAGTTCGGGCTTTTATGTGTGCAGACTGCTGGGCCTCTGCCATCTGACCAATAAGCGAGCGAGCTGAAAGGGGGGGCTCAGCAATCTCCCCCTTCTAGACGGGCTAAGCGATGTCATCATGCTGCCGTATATCAATGGCCATGGCTACTTGTGTTCTGATGGATAAAAGCAATTCCAACTAAATGGTACCTTTCACTGGGCTCTATTAGGTGTAATTACAGGCCTCTTCACTGACTGTCCTACTCATGCTCACTTAGGCCTTTGACTCTGGCCCAAGGCTTGAAGCTTACATTCTAATTCCCATCATTAGTGAGAGTGTTTCTGTTTGCCAGCATCTCTATTTCAATTCCATGGGTTTCTTTGGATGGGGTTCAAGAATGTTGTTGCTCGCTTCTGGTTTCACGGCTGCAGCGTTCTGCCTGTAGACGTACAACTTCTCTAGCAACGGATGACTTCATACGGTAGTACCGGAATGATCGTTTTACACGGAAGTGCTCATTGACTCATTCAATGGCGCAATAGTATTGACCGGTTTTGTTTGATACTTGACTGTGAGTGACGTTGTAAGCTATCTTTATAATTTCATCCTTTAGCTAGTATAATGTTGAACATATTTGCCTAGGATAATCGCATGGTCTTATAAGGTGACCATGTTGCTGGATTCTGGTAGTCTGAATTCGTATGCCATAGGCCCGAGTTCGGGAGTCCCGGTCAGGGAAGGACGTGTAAGAATAAGTATAGTGTTCCATAGACCTAGGGGAGTGGGCTCGCAAGCACGACGAAGGTGACTGTTAGAGCCACGTGACTGGTCGTGCATGGAAACATACCGAGAACATACCGGAGGCATCTAACTTGAACAGAGACGTCCTTAACTTCTTAGTGCGTTAGACCTGTATTAATTGATGTCTCAGATGCCCAGATCGTATTGAAAGTAAGATCCAGTCTTGTCAACACTATCTGCCCCCAAGAAGGTCCAGATTATTGATAACGGTCCAGAACGGTTTCCCGTCTCTGCTTGTTCCAGTATTCTTTCGGCATATGTAGACAATTATATGTAAAGAATGAGTAAGAGTTTATGCCAACAAGATCTCCTGGCAAATACCAGGGTTTCATGTGTGTAGGGAAATATATACACATCAACTACAACTCTACTCTATCGATTCTACACCACACCACCTGCAAAGTCCAAGCCTTTATATCCTCCTATGGTATCGACCCCAGCCCGGAAGCTTTCCGGTGGGCCAAGGTAGCTCTTTCTCAACCCACCCAAATTAAGAACTAGTTTCTGGAAAACAACACCAGGTTCCACCGCCCAGATATTGATCGTATGCTCGCCTGTTGCGTTTAAGTTGTGTGTAGTCGTTGTGCTGTTCCCACTACTGAGTCCCCACACTGCATCGGCGACAGCACCAGTCCATCCCGTGGGAAGATTTCCATTCGTAGCGTTGGCGACGAATTGGATGGTTTGGATTGGTTGGGCATCGATCTGCACGGCGTATTTTAGTGGACGGAGAGCTCCGTTCTGGTTCAGAGAGGGTGACAGATACAGTGCCAGCGTCGCGCGTGGCGCTGGCGTGAATGTATATATCTTGTACTGAAGCACGGGTCCTGTACCAGCTGGCTGAGAGGGTGCGAGGACAGGCATCATTGTTACTCCAGACAATGTTCGGCCATATGATGGGATGGTAATATATTGCACTCCGTTGACTGACGTGTTCGCCGTAGCGTGCTCCGCCTCGATGCTAATATGGCCATCAGACTCCACAAAGCCGCTGGTGAAGGTTGATGAGATGCTAGTGACATTCACTGGCAGTTGAACTTTAGGCGATCCATAATTCCCCCAGTTTGCGCAGCTGGAGGTTACATTGATGGTTACCACGGACGTATTCGCACGGCTCCAGTCTACGCTGAGATAGACTCGCGTATCACTGCCATTGCCGCCAGTCGTGCCACTCGAAGGCGTTGCAATGACCCAGTCGTTACCAGGCGCTACTTTCCATCCGCACCCCGATGTCCCACGAGCAAAGATATCTATCCAGCGTGTACTCGGTCCGTACGGATCCATAGGTGGTAGGGTGAGAGTATTACTAGAGAGGCTGTGATACATATCATCGCCAGAGACTGTCGCATTTGAACCCTCCACAGCGACGCCGATATTTCCAGCAAGAGATGTCTCTAGTTCTTGAACCCAGCTGAGTGGTGGAAGAGCGTTTCTCATCGGCTGTTGCCTTTTTTGCTTGTCAGCGATTGTTTAAGCTCCTACTTAACGAAGGAGAAGCCTTACCAGTAATCATATCCAAGATGAGTTTCTAGCACGAAATTAGAATGTGTCTTCTAAGGATATAGGGAATGACTCACGATCGAGCATATGATTCCACTTTCCTCCTAACAGATCATGATACCGCTGCGTGATCGCATGGTCTATCTGAAAGTCCTTCAGCACATCCATCGCAACACTATTAGCCGCATTCCGTTTCTGCTCGGTATAATATGCATTCTTGGCTGCACCAACATATATCTGATGAACTACCTGGCCACCAAGCACAGGTTGAAACACCATTTCGTAAAACGCCGGCTGAGCCGCAGTGTCCAACTGGTCATAGATAGCTTGCGCATCTTTGGCCAATGCTGTCCATTGAGCTAGGACTGCATCTGCTTCGTTATAGTTGATCACGCTATAAACCGTGGGGTCGATGAGTTCGTATTTTCGACGTGCGGCATACATTCCATAGCGATCCATGACAGAGGAGATATTGGCTGCAAGAGAAGGGTCGAACTCGCGACTTGCCCAACCTTCGAGCCAAGTGGGTACGCTCGAGTATCCCCATTTCGGTGTGTCATAAGCCAGGTCCATAAAGTGGTTTATGGGAATTTCGAGTGGTTTAAGATCGCCCACATTCAGAATCCAGATTCGATCTGCCTGCCTGGCGTGTGCAAGTTGCATCTTTTGGTTGTCAGCATATGGAGATTGGATGTTGAACGGGGTACTTGCCTGTTCGACTGTCTTCTCAAGCTGAATGGTATTAATCCACTTGTAATCCCTACAGAAATCAGCATTGCAAATACTTAACGCGGATGAAGAATACATACCTAGGATCTCCAACATAATCGACATGGTAATAGACTCCTGACTATGCATCAATATTGAGCACACACAGCGGCTACAACTAGACATACCTGCTCCGCCGACCCTATCAGTCTCGTTCGCAAGCGGCAACCTCCTCACATTTCCCCAATTATCGTCACTCCAAAGAAGAGTAATATACTCAGGCACACTCATCCCAGCCTCGAAATATCCCTGTACTTCCTTATACAAGCACCACATCTGGGGAATATCTTCTATCGCACTTTTGTTGAAAACTTGTCCTAGAATCTTCGTCTGCTCCGCCACAACGTTCTCTAGGACCTGGATCGCCTGGGCTTGGGTGAGGTCGATAGCCGTGTCTCCATTACCGCGCATGGCCATGGTGAATAATGAGTTCTGGATATATGGCGCTGCGCGCTGAGCTCCGTAGGTCAAGAAAGGAATGATGGAAGCGTTATTGGTATCGTACTCCCATTGGTTGTTGCCACCGTACTTAGAACCGAAGGTACCCCCTACCCTTGATGTCAGCTACTTGATCTAGCAAATCAGAAAGTTTTCGACTTACACTCGTTTGTTGCTCGCATCAAGGGCTCTGGACTTGGTTAATTACGCTACTTCGAATACTTTTCATGGTCAGGAAGCAACACAACTCACCAGTATGACTAGTTCCCATCACAATTCCGAACGCATCAGCAAGCGGTTGATTCTCATAGTCATCGACGTTGAACATGCTACCCCACATAGCCGGCCAAAGATAGTTTGCTCTCAGCCTGAGAAGTAGTTCAAACACTCTCGGATAGAAAAAGTGATTATATCCAGCTCCGTACTTTCCTGGCGCGTAATTTTCGCTATTCGAGATCAGACTCGGAAGCCAGAGAGGGGGAAAGAGAGGACTTACCTGATCCAATTGGTGAGACCGGGCTGTTCGTCATTGATGAAGATGCCTCTATATTTTATACTTGGTGGACCCTGGATTTTCTTTCCCGCAAGGGCCCAAACACCGTCTCGTTTCTTTACGGGCACATCGGCAAACCACCACCAGGGACTGACGCCCATTTGCTCGCTGATATCATAGAGGCCGAAAATTGTTCCTCGCAAGTCACTCCCAGCAATGACCAAGGCTCTCTGAACCCCAGGTAATGGTGATGAGATGACTTCTGAAGTGAAGGACTCCCACTTTCCATCGATGGCGCTGACGTTTAACTTGCCGCTGAGAATGAGGTTGCTGATTAGAGAAGATCTGCCAATCGTACCGGCTATAATGACGGTCTTACTCGGAACGGAGGATAGGAGTGTTGGTCCCATGATATTGACAGGCAATCCAATAGTGTACTGGTATTCATTAGTCTTTGTACCTTACCTCACTTGTTTTCCTTTCTTTTCTTTGGGGACAAAACTCACATTGACATCACTCGTTGGCGGATAATAAGTATACACAACCTCCGTCTGATTCCCTTTCACAATAACATTATCATGGCACCCAGCAGCACCATAGCACATCTGTGTCGCCTGGCCATTGCGAACCGTCGTGTTACCACTCCAAGAAGCAAGACTTAGATTCTTTCCCGTGACCTTCCCAAAATCCGATGTCAAGTCTTCTGCAGCGCGAATAACGCCCCACCAGTCGTCAGAAGAAACCAAGATTTCATTTTGAAGGCTGGCACCTGCTAGTTGAAGCAGAGATCCATCAGTTGGGGAGGTTGTCGTAAGAATTGGCTCTTGTCCCAATGCAGATGCGAATGGAAGAAGCACCAGAGAAACACTCAAGAGTGGGAGAGGCTTCATCTTGGCAGTTCTATCACTTGTTCCAGCGACAACTTTGCTCCTTGCACCACGGCGGGGAGAGGGAGGAAGGAGCGTTAGGGATTATATAGAAAAATTGAATAGCTCCAAATAGATTGAATTCACCTACAAACCGGCGCGAAGGATCAGAGTGCAAATTATTGTCCCTCCGGCAAAATGGGTAAATAGTCTGAACTCTGCAAACACAATAGGAAATCTCGTTTGAATTTCCACTACCAGCATGTCACTAGAACCAGCATGTACCTTACATGACGACGAAGTTCGGGATATTACCCGATCGTCAGTGTGGGGAAAATTTGCGGAGTTCGGTGCCGCGGGGCAATATCACCACGATCAGCATTTAGCCTGAAGACCGGATGCCACCGCACTTTGATTCTGCGGCGGGTAGCTTGAAGTTGGAGAAGAATGAGCCTTTTATTGTAAAAGCAGAATCAGGATTCTATGGTGTCAAATCTAAGCGGAACTGTTCTATTCAGGCACTTGTCCTTCACTCTGAAAGTAAGAAGTTTGTGAGCATAGGAGATAGAGCTGCCGATACGAACCTCAACACAAGCAATTGACTGATATAATTCAGATACGGGAAATTATGACTGAAATGTAGGCCAACCTTCAGGTACTTACAAGGTGTCCGTCATCTGCCTTTCCACCATCTACACAACATCTTTTCCGACAATCCGAATGTGGTCAACTCTATCAAAATAAATGCTCCGATGCCTGCCACTTACCAGGCGTGAAAAGTCATGAGAACCGACGGCCAGGTAAGCATCGCTATAACAAACGCACCGAAAGTGATGCAATCTTGAGAAATGCCAAAGAATTGCTTTTGCGCTCACCGATATTCAAGCACTGCCAGCCATAACCATCCCATAATTATCAAAGCAGATATTGCTGGGTCCATGTTGGATAGTCGTCGGAATATTGAAATCAGAAAGACGGTCGAGTATCGAATTGAATCTGTCTACTCATTCACTGTGCCAGCAACGCCAGGCTGTGAAGTCGCATCGACAAGAGTGGTGTCTGCTTTACCGTCTGGGACGAATGCGTACCTGGGCATTTTAGACATCTTCTCCTCCGGACTGACATCATTATCTGAATAAATCATTCTCATCGGCTTGTCTTTCTTAGCTTTCTTCTCGGCCAAGGCATCGGACTTTGCTTCCGTTGCTTCGGACGCTGCAACAGCAGGAGCTGGTTCCTTTGCTTGCACTGGTTCTGCCGTTGCGGTCGCAAGGTCTTCTTTCTTTGGGGGTTTGATTCCTGCCTCTGCCATTCTGATAATCTCGTCAATATCATCACCACCACCAGTTTGCGGTGCAGACGAGTTAGTCGGGTAAGGAGAATAAGCTGATGACATAGCTGAGTTCTGATCTTGACCATTCCATCCATTCGCACCCCAAGTGCCCGGTGCACCTTGACCGGGAAATGGCGGTGGCGATCCTTGTTGGCCTTGATGCATCTGCTGCATTTGATAAGGAGGAACTGCAGGCGCACCAAAAGATGGGCGTTGAGGCAGGCCAGGAGCAGGCGGTAGACTTGGTGGTCGAGATGGGAGGCCGGGTGGTGTATTTGCTGGGGGAGGCTGATAGCCGTTGAATGAGCCTGGAGGTGATCCTGCATAAGTGGGAGGGGGACCACCTGGGTATGAAGCTGGTGGTTGTTGATAGCCACCGGCTTGGAACGATTGCGGCGCAGGATACTGTTGTGGTGGAGAGTATTGTGCTTGGTATGAGGGGGTCTGCGCATTCGAGTAGGGAGGTTGTTGATTATAAGGCTGTTGGTAAGCTGTCGCAGGCTGTGCATAAGGCTCTTGTGAATATGAACCATAACCCGCACCTTGTGAAGCACCTGTTGTCGCTGGTGGAGCGTATGGTGAGCCATTCTTGAAAATCAGAAAATTAGTCCATGCATTGGCCTGACGACATTGAATATCACTCACAAAAGCTCCTGGGCTCTGGCCCATGGGACTCTGACCGTTGTAGTCCAAGGGGGTATTTCCGCCACTGTTTCCCGCTGCAGCTTGTTCGGCTTTGCGCGCCTTATGTTCTGCCAATCTCTTCTTCAAATCTGCTGGTGATTCAAACTTTGGCTTCTTGCTTTGCCCACCACCTTGCGCGCCTGGACCAGGATTGCCGGTTGCGGCTCGTCGTTCGGCCTCTGCTTGATAAAAGCCAGCAATGATACGCTGATTGTGTGCCTGAACAACGTCTTCGGGAATACCTTCCATACCAAAGATTTCAACTTCAAGCCCTTGTCGATTAGGCAATGAGTTATCGACGCTCGCGAGAGTCTCCTTGTGAACCTGGTTCATATGCACCGAAAGGCCTATGCAAAGTCAGCGCATTCCTGTCCATGGAGTCAGGGATTCACATACCTCCAGCGGTATTGAGCCTGCGACCACATCTTTCGCACTTGAAGTGCTTAGCTTTCTGATGGGATATGAGAATCTTCAAGTCATCGAAATCACGCTCACCTGCGCCGAGTGTCAGCCTGAGAAACAAAGCTCTACAAGTAGGGATGACTTACAGTAGTAACACCAGGGTCTTGCGAGTAGCTCCTCGATATCGGGATGGCCGCGCTTCTTCTTTCCGACCATTTTGATAGATACAAGCAATGGTTGTGCAGTTCGCGATGTTGTTGCAAAGATCGAAGTGAGGACATCGAACACTTGCAATTGCGACCTTTGCGATGACTAGCATGGATGCTAGCGCCGGAATAATATAAACCCTTTCCGATTAAATGCCAAAAAATTTCAAGCTTTGCAATCGCTCGCAAACTTCTTTCGGTTCATTTACAACCCACACATTGCAGTTCACCGTTCAGATGAAATCAGCGATGAAATATGGGGCAGCGCATCTGCTCATTCTTGTATCGAGCTCAGAGCCTGGCGAAGCTCTGTCGCCGCTGGCTATCTATATTCACAGATTTACGACTGGTAGGTATTTGCAGTACTTTGATCAGTCACTCAGCTGTTACGGCATTACAATGAGACCTTCTCCGGAAGGCCCGCCGATATCTTCACGTCTTGTGTCGATATCGAATGGGGGCTGAGAAAAGGTGGCGTCTTTCGGGATATCACTTTCAGTAGAGGAATACTGCAAGATCGAACACAGGGCCTTCATAGTCCACACCTTTACTCATTCTTGAGCCTTCCACAAGGGTGTGGCTCCTTGCGCACCTACATATCTTGATCATGAACAGGTAGAATGGGGGGCGACTTGCAACCGCTATAGTTCTACATTGATGCCATGCCGGCGAACCACAAAAGTCCAGGTATTAGTTCTGATGGCTGGTACTGGTTGCCGATCCTGCATCAAATGGAACATAGAGCTCTCATTGGACGCATGAGAGATGCACAGCTTTGCAACCAAGGACCGGGTCAGCAGAACAGCCATCAGAGGCAGATAGATGTACGGTCGCAAATTCAGTCTGGGTAATCAAAAAGACCATTCTTAACGGAAAATTACCACGTGATTTGCTTGTATGTTCGCCGCACCTCATCAATCCTAGCTGAAGAAGGTTTGCTGTTTAAAACGGTTATTGCCAGCACATGTGTTGCAAAATGCAAACACATTGGCAACCAATAAATTTGGTCCCCCTTCTTTCCTCATAGTCGTCGTGAAATCAAGCTTTCCCCAAGCTCCTCTCGTGCCACAATTCTCGCTAGATCGGCCCGACAAACGTCATACCTTTATCTGCCATCAGGTGGAGTGCACAAGGAGTATTGCATGTGCTGACCTCATTCAATACATCACAAGTACATCACGTCCTTGTTCACATCCTTAATATTCCTTCGCAATTTCCTGAGATCAGACCTCTTTGATTGTCGTATATGGCAATCAACCCTCTTCGCTTCAAAGCACCACAGGCACTTCATCACCTGCCGCAACGCGCAATCCTTAGCTCCTTAAGCCAAGTATTTCATCGAACAGTTGCAACCATGTCAGCTGAGGAGAAAGCACAGACGAAGCACTCCAAGTTTGGACACCTGCCTCTCAGTACGAGTGGACCGCAAGATTGTGCTCTTGTAGGCAGTGCCTTACTCAACACGCCATATTTCAACAAAGGCTCTGCATTCCCTTCAAATGAAAGGAAGCAATTTGAGCTTCATGGCCTCTTGCCCCAAGCTGTGATGAGTCTGGACCAACAGGTGAAGAGAGCTTATCAGCAATATAGCACCCGAAAAGATGATCTGGCAAAGAACACTTTTATGACCTCGATGAAAGAACAAAACGAGGTTCTCTATTATCGAGTAAGTCTATCAGTCTCATAACCTCTTGATTTCGGATATATCCTACTCTCTTTCAATTCCCTCGTCCAACCAAATTTACAATGGTGAACGGCATATATTACCAGGTGTCAATATGAGCAAATACGGCCGAATAACCTAACGACATCTAGCTCATCCAAGATCACCTGAAAGAGATGTTCTCCATCATTTATACGCCTACAGAGGGAGAAGCAATTCAAAGATTCTCCCAGCTCTTCCGAAGACCAGAAGGCTGTTTCCTGAACATTGAAGATGTGGACCGAGTTTACCATGACCTGTCACAATGGGGAACTGCCGAGGATATTGATTATATTGTCGTTACAGGTACGCTATCTAGTCGCTAACTTCTGTGAACCAAACTGACCCCCAAACAGATGGTGAAGAAATCCTTGGTATTGGTGATCAAGGTGTTGGCGGAATTCTCATCTCTGTTGCTAAACTAGTCCTGACCACATTATGTGCTGGCATCCATCCCAACAGGACTTTAGCAGTGGTGCTTGATTGCGGTACCAACAATGAAGAACATCTGAGTGACCCTTTGTATCTGGGTCTCAAGAAGCCGCGTGTGAGAGGAACAGAATACGATGAGTTTGTCGATACGTTTGTACAGTCGGCAAGAAAGCTTTACCCTCGGGCTTATATTCATTTCGAGGATTTTGGACTTCCAAACGGTAAGCAAAGTCCAGCAGCTTTGATGTGCAGCCAGATTAATCCTTCCAGCTCGAAGACTGCTTGATCATTACCGACCGTCAATTCCATGCTTCAACGACGATGTACAGGGTACAGGATGTGTGACACTGGCTGCAATGACTGCCGGTATGCATGTCAGTGGACTCAAAATGACAGACATGCGAATGGTTGTTTTTGGATCGGGTACAGCAGGCACAGGTATTGCTGACCAAGTACGCGATGCAATTGCTGCAGACAGTGGGATTTCCAAGGAGGATGCAGCGAAACAAATCTGGTAAAGCTACAATCCACTTACCGAAGATTCAAACTAACATTTATCCAGGTGTGTCGATAAGCCAGGGCTTTTGCTCAAGAGCCATGGGGACAAACTCACTTCTGCGCAAATTGCATACGCTCGCGAGGACTCGGAGTGGAAAGGCAAAGGTCATGATGATCTACTCTCAGTCGTTAAAGAAGTCAAGCCACACGTGCTAATTGGAACCTCTACGAAACCGAAAGCATTCACCCAGGAAATTATCCAAGAAATGGCATCCCATGTCGAACGACCTATCATTTTTCCACTTTCAAATCCGACACGGCTCCATGAAGCGGATCCGAAAGACATCAATGAATGGACGAAGGGCAAGGCCCTTATCGCTACGGGATCCCCTTTCCCGCCTGTCACATACAATGGCAAGGAGTACGAAGTAGCGGAATGCAACAATTCGACCTGCTTCCCGGGAATCGGACTAGGTTGTGTCCTTTCTCGCACCAAGCTGCTGACCGATAAAATGCTCGTTGCAGCCGTCAAAGCCCTTGCCGCACAATCTCCAGCTCTAAAAGATCCCGATAAGGGATTATTGCCAGATGTTGTCAATGTCCGCGATATATCGGTCCATATTGCTAGAGCTGTAATCAAGCAGGCAGTCGCAGAGGGACTCGCACAGGAAAAGGACATTCCTGATGACGAAGATGAGCTGGAGGAATGGATCCGTGAGCAGATGTGGGATCCGGTATATCGGCCCCTTAAACATGTTTCTCAGCATGGTGCTTCAAGACATGCTAAGGGTGAGATGGGCATCGCTGGCTCAGTTTCTGACAGCTGAGGATTTATGTCGAGCGTGTCACTGTCGCTGTGATGATTCCTTTTTGTTTTTGTAGCTTATACGATAGTGTTACTTTAATGAGTCTTTCTCCTTGGAAGCAAGAGATTGCTTCAAGACAATGTTCCTGTTTATTGTAAACCTTCACCCATGGCCTAATGATAGTAAATCAGCAATATCTGTCTATTGCGAGTAGTGGGGGCTCATCAATACGGCGCTACATCTGGAAATTATCCGTATTTTTATTTCTAAGTTACTAGTTTCTTTCAGAATCTGGTGGCATGAGTTTCGAGGCATAATGAAAGCCATTACTCCAAGATCCCTCTAGAGAGAACGATGATGAGTGTAGGGTTGGCGGTATTGAGTCACTGACACGTATTGTATCATTGACTCATAAATCATTCACGCTGTTGATGTTCCTACTGTTTGGAATGATTCTTGTTCGTCTAGCTCAAGGAGTGGTACATGTCCAGTATATTGGCTTAAGCTCATACCCAAATCTTTGATCTATCTGAAAACACATATACGGGGCCGGCCAAGCTGCCAGGCTTTTCCGTTTATACTAAAGCCTAGTCTAGATTTTATGATTACTGGTAATCACTGAATGGGACCTTCAGATGTTGGTAGACTGCTCGACTGTCTAGTTTCAATGTTCATCGAGCAGCGCGGGTTGCTAGTCCTAGCTGATGCTCGCTTACACTGTTAATAAATCTGCTGTTAATTTGGAGATCTGGAAATCCGGCAAGATTCTTCTTGATGAGCTCTCTCAAAATAGTGCTAGAGTAGCTGGAGTAATAGTGCCCCAACACTGGTTTCAATGGTTGCAGGAATGCACTTGTCTAGCGTGAGGAAAGTCCCGCCACCAAGGTTGTTACCGCTCGCTTCATGAAGCGTAGCTTATTAACCTCCACAGAAATCACAAATCAAGAATGGATTTAAATCTCTATATTCAATACTTCCTTCAGATTATAGGGTCAATGTTTGTGTAATTGCTAGCTTTTGCCAAGTAATGCCAGTAAAATCCTGTATGGAAATCCTTCCGGACTGATGGACAAGCTCGTTCAGTGCGGGAGGGCTAAGCGGCTCGCTCCCGCAACGTTTTCAAGACGTTAAACTAAGCACAAACGGCTCGACGCTCTCAACGCTCTAAAAACCAAGCATGGAGTTTGTTGGCTAGCATCATTTGTGACGAGCGGACGTATTATTCAGTAACTGCTGGCAAGAATGACTCTATCGCAATGGTATCTGAGTCTCACAATCAGCTTACACAACCCAGCTTTTTGAGAAAGCCGTGGTTCACTCAGTTCCCAGTGTCCATTATTTATTCTCATCCAACTTTCTGAGCTTGGCAGTCACTGTTTCAAAATGTAACGCATCTACTTTAATCAGCCGCCACTACTTAGACCTGTGTTTACCAATACCCTCCAAACATAGCAGTAACAACAACAATCCTTCTAGCGACACCCATCTATCATATCAGATGGATTTGAGCTTATATGCTTGAAGCAATACAGCATTACCATTCGTCTTTGAAAGACTCGGGCCACCACACCATAATATCCGCAAGATCCAAAGCTTGAGCTAAAAACTTAGTTGTATGTATCTGACCTCTGCTAACTGTATCAATACTGCATTGTGTTTTTGTACGTGCTCCTTGCTAATCATTGGCTCTTGAATCCTGCTTGGTTTGATATTTCTTTTCCGGACTTTCTCCCAGGACGTTCAACGTATCCACCGTCGTTCTTGATATTGCATTCATATTTCCTCAATTCCTGCTTAACTCTTATGCGTTTTCTCGTTGATTCTGGCTAGATATCAACATCATTTCATCTTGTTCCTGAATTTCTAGTTGTTTCTTCTTTGAATTTATTTTGTTTTTGCATCTTTGATCGAGTTCTCTCGGGGACTTCTACCCGTTTAGTTGCTATATGGCATACCAATTCCGGACGTCTTCAATCCATCTACACATCAGTGTTACCTAGATTCAACCATGTTGGATTTTATAACTCTTATCTTCTGCTCTATCTGCTGTTCTTTCTAGATTGCCTTCTTGTTTTCGCTGTCTTGTCATGTCTCTGCCATGATCTGAGGGTAGTAAGCTACTCTCACAAGTCTGACAATGTCAAAACAGATAGTAATCTCGAGAATCCTCAATGTCTGGACTTCATCACGTCTACTTTTTCGTTACAACTCCAGTTGCTCCCGATTCTTCTAAGGAGCTTGTTGTCCGCGACATATCAACTCCTCCCGTCCCAAGTAACGTTACTGACGACAACATAATAAACCGTAACGACTACACGACACCTGACAGCAAGGATGACAAGCTGGTAAGATTTCCCTCTGACATTTTTGGCCTATATTAAACCATAGGTAGTGTGAGGAACTAGACGAACGAAGCCCATATACAGGTCCATGGAACCAGTGGTGGCCTGCTCATCTCCCGACGATGACACATAAGGGAAAACTAATCCCCAAGCTCGATTTGTTCCAAGAAATTGATATTCTATATGAACCAGATCCTTGGGATATCCCATGGGAGTTTCTGGTCGACAGGGATTTCCACCCCGACGGAACTAAAAAGTCCCTGACCATTATGCGGCTACACTTTAACGATGTTGAATGGCGGCGGCCGTTCAGGTCTCTCTCCTTGAATTATTCTATTTCTGGAATGCGAGGCCCCTGTGTCGAACTAAGAGGCGAGAAGTTCCCTGATCCACGTGAGATCCCTATTCCTAAGTTTGTCGACGGGAAGTACGTTGGCGTTGGACCGTCTGCTCTCGAACGGAGAGAACAGGGCCTTCCGCACCTACCAATCAATCCAGACTATCGTCCAATGTCAGCAAGCAAGAACGAGGACAGAAGTGGAGAGCTCACGGTAGACGAACTTCTCCGCTTCTCAAGAGAAGAAGGCTTACAGAAGAAGACTTGGGAGGAGCTTTTCTACAAAGAGTGTGGGTGGACTCCTCAGTCCGGCAAACCAGCACCCACACCAAGAACGACAATGGTGTACGACAAAATGCTAAGAGATAGAGGCTTACTTCCTCGCCCACCATACACTCACGCGGATTCTCCTCACTTGCAGGAGAAACTCCAGCCATCCAAACTTACGACGCACACTCGACATCCATTTTCTCCACCACACGACTCCATTTTATCCATGAATTGGAGGAAATCGACCTCTTTGGAGAAGGTCGAATCACCACTAACTCCACCTGCGACACCACCAACATTTCTACCCGCCAAAGCGCCTGGTGCTTGGAGATCTCTTCAGGCTCATTCGTCTCGTCCCGAACGGTCAAACTCGCCAGAAAGTAATATTGATTCTGTGACAAACTCTTCCAGGGGCTCTGGATCATGGAGATCCAAGGAGCCAGAAGAGCCGACCAAGTACAAAAGGGTCCGATCACACGCCGACGAGGAGAGGATTGACCAGATCAGGTCTCTAAAGAGCTGGCGTTGAACCATATGCATGATTCACTTCTTGCTCATCACATGCTTTCAAACATAGTTAACCTCAAAGCACACCGGGTTCAATAACCCATCAACCTCGCAACACACCATTTCTCAATGAGAGGGTTCTGACAACAAAACTCGGTATGACAGCGAAAAACTATAGGTATATAACGTTAGAATAGACTTGTTGCAGATAGTGTCACACAGAATGCATCTGATTGGTTGGTGTTTTCATTACATGACAGATTGGAGCTCAACACCTACCGCCGCCGTGCTGCTTTTGCGTTTAGCATGTAACTTCCATGACCTTCCTTTTGTCTTTGATTCCTTTTGTAGCTATTTAACTTGACTACATCCTCTGAATAGCATCACATTTACCTATTTTATTGTGCATTTGATGAAGTGAAGAACCTCCACTCATCAGATGGTATCTCATTGACTTTACGACGAAAGCCTAACTACTCCAAAAGCTCGATATTACCGATATTCCAGGACACCACTTTCGACAGTCTCGTCAGTTCTAGGGACGAGGAGAATCCAAAGGGCTCTTGCCTGGGTAAGGGCGGAAAAGCAGTGAAGTACGTGGAAGATCTCTACGTATAGGTAGAGATTAGGAAAGGATAACTTCTTGGGAGAGAGGTGGCAAATGTGAAACCTCATGTTATCTTCGTTCCTCGGGTGTTTTATATGCAGGTCGTACGATGCTTCAAGTTCAAGAAGGAGGAAATGTGGTTGGAAAACAATGACTTCTAGCAAAGCAAAGGGGATTTGCTAGCATAGGTTAGAAATATCCATCACATCTGTTGTTGGGTCAATGTGCACATTCGTCCTCAGAAAAGAAATCCTGGAAGAATTCAGGTGACGGAAGGACGTTGCTGCCAAGGCTTCTCCGATCCGTTGATCTATCATCCCTCGCTTATGTTAAGGAGTTTATCCACAACAAGGGCATACAACCTCGATCTGCAGGAAAGACCAGTTCATACATTCATACCGTAGTTGTTTGATTTACTATATTAGACCTATGTACCCAGCACGATCTATCCCACCCAAGGCCCAACATCGAAACCCGATTCGATTCATAGCGCAAGCAATTTATCATGTCATGGGAGGAAACCCTTGCCCGCTCCAATAAACTATATATCATATCCAAGACCAAGTAACATTCATTACAAGCAAAAGAGGAGAAGTAGAGCAAAAGTAAAAATGAAAAGAGAAGTCTAAATCCAAGCACTCCCCGCGAAATGCTTAGGACAATGCACAAACCAAGACGGCAGACATAAGACTCAGCCATCCGAGAGCAGTCGAGCCAGAGACCTTAGGAGCAGCACTCGCCGTCGCCGGCATGCCTCGCTCGACATCCAGCGAGACGCTGCGAGCCCAGAAAGTCACATTCTCCCCCCCGGCCGAGTGAATGGCCTCACTGCCCCACTGCACGAGGCCCAAGTAGAGTGATTCCTCGATATACTCCTTCTGCCAGAGGTAGCTAAGCAGGGGGCTGACATCAGCGTTGAAGCTGGTCATATTCTTGGACGGGTGCCATGAGTAGACGCTCTGGTTGTTGGTGTTGGAGCCATGGTACAGCGTGTAGGTGGTACCGCCGACCTTGAGGGACGGGGCCGTGGCGCTGATGCTGCTGGTGTAGCCGATGGGCGACACGCCGCCGTAGGCGGCTTGCCAGATCATGACTTCAGTACCGGCGTAGGTAGCGGATTGCGCCGATGTTGGGGATTCATCCAACCAGAGATCCAGCGCTACGTCGGCGCGCACGTCAATCGCGGCAAGAGAGCTTGCTGTGGTGGTGCTGGTGGCATTCGCTACTTCACCGGGGGTCATGGACCAGGAAAGATCTAGTTTCAGGGAGGAGAGGTTGCTGAGTTGGATAGGGAGGACATCGCTGTTGAGATTGATATTGGGAAATGAGTGGACCGTTGTTGCATTGTAGGATGTACCTGCCCACTGCCATGTTGCGGAGAAGGAGGTTGAGTTGGTTGCTGCCGTATCATTGAGCGTGACCTATGAATGCTGTTAGTGATGCGTATCTGAACCATCCACGTCACAGCAACCTGGCGGTGGCCGGAAACCGAAAATGGAACATAGGCGAAATGATATCAGATATTCTATATCGAGAACATCCCTTCATAGTTTATGCCCGGTTTCCAGGAGACTGAAGCACAATGGCATCATGCTTGCATCGTTACGCTCCTCCGAATCCCCATCGTACAACTCACTCGAGAGCGATCGGGCTGCCTATAATAAAACCGGTAGGTGGGATGGCGGTACCCTCACGTTGCCACCAACCGGGATGTGGCATACGATACCAGGTGAGACGTTGAAGGCAAAGATCTCATTTGTATCTCCACATTACTGACGACATGGTGAACCGATCGCTGCTTTAAATAGCCTTCATAGATTTTTGGGGCCGAGAAAATCCCCAACCCACGGAGTCGGAAAATATCTTTTGCGGCCCCCAACCAAAAAAGATCGAAAAACAAGTTGATGCAAAGAGACGAGTCTTAGGCTTACATTCATACATTGGAAGCCACTGTTGTCCATACCCCATTGGTCAGTCAGGTAGGTGTATCTCCCTGAGTTGGTGGTCGCATTTTTGAACTGTTCGCACATAATCTCGGTCGTCTGCGCAGAAGCGACGCCGGCGGCCAGCAGCAGTGAAAGTGTGTAGTTGCGCATTGTCGAGGAGCTTTGATGGTGGAATGTCGCTTGCTCGCTGGGATTTCTAGACAATCGAATTGTTTCTGGAGGTTTGGTGACGGTAGTCTTATGAAAATTAAATGTTAGAAGAGGTTCACTTGGGGGCGAACTACCACATACCAGAATCACACTTATTCTCGTGTTATTCGCTTTTTGCTGTCTCACAAGCGAGGGGTTTGGCAGCAAATAAGTATTAGATGCTGGGATTGACAGGATGACGAGGCAGCAGAGGACCGTCAACGTAAATATTGTAGGCCAGCTGCTCAACAATGGATAGTTCAGAAGAGGTGGTGAAAGGTTGCTCTGCGCCAGAAAGATGGAGCAACCTGGGAATGGGAAACATGATTCCTTGATTCTATCGCGTGGATGCGGATGTGGATGTGGCTGGCGATACAGTAGTCCAACTGATCGACACTTGATATGATCATTTCGCTGCAACTGCGATTCAAAGCGCATCAGCTCACATCCTGGCAACGTGTGTCAGGGACTTCAGATAAAGTGGTCATACAACGGTGAAGCAGCACACTGTGATGCAGAAGGCATGATTCAATACATCGCCACTCTGCTGCACTATCATCTCACGCAACAGACATATCAGGGCAGCCAGGCTTTAGATGAAGGGTTGGCAGGAACAGGGGAGGCAGATAAGCTACAGACACAAACCGGACTGCAGCAAGGCAAGGTACAGGCGAGAGGGCCATCGTTGCTTCTTCCAGCTGCACAGTGAAACGGAGACGTATATGCAATATTTTGAGGTGGATGTAAGTCTGGTGTGATGGAGCTCAGCGGTGATGCCCATCTCAGAGACAGCAGCTGCCCCTTGCCAGAGATAACGAATGCGAGAGAATATGCGTGCAAGACAAGCAATTTTGAATGTGATAGGTAAGCAAGCTGCGGGAAGGGAAAGGAGCGTATTGTAATGAGGGAGATTAGGTGCAGATTAATACGACTCTGTACGCTCCTGCACTGTATTCTCCGGTCGCGCACGGCTGCAAAACTCGATTGAGAACAGAAGCATCCATAGTCAGCCTTCTCCGGGTTGTCAAGTCTGGTCCCCTCCGGCCAGGTGCGCACTGTCACTGGCTGACGGCCCAACTGCCGGGACTAGGCATCTTTAGGCAATGCCTCGGAACGTCAGGCATGAGCCCTTTCCCATCGCTAGTCCATCATCATCACCATCATCATCATCAACAACAACATCATACTGCGTGTCACTTGGGCTATGCAGCAGGTTTGGCGCTTTATCTACGTGCATGTCTCCATTGTGAACCACGCCAACTTGGTTCTTGGTCGTGTTCGGGGTGCAAACATCTGCTTATCCACTTTTCCTTCTGACGCCATGAGGTACGCGTCGTTGACCCGCAATAACAGCTTTTCACCTGGGTGCTATCTGGCAACCCGGCACCATCAGATGAACTGAGTAAGCGATACTGCACTCCTATCTGCCGACGCGGTTTGCGCTGTTCTTTTTTTATATGGTACGGGGCCCACGCCACGTCCCATGCCCTTCTGGGAAGGCTTCAGGCCAATCTTCGATTCTTGGACAGCCCTCATGGAAAAGCGGATGGGCGGGCGGCCTTGCGATTGGCCTTTCCGCGCGATGTCTTGATGAGATCTATCGCCATCCCATGGCGGAAGCCGATCCGCTGAGATGTTTCGAAACGTGCAGACGTTAGCTATGGCGACGCCAAAAAGTGGCTTTCGTTTACCCATGCTTCCGTCGTCCCAGTCCACGCGCGGAACGAGCCAGCGTCAAGGTCAGGACTCGGTCGTCGGCGTTTACTTTGCAGACCTCATATTGCATATCCATATTGCATATTGCATATGACACGGTTGTAGCCCCAATGGCACCCAAAGTCCTCGAGACAGGGTCGAGGGAAACACCGTAGAGGATTAAGCGAAGCTAGATAACGAAAGATCTTGCCGGCGCCCCTGTACGGTATGGCATGGCTCGTGCATATGATGGTATTGTGAGACTAACACTGAGTATGGAAGCATCAAAGCCCCCAATCTTGGGCGACTTCATTGGAGCCATGCAGAAAATGGATGGAGAGCAGCCATAAAGGGAACTGCGCTTAGGTGGATCTACTGATCTAGACTACCAGCCATACTCTCCTCGATAAGAATTTTGGATGGTGCATTTGTGACAGCTATTGTGAGCTACACCAGCGCAACTAGGGATGGCAGTCGACTCCGAGAAGAGTGAGTTGAGACGAGCTTGTCTGACCCTTTCATTTCCAGCACTCACCCTGTTGCCATATTCGAATTGGGCATGTGGGGGGAGGCATGGTCTACTCATGGATGTGGCGCCGTGATAGAGTCAAGGATGAGCTGTCTCTCTTCCTGGTACGGGGATCCCCAACCGACCTTCGCTCATGACCTGGTCAGGAAAATGGTTACATCGCACGCAGCAGAGCGAATCTGTCTGATTGCTGCAATACCAGGGTGGCAAGCATTACGGGCCTGGATCCGCCGACTGCACGCAGCGCTCGTGAGTCCCAAAAGCAAGCTATGGTCCCAGTTGACCGCAAGACGCCGTCGTTCGTGCTGCAAGGCCCACATTACGGAGTCGAGGATGCTTCTTTCAGAGGCTGATCTATAACAAGTTTCCAAGAATCCTTTAAGTTTAAAGGTTCAGCCCGTTGTGCTCCAATCTGCATTTTCTTGGTTAAATTCGTTGTCTCACCTCCCCGTCCCAGCAATCTTCAGCTCCTTCTATACATTCGTTCTATTACCCTTTTGCTTGTGCTGGAGCAGCAAACATGTCCGATTTTCATTTTTCTGGGCCGGGCTCACCAACCGCCCCTTCTCGCAATCAGCACTCATATGATCCCCTCGCCGGAGGCAGTCGGCCTACCACTCCTGGAGGCTCATTTAATAATTCCAGGGCTTCTTCGCAGGTCTTTGCTCAAGGAAATGCCTCATCAGCATATCTTCTGGAAGGTGACATTGGCTCGTCCGTAACATTGGACTCACTTTATCACGGATTGCCTCAGAACCCCCAGCCAGCTTTCGTGCGTCGAGGTTCGACTACTTCGAGTGCATCGTTCGAGGGCTCCACGGCATGCCCGACGCCGATGCCACATGATGAAAAAAGTCCATTGCGAACGATCTATAACCATAATCAGAGCACGACGTCTTTTCATTTACCGCATGACCCAAGGCTATACAAGGTCGAGACGATTCATAAGCATGACGATGTCGAGTTGTTGTCCAACTTCAGGCGCACCCTATATCGCCTATCGCCATTGTTCACATTGCTGGCGGTTGGCTCATACTTCCTGTATTACGCATACCGAATTCACTGCACGATAATATCTCAACAGGCGTATGGGAAGACCTACGTGATGGCTTGGCTTTTTATCGCTGCTGAGGGATGCGTAGCTTGTAATTACCTACGCCTTCACTGGTCACTTAATATACTGACTGGTTATAGGTCCTGCATTACTGCATCAACTTTACCAGATGCTTTCGATTCGTGGCCGCTCCCGACCCAGGCTTCGCCTTGTTGGTGACGACTGCCCGACCATTGATGTCTTCATCACCTGCTGCGGCGAGGATGTCGATGTTGTACTCGACACCACACGTGCAGCATGCGCTGTGGACTATCCCAAGGATCGCTTTCGTGTCGTTGTACTCGACGATGGTAAGGATGAGAATTTGCAGGCTGCCGTCGAGAATCTGAGCTCCGAATACCCCAACTGTTACTACTATGCACGAATCAAGATCAAGGGCGTTCCTCATCACTTCAAAGCTGGCAATCTGACTGGTGGTACTGATTTGTCGACGAAGCTACCGGGAGGTTGCGGAGAATATATCGCTGCTCTTGACGCCGATATGATTCCTGAGCCAGATTGGCTACGCGCAATTGTTCCCCATCTTATCCAAGACGATAAGATGGCACTTGTCTGCCCCCCTCAGGTATAGGTCAATTTCCTTGTGTACATTAAATATATGCTGATGCTGCTTGTAGCTCTTCTACAACATCCCCGACAATGACCCTCTCGTACAATCTCTGGACACATTCGTACACGTAATGGAACCAACAAAGGATGCTAACGGAGTAGCTTGGTGCACCGGAAGTGGATATCTTATTCGAAGGGCCGCCCTAGAAGATATAGGAGGCTGGCCGGTTGGATCTCTGGCTGAAGATACTTTCACGTCGTCTCTATTGCTCGGCTCCGGCTGGAAAACGGCTTTCTGTCACGAAGCCTTGCAATACGGAACCGTCCCTGAGACCTTCACCGGTCATCTTAAGCAACGAACACGCTGGACACTTGGTACGCTCCAAACGGCGCTGAAGTTGAAATTCTGCCTCTTTGGCGACCTGGTCAAGGGCATGAGCTTCTTTGCTCGCTTATCGGCGTTCGTCTTCGCCATCGATGCTTTCTTCAAGATCTTCCTGTTAATGGCTCTCCTTACCATTCCCATTGTCCTGATCTCTGGTGGCCAGCTTGTGGCTTACTCGACAACCTCGCAACTCCGATGGCAACTAAGATTGTGCTTCATCTCTCTGGTGCTTACCCGACTTAATGAATGGATCACTTACCTTCCATCCGGATACCGCCTGGCGCAAAGAGACACTGGTGCTCAAATGTGGATGGCTCCCTACCACGCCATGACTATCATCAGATCATTTATTCTTCCCACCTGGCTCGGAGGCAAGACTATGGCTTTCTCCAGTTCTGGCTCGGTCAAGTCGGAGCTGAACGAGCGAGACCCAGCAACACGCGCTCCGCTTTACCTCCGCTTGAAAGTTTTCCTTTGGGACTGCGACGTGTACTTGCATCTCCTCTATATCCTTTTCGTGGTCGCCGCCGTGACCTTGTCCACTGTTACGGGAGTCCTCAAAGCGACATCGGTCAACAATTGCCTCGTTTATCTGATGACGCACGCCTTCTGGCCGCCATGTCTGTGGCTCATCGCCCTCTCAGCCTGCGCAACTCCGATACGATACTGTATCTTCCCACCCACGATGCCTGACCGCGAGGATCTCCTGGATCGCGATCCCAAGACAGGAATTGCGCGGCCCAAGGAGCATTGGAAGAAACAACGCTATGCCCCGACCACGTTCTGGCACGAGCTGCAATACTCCACCGTCACCGTCTACACGATTGTGCTTTTCTTTGGAAGTTTCTTCGTCAAGGGCATTGATCTCACTAAATAATGTCTTTTCTTTTTCACACTCTCTAGATTTCATGTACCGGCGCAATTGTTTACTTTTTCCCCTTTCTGTATATACATGTAAAGGGGCGCAAAGCGGGCGTTCAGCTTTTTCCGGCCACTTTTTCGTTTAAGACATCCACAAATTTGATTGCTGGGTGGATACACAATACATATATGCAATGTACAAAGATGTCGTTCCCATGGTTGGAGGTAAATTAGTATTTCGACTGCAGACAGGAATATGCAGATCGTTTGAGGGAATAAACATAGCCAACAGACAAAAGATGGTGGAGCACTAGAATGTAATGTCAAATACAAAATCAAAAATCACCATGGTACCTTGTGTCGTTATCGCGCTACCCTGTAACTATAGTGGGTGGCCGGTGAGTGCAGGCTCCTCAAGCCAAAGTCAAGCCCATCCAAAGTAAGCAAAACCCCAATACGACACGTCAAACGTACCTACCTAGTACCGAACTCACCACTCGTACCCCACCAACAAGCGCGTATGTGCCATTTCTCCAAAAGCAAAGCAAAGTCTCAAATCCACAAGCCCTCATAGAAATGTCAATCCACACCTAACTCGCACAACAATCACCAACCAAGCCCGCCGAACCAACAAAATCACACGACAGAAGTCCCACAGACAAGCCAGAGCCAACCTAGGCACAACCCAACTCCCCCAGCCCCCCCCCAGCGAAGAGATCAACTGCACCGACAAGGCCCCTAGCAGGCAAACATACTGCGAAACAAGCAAGCAAAAAAAATAAGAAGAAGTTAGGGGAGGGGGGGAGAGAAAAAGTCAAGCGAGCCCGTCGCGTAAATGACTTCCGTTGCGCGCAGCGCAAACCATGGAAAAAGGGGGAATAACACGCCGATCTCAACGCCGCTGCGCCACGCCACGCCATGTGCTTTCGGATGGAAAGGGCTTGAGGCAGGTACGGGTATGAGGGAGCGGGCCCCGGGTGTGTTTGGAATTAAGCCGTGGTGTGGGGTGTCTATGTGATACTGGGAAAGAACTGGATTAAGTGTTGCAAACACAGTAGTTCTTCGACGACGGTCTTGAGAGTGATTGGCTTGGATAGGTGAGTTGGCAGGGGTGCAATACCCTGTCTGTTTTCCCAACCCTAGGATCGCGAAAAGGCCTTTCTTTATCAAGGAAACGAAGTTCACGGACCTCGGCAGATGCAATTGGCTAGGAAATACTTTGGTCGAATACTTTATATGAATCCATGCAGAGAATGTAATGTCAGATCACAAGCAGTGACGAGTTTGAAAGAAACCAGGTATCCATTGTATGGAGTTGGAATAGTATCGCTATATCATCGATCAGGCCGTGCAGCAATTAGCGGCTGAATCGCACCCCATTTGCTCCTTTTGATTCATTCTTTCCATGTTTGGCTCCACATGATGATGCACAAGATACAGGATATCCCTCCCAACCTTCGTCAATCTGGACATGCTCGAAGTCGCTCAAATCTATTTTGTTGTAATCGTCCAGCTTCTTGTTACCTGCGTTGCCGTTCACACCTTGGGAGTGCTTTTCGGCCCCATTGAGATGCGAACGTTGTTTTAGCTGTGCTTGGTGTCCCAAGACTCTCTCAACCACACTGAGTATAGCCCATACGATAACCATAATCATGACGATCAAATCCACTATATGGACTAACCACCAAATGTGCTGTGTTCCCAGAGCGCAGTTGACGAACTCATACTTCCATTCCCAGGCTTCATAGTCAAACCACAAAGATACTAGGCCCGCATTTCCACCAAAGTCGCCCATCATGCTTCGCACGGTGGCTTCTTGTATTCCAGGCAAATCTGTGCGGGAAGGGAGGTTCTCAGCTTGCGCATCCCTGAGGCGCTTGGCTTGCCAAGGAGGAAGTTCTGGGCGTGACACAAGATGTTCAGCCAGAACATCCTCGGAAATGAGCTTTTCGTACTCCTCGTTGGCCAATTTGAATGAGGTTTGGTTGATAAAGTGGTAGATATCGCATCCTTCATGATCATGGCCATTCATAATCAAGCCCCTTCTCCCCATACCACCTCCATCGGCATTTGGTGACCCGCTCATACCAAAAATGCCTTCCAAAAAGCCCTTGCTTGCATCAAGTGACAGATGGTTTTGTTCCTTTACTCCATGGCCAGATCCGTCTTCGTAAAAGTCAAAGAAAGGCCCGTCCACGCAGATTCCCGCGTCTTTATACAGAGGGATGTGCGTGAGCACAAGTGTAAACAGAGCCTTGCGAGTAACTTTGTGAGATGTCGTAATAACGGTGTTCAAAAAGTTATACGTCTCATCTTGCAACTCTGACGAGAATGCTGGTGTATCGAGGTTCATATCGTTCAGAAGAACAATACGAAGTTCGGGGGGTTCTCCTGGAAGGTCTACTTGGTCGGAAGAAGTCTGATTCAAAAGCTTCAAGTCCAAAGGCAAGTGGAATCGCAACTCATAGTTCGCCTTCCCATACATTCGGACAAATCGTGACAACCGCTCAGGTGTAAGGTCACCAGCATATCCAATATCATGATTTCCAGCAACGTTTATCAGTCTCCTCTTCCACCCCGCTGCGTCTTCTCCAAGTTCCTTTGTATGCTGGAAGTCGTCCGCAGGCTGGGACATAAGCTCGTCCGGCACTCGCTCCGCATGCCTGAACACCCTATTCCAAAATCTCCATCCTCTGCTCTCGAACTCCTCGTCGTCGATCCATTGGCTGCCCACAAGGTCTCCAAGCACCGTGACATGAGAAGGGTCGGTCCACCAATGCAGCTTCCGGTATATGTGTCCAAGATAGTAGTCATTTCCAACGTGATCGAGGCGCTTGCGGTAGACTTCGAGTGCGCGAGGTATATCGTCGAAATAGAAGTCAACCAAATCGTGAAGGCTGTGACGAGCCCTCTGCCAGGGGTCGCGGTTTTCGTTATTCAAAAGAAGATTGTTGCGCAGCTTCTTAAGATATGGGAAGGAGAGGGCGTTCGGATCGATCGAGGTATCCCCCTCCAGTTGTGGATCTCCTAAAGCTAGGAGTCGAAAAGGGGCTATTGCGGTCGCATCGTGCGAGAGAAACGGAGCGTGCTGTCGCACAGTATTGAAGTAGGCGGAGCTTGCATCTCGATCAGGAGCCGGAAAGGCACATGCATGGAAGACAGGGAAGGCGTAAAGATAGATGGTCAGAAAAAGAGAGACTGGCACTAGAAAGAGCAGTGCATTGCGCAAAACAAAAACTAGGAACATGTAGATGGCAGCATTGGAGCACGGCGATGTGCAAAATGTATAGTAGAGGAAGAAATCCGGGAGGATGGTGTCCAAGAAAAGAGAGAAGGTGGTGTTGTAATACAACGAGCAATGCGATGTGATGTGATATGTGAGTTATATGGAAGTTCGAGGCTTGACCGTCCGTCTACAAGGAGACGTGACGAGACGAACCAGGCGCGTTTTCAGATGAAGGTCACGTGGCTGTACAGGCTTGATTCGGGGGCTGCAAATCTGGTTGACCTAGTTGGCAAAGTATTTACTAAAATTCCTTGACGGTAAGGAGCCCCGAATCATTCACCAAATAAGTGACGTTATTATGGTTCAAATTGTCTTCGTGGAGAATATAAATTCTCGGGATTTAGATATGTAACACCCATAGTCTACCTGCTAGCCCATTAAAGTCACTTTCATAATATCAAGCGTATCCATCGTAACAATGACTAAGGTAAGCACCAAATGGTATAGCGTAAGGTCATAAATCTTCAATCCGTCCCATATTTCAGTTGCTCGGCAAAAGAGTTTCTACCACCAGGAGAAGAAATCCACCATCTGCTTCCATTTACAACATGTACATAAAGGGTTAGTCTGTATTGATACCGGAACTACACAAGTCGAGAAAGGAGCTCCTGTATCTGGGGACGAGCTTTGGGACTTGAAATGGCTTTATCACTACTGCGTCCTAGGTGTCAAAAATTAGTCGAGAGCAAGAGAAAAAAGGATGTGCTTCCTTTTCTCTCTGCTTGGAAAGACCCTACCATGCCAGCATCCATTGCAGGAACAATTTGCACTTCGCGAGCATTGGCGGTGATGGCAATGACTGGCACATGCCCCAAGATAGTGCGCTGCTCTTGAAGTTCCCGGATCCTGGCAACACACTCCAAACCTCCAATACGATGTCCTTGGCAAGAATGCAAGCGCTTCTCCTCCGTGGTTCGCAAGGGGTATGCTCCAGCCTAAGTTTCTCAGCTGCTCATGACTTTTTGGTTAATCAAATTATCTTCTACAATTAAGACGACTATATCTTGAAGATCACATGAAAAACTTGCGATTCGACGTACGCATAGATAAGGGGGGCGGTGAACTGAAGGAATTCAACCTTATCTTTGGCCCTTACTATTCAGGAGTCGCGTTACTTTTCTCTCGAAGTGATAGGTTGTCAATCGACCCGTTATAAAACTCCGGTAGCTGTGGCCGCTTAGTCGAGATGTAAAATCTGAAAAGCGTGCCAATCCCATATTCAGAAGAAACCCCAATTTGGCCACCTTGTATTTCTGCTAGTTCACGGGCATTGAATAATCCAAGACCAGAACGTCCGTATTGAACGTGAGTACGAGGCGAAGCTTGAGAGAAGCGCTGGAACAACATGGCCATCTCTTCGACAGTGAGACCTACGCCGGTATCCTGAACCGTAAAGTGGAGAAATACCTCTACTTCGGTCGAAGGAGTCCTTAGATTTCTGTCCGAATGTATCCTGGGAAGGGGAGTTGCACTCGTATCATCGTTGCTTGGTCTGTTCAGGGATACGCCTAAAGTCAGCCTGATACTCCTAGACTGACCGTGGCGAGTGAATTTGAGGGCATTTGTAACGAGGTTGATCAGGATTTGAAGAACCCGGCTAAAATCAAAAAGAAGACCATGAGGAGCAAGCTTATCCACCGAGTCGGAAGTTTTGACCTCCGCATCTATCTTCGCTGACTGCAATTCAGCCTCAAACATCCTGAGAGCATCACTAGCGAGTCGTGCCGGATGGACACAGGTTGATGTGATCTGGAGGAGGCTGGAGCTGGACGAGTACATCATCAATGATACCCTTCTGATGCTGAGCGCACAAGAGAATGGTGTTACTAGCATCGATATTTGACTCTATAAAGGTGGCGAGGTGTCCGCAGCATTCCGAAATGCGGCATTGACCAATACGGCCGCGATAGTGGCTGCAAATGAGGTCAATCACGAAAGTAGGACGCTCGTCGCTTCCCAGGAATTCACAAAGTTTAGTAGTCACGAATTCATCTTCTGGTTGTTGTGCATCCCCTTGTCTACCTTGCGACTCGCCCATCCTGCTAGTGGCGGTAGAAGTACTTGCTTTTCGCATGCATCGTAAAGACGCCTGGTAATGGGCAACGCTTCTCATATACTGTCTCAAGGGACAGTACCTACTTCACCTAAGCCATGGACGTGAGAAAAGCTACATCACTCCCACGGCCCACAATTAAATCATGTGATGCATCCTTTCGAAGAGAAGAGAGCGGCGACGGGAACCCGACTCATGTTGTGCAGGCAGGTAAGTTCTGCGATGTCTATACGATGAGGTTGTGAAGATGGAGCGCCAATACCATGGAAGTGCCCAGGGCGCCCTTACTTGGGTATGCGATTGGCTTATCAACGAGCCAAGGGCAGGAGTTCAGACGGCCTGGCCTGTTGATCTGCTTGCCCGCCATCGTGCCACCTGGCGTACCACAGCGAAGTAGTGTCATTTCCTTGGCTCGGCACGCGTCGTTGGCGGTGAGGCTGGGGTCACACTGGCTTGGAATGGATGAAAGGCAGTGCAATAATCGCCGTGCTCATTGGCGGGCACAGGTCCGCCTGACCAGCGCGCTCGTCTTGACGACATAGCACGCCGTGTGCGAGGCCTGCATGCAGACAAGATGCTCTTGCTGCAGCCGTCGATGGCTGCTTCTAGCTTTGTTCGGTGCAGAGGCATTATTACAGCCTTGGACTCAGCCCCGCGCTGTGCCGTCGTGCTGTACCACGGTCGGGCGAGGTGCGACAGAAGGAGCGGCCAATGTTAGCGCGGGCTGTCACCAAGGCGTCCCACTGCCCCATTGCCCCCGCACCTCTGTAACAAGCTCTTATCGTCCCCCGCTTGGAAAGCTTGTGCGATATAAGACCCTGCGACTCGCCTGCTAGGCACCGAAGATAAGCATCTGCATCTGCATGCTGCACTTCTCCTGCCTCCCTCAACACCGCTATTCAGACCTCAATTGATGACGTAGAGCCGTCGGTACGGGACAACGTAACATGCCTTCCAAGCTCCTCGAGAAGCTCAGCCTGGGTGGCAAAGACGAGAAGGCCGACATCTATCCCGACGAGAAGAAACAGGCCCTGGCGACGTCTGCTCCTGCGGTTGCTGAAGCGCCTCCAACCTACAGTGTCAATGAAGCTCCTCCCCCTGAAGTTGTCGAGCCCTCACCGGCCGAGCTCAATGCGGCTTTCAGCAACCTCACATTCGCCGAGCAGAGCCTCCCCTTCCCGGATGCCAACCAGTGCTTGGCTCATCTGAAGTTGCTCGCCGCAATCCACAACCTGAAGGAAGACGTTGGTTACACGGACGGTCTTTTTGGTCTCTGGGACTCACGGTGCGAGTCGGAGTCGGAGAAAGACAAGGCTTTGGCGACGATTCGCGAGAAGCGCTGGGCCTTATATGTGGCCCGAGCTGTCGAGCGCTTCGAAGCCTGGTGGATCGAGGTGCTATGCAAGAACGAGACTTCAACAAGACTCACGCAGAACGACATCTTAAACAGCAGCCCCGCGTTCAAGCAGTTCACGGAACAAGGTCGTTTGCAACTATGGACTACGTCAATGCTACCACCACTGGATGTGCTCATGGTGTGGCATGCATTCCTGCTCAACCCCCGAAACTATCTCGAGGATTGTATGCGCTTTGGTCTGAAAGACCTGTGGGCCACCGGTTTACCATGGACATCCGTCAACGCTGCCATCGATGAGCACTTCAACTACTCCGTACCCGAGGACGCACAGGTTCGGTTTGTAGCCAACACCAAAAAGAACTGGGAGAACGCCGACGATAGTTCAGAGAAGACTATTTGGTGCCCACGCTGTTCCCAAGAACTGCAAATTCCTTGGACAACTTGCAACAAGGATGAAAAATCTATCGGGGAACTTACCGGAAATGGCTATGGCGATCGTGAACTGTCCTTCACCTGCAGTCGCTGTGCCGGGGAGGTCACCCATGATCTCCTCCGCGTATCAAAGTTCAGAAAAGATACCGAGAACCTGCTACTCCATGGTTACCCACTGGGTGGTACCATCCTGGCTTCACGAACTGGAAACCCCGAATGTCCCACCTCTGCAAAAGACCGTGAACGGTTTGCTAATACTTTCCCCAATCGTTTGATGTCGATCGGATTGAGAACTCAAGTTTTGGAGCTCATCAATCAGAATCCGGATATGAAACCCACCATGGAAGATGTCAAGGCTCTCATCGAAAGGTCCATACAAGACAAGAACATTGTTCGGACGTGCAATGGCAAGTCTCAATTTGAGGCAGCCAGTCTGCAAGGACCAGAACGCGTGGCAATCCGGAAGATGATGTCTCGATACTGGGATAATACATCCGTCTTTGCGCTTGAGCTTGGTGGGGCTGTGATTCGACAAAGCGTTTTTGTCGACAAGATGTACAGTCTGGATTGGTTACACAGCCCGACTGCTCGACAAACTATGGATCGTCTTTTGATCAAGTACAGCCGCTTTGTGAAGATCATGGCCGAACACCCCTTACACGTAGCCGTTCCAACTCTGGATGTCGATCTGGGATGGCACACTCACCAGCTATCCCCAAAATCATATTACCAATATGTTAATGCGAGATGTCAGAAATTCATTGACCACGATGACAAGATTGATGAAGAACAGCTTTCTACAGGGTTCGAGTGGACCAGCAAAACTTATGAAAAGCTTTACCAAGAAGTTTACTCTGAGTGTACCTGCTGGTATTGCGAATGTACGTACACGGATAATGGGCCCCATACCGAGCTTTTTACTAATCATCTCACAGCTATCCGGAGCAAGACCATCTCGTCTAAGAGTAAGCTTTTCGGAACTTCGAAGCCTGAGAAAGCCTTGAATGACTTCTACGACTCTGGCGCAGCCAAGTTGTGCCCGCCAGATAACTCGGCACATATCTCGTCTCACAATGCGGTCCATGTGGAACGTTCTGATTCGCTCGAGAGGGTCCACGGTGCTTTGCGTGCTCGCCGAAGGCAGGAACTGGATATAGCTTACGAAAAGGCGTGTAAGCGAGCTCAAGCCAAAGGTCGGCCCGTTCCAGAACGCGATATGTACTATGGAGGGGCCTGGGGCTACCCGTATCTTATGTACGGCCCGTACATGAGCATGATGTATATGACACCCGGCATCTACTATGCTGGTGACCCGTGCAATATGGCTATGGGTGCTGGTGCTCCGGGTACATGTGCAGCCGGGACCTGCTCTGGTGGTGTTGCTGCTGGAGCCTGTGGCGGGCCTGGAGGTTGCAGTGCTGCAGCCGGCGGCTGCGGAGGCGCTGGAGGATGCGGAGGGGGTGGTGGTTGTGGAGGCGGCGGTGGATGTGGAGGTGGCGGTGGTTGTGGTGGAGGAGGATCTTAGATTTTGGTTTGGCTAGGGAGATTTTGTTGGTAGTTGGTGGTGTTCAGAGAGTATGCGCGGGTTAGATATCCTTTCTTTTCCTGAAGCTTACCTTTCTCGGTTGGCCGTCGCGAGTAATTCATCGACTATTCTTGGTCCGTATGGTTTCCGGTCATTAATGGCTGCTAATCTGGTGAATCTTCCACCTGTATCGGCTTTCAGCTCAACCTGAGACTTCAATGCCAATACGTATGCCAATCGCTTCGAGGGTAGAAAGCAAGCTGTCGTAGCTGCCGGTCACAAGACTCGGAAGCACCTGCCTCAGTCACCCAATATCATACTTTCTCTCTCTCTCTCTCTCTCTCGCTCTCCCCCCCTCCCTCCCTTACAGTGTGTATGAAGGTTGTTTGCTGATCATCGGACACACTTCCGCAACCGTGACGACAGGTAGCAGGACTCGGAGGCGGAGGTTTTGTATCACCTCCTTGCAGGTATCATCAATTTAATCGGATTGCTTCTCCGCCGGGCACCATCCCTCTATCTGCATATCGGTCTGCTCTTACTCCGTCCCAAACTCAGCCGTGCTCCGCGACGGACCATGTAACGAAGGGCAGAAGCCTCGAAACACGACGCCGCCCCGACCTGCTGTCATCACCATGCGGCGCAGGGCGCCTTCTCTGTATGTTCCATGCAAGCCATAGACCCCAAACTCCACTTCCCACAAGTCAACAGATAAGCTTGCATGGTTCGTCCGACGAACAAATCAGCATCGCAATCTGGCGTCCGGGATGCACAGAGCCGCTGTCGATGGGATTGGTCCCGCTAAGCCCCCTTTTCCGTGCAGGGACCATGGAAGCCTCGTGGAATGATTGTGGAAGGTTGGGAAGGGATGAACTGACAGCCCCGACGGGAAATGCACACCCTCCGCGCAACCACCCCAAAGCTGTGCAATGTCGCGATTTGACGTCGTCGGGATAGGTCCATTCATGAGACACCGCGTGCGGGCATGAAATGTCAACGCCTTCGGACCAAATCCATATCCCGGAATTGCCGTATCCTTCACCTCGTCCGAGAGACTGAGACCGTGTGGCACCGGTTCTCCACGCTGCTCGTCCGACGTGGCTTCTGCAGAAACACAATACAGCCGGGATAAACAAACGCATGCGACGCCCATTAGCTTATTGGTCAACCTTCCTTGATTCAAGACCCGGCAGGGGATTGTTTGTTTGTTTTGAAAGTATTGTACGGAGTATGTCCTTGCTCCGAGCGGGAAGAGCTTCAAGCTGCGCTCCAGGGTTGGCTGTTAGTCCATTGGCCTCAGCACGATGATCTGCATTGTACACTGCCCTTGAGGCACGGACGGACCGTCGGAAGGATGCTTGCATTGGTCACGGTACGAGCCTCTTGTCGTCACTCCAGATATGACGTTCTCGGCCACAACGTCCGTCTCCGCCCTGGGTGCCTTGCAATGAAATTTGAAACAAATCCAAGAGATGCCGGACCATAGCTTTTCCATGGGAATCTCGGTGGGCTTCATTTGCAGGGCCAGCCTGTTTTCCAATGGAAACGATCCTTGTCTTCCATGTGGTGACCTGCAAGTCAGCGCTTGGTCATCCACTAGTCAAGGTGGTATTGCAGCTGTCCAGGATTCGACAACCACATCTCGCCCTCAGCGTGTCAGCCCTGCAGGAATCTGCTGATGGTCTTTGGGAGACACCCACTCCATGGCTTATGTCCAAGGCATCTTATTTTGGAATATCGAGTCTTGTTTTGTTTATCAGTGTAACCATAGCAGAGGCCCGGCTGCATGTACTCGCCTCGATATGGACTTTTCGCCGCATGCGCTTGCATGGTGGCTTCTACTCTTCAAGCTTCCACGTTGAGACCCACGCCTAAACACAACAAGATATATTTAACACGACACCCCTTCTCACCTTCCATTTGGGGGCTTGCCTGCCCAGGGCTAGCAAGACTCTCACAGTACCGGCCCTTGTAGAGTGCGGTGCATGGCCGTGAACACGCATGAGGTCTCAGTTCCTTGCGAGAGCAGATGCATTAGCTGCAGCATCCGAAATGAGGTTCCATGATCATTTCGTGCCCAGACTATCTCCAGCAAGCCGTGCTGTCGCCATGAGTCTGGAGAGCGTGCACATTGGTGAACAATCTCCCTGCCACCCACAGGTGCGGTGCCGAGTATGTGGAGCACAGCCCCTGCTAGTGAGCTACCCGGGCAGCTGTCCGGACACACGGGGGACTGCAATTTACTTTCCAGCTCCCTATTTGCGGACCGACACTGGAAAGCTGATGCATCCACCCCAGGAAGGAACTCGACCAGATTCGACGCTGCGAGTGTGCTGGCGATCTTCAGCCTTCTGGTAACAACCCCTGGGAAACAACACCTGTCCGATCGCCGACGATACTTCTGAGCTAAGCAATCGCACACCCTATGGTCTCATCTGTGACTATTCCCATCAACTTGCTAGCCAAAATCCGCCTGATGCGGACCACCAAGCAGGGGTGGGTTGACCATGAGAGTACTGCACTCCACCCATAGTCTGCATTCCTTGAACGTGGCTTTGGTGTGCTTTCCCCATCAGATTTCTCTCTCCCCTATTCTCTGCGCTGGATGCCAGAAACCCAGGGCAGGCGTCAAGTATGAAATTGGCCCATATGCAGCGTTTCTTGATCCGTCTGGGATCATTCCTCAGGGAATGCCGTTCAGCCGGTCATTTGCATGCTGTTCGAAACGAACATTTAACCATGAAAGGTTGTTTTACGAGGCTCCCGTCGCGTGCTAGCAAGGGGAACCATCTCAGTCTGCGAGCGTGCCGTGTACCAGTAACTCGGTACCTGGATAGCACCTCGGAATCCGAGGTTGCCTGGCTGATCCTTCCTCATTAACCGCTCTGCAAACAGCATCTTCTAGAGCCCTAGCCATGGCTGCAGGCTCCTTGTACTTCTGCAAGCCATCATTTGAAACCCTCCTTTACCTCCTGCATGAGAGGCCATGTCCTTTCTAGCAGGGCTTGTGTTAGTAGTTTTAACTCGGACGTCGTTGCTGTGTCCGGAATCTGGAATGCCAGTGCAGCTTCCATAGCCTTGGAAAGGAGCTGGTGTCTGCAGCTACCCAAGCCACCCGCAGACCTCGTGGCCCCCTTCCCTGCTGGAAACCTTGGGGTTGATAAAGAGTTAGTTGCCACCAACGCTCTAGGTTTAACATCATCCATTCATACTCCCATTGCCACTTCGCACTACCAACATGAGCTACCAATCACATACCTACTTCACAGCTGAAGAGATCCTATCCCCCCATCGTTACAAGATCACCGAGTGGTACAGCGAGGACCACAAAACCGAAGAAGAGATTGTAGCCCTCTGTATGGAACGCAAGCTTTCTGTCAGGTACGCAAGTCCCACACAAAACTTCAAAGGATGACCGGCTGAAACGCAACGTAGTGTCGCACAGATCCATAATTGTTTGATTTCATGGTCGGTAATACCATCACCATATCAATACACAGCGCTGGCCGCTACCAATGGCCCTGCCATTCCCTATGCCCAAGAGCTCGTACCATCACCCATCACCAATGGAACCCTACCCGCGGACAATGAAGCAGGCCCAGCTCGACTCGAGCGCCAGGACTGTGACGATGAAGAGAGCTGCATCATCCCAAGCTTCTACAACCCAAGCTCAAGTCTATACACCTGCCAATATCCAGACACCGGCGCATTTCCATCTCACCAATGGTCGGATCATACAGGCCCTCGTCAACACGTCAACTACAACGAGCACGAAATTCTTGAAAGGCAAAGATCTTTTGACTCTTTGCCCTCCGGCCCAAGCCAACTCGAGATCTTCACGGCAGATATCCAGCCATACGAGAAGCTAGCGGTTGAACTTGAGAAAGATGCCGTTACGCAACGCCATCGCCGCCTCGCTTCGTGTAAGCGATCAGCAAGCGACGCTCGGCGTAATATGAAGCGGACGGGGAAGACCACGGGGAAGACCACGGGGAAGACCACAGGACGACTGGCGCGGCTTGAGAGAATGTTGAACAGGAGTGTAAGAACTATTTAATTTTTATTGAAGCTTGGTGGACGATTCTTGATTGGCGGGGGAGCGGGTCCATGAAACGGTGATGAACGACTTATGCCTGTACTATTAGCATAGATGGGATGGGAATATCATCGGAAATGGATATGGGATATGAATGACTGGACATCGAGCTGGAAGGAAACCCCGGATTGTATTATATAGCTTTGGTGGAAATGAATGATTCTTGTGCGGTTCAACGATTGTATATGCTTCCTTCGCTAAAAAGCATCTCAATTCTCTCTCACTCCCTTCAGTTCTCCCCAGAATCTGCAGGAGTAAAAGACAGAAACTCCCAAGCAGCCCATCTAAGGAAAACAGGAATTCCCAAGCAGCCAATGTTCATAAATTCATTGAATCCTTCGCACCCAAGTCGGTAGCACTTTCCATCTCTCTCACACACAACCCGCGCAATCAGGGCTTACCTGACATTCAGCCAAACTACACAGAGGAAAGACATCATCAGCGAAAAGCTCAACACATGCATACACACACACACACACACACCATCATCAGTCCACGCTACACCGACCGAAACCCAGACAAACCCAACCCGAACCCGGTTCAAAAAAAGAAAATAACAAAAACCACAAGCAAGGAAGCCACTCACGCGTCTGAATTCGGCGGCTCGACGTCACACAAGCAATAGGGCATCTTGCAAGGCGGATCCGCGCGCAGCTCCAACAGCGCCGCTGCCGCGCGCTGGACCATCTCCACCATGTTCCCGAGGGCCGTGGGCGCGGCGAGCGAGCTGGGGACGAGGAAGAAGAGAACGAGGGCGACGAGGGCGCCGCAGAGCGGGTGAAGAGTCTTCATGCCTGCCTGCCTGCCTGCCGGGAAGGTCTTTTTATTTGATTTAAGGTTTTCGAGGAACGGAGGGAGTTGGGGTGGTGTATGAGCGATGGTGGGGGACGGGAGAGGAGGGGAGGTAAAGGTATTTGAGTGTTGAGTGAGGAGGCGCAATGAAGGGGGCTGATGATGGTGCTGAGCCTTCTTTTTATACCTCCGCATTCCTCGTTCTTTTGGGGGGCCGTCTTTCGCTATGCTCTTTCCGCTATGATGCGTCGTTCTCTCTCTCGCTCTTTTGCTCTCTCAGAATGGGATGGCCTCGACTCGCTCGCTCTCACGCACTCATTGCCTTCCTGCCGGGACAACCAATCCGCGAAGTGCCCCGCGAGTGACAAGAAGGAGGGGCAAAAAAGCAAGATATCGTACGAAAAGTGTCGATGTTCGACAGAAATGTGCGAGCTAGTTGACACTAGGTTGCTGGTTACGCATCTTCTGCTGCGTTTGTTTGCTTGCTGGCTTGTACATACGTACAGTACATGCATGCATGCATACGCGCAGCGAAAGATCGGAAACCTTGTGAGAAAATCAAGGCAAACAAAACAATCTTCTGGTTCTCCTCTACTCTCCTCTCCGCTCTTAAGTCATCCAGTCATGTCGTATCATACATCGAGGCCATAAGAGGAAATGATTTGATAGAGGGAGGAGAGAGAGAAAAAACAGTCCCCATTCTTCAGCGCCCCCCCCCCCCAGAGAATCTTGCGCAGGCGGGCGGAGAAAAGAGGGAAGTCCAAGACGAAGTGCGTGGTAAGCGACCGCGGTTCGGAGAATGCGAATCGGAAGACTGCATGGGAGAAACTCAGTTTTTTCTTTGTTATTTTTTTGGCACTTGTGCATTTGCATCTGCATTTTGCATCTCTATTGTTTCTTATTCTTCTTAGTCTTCGGTTTTGATGGGCTGGGTTGAGGGCTGTCTTTTCTGGTGTCGTTGCTTGACAAAATGCTGGGGAGGGCAGGAAGAGATATCCATATTTGGACCAGGCTGGCGGACATAGATCACAAAGCAATCGAGAACTCATGTGTCTGAAAGGGAGAAAACCAGCCAAATACAACTTCTACCCAGATTCGCCGATACCGCCCATTGTCGAAGGATACGATGCGTCGAATGTGGTCATATGGGTAGATCATTCCCTCATAGCTTGACGCAGCCAACCGAAAGGAATGAAGTACTCGGAAACAAGGAATAGGCACGCGCACTTCGGGACAACAAGTCGGTATTACTAGGACATATATTGTACAACTGAGCATATTCTATCTAGCATCAGTAAAGAGACCGGTAAGTGCTTCGCCCGCGTCTGATTCAGAACCCGCAAACGCTATTAATGCCCGATGAAGTATGTGCGCCCACCGGCGCACTTTTGAGAGCTGAGAGTAGAGGCAAAGGATGACTTCCTCCCCCTTGTGATCGACTCCCCAAATATACAAAGAGGGTGGATTTTCAGTGGCGGATTTACTGAGATCCTTCCTTTGGTGGGGCACCCGCACCGAAGAAGCCTGTGAAGCCAGACTTCATCGCTTGCATGCCTTCCTGCTTGGCTCGCTCCTCGTGGGCGGCCTCTTCCTTCAACCATTTCTCTCCGTTTTCCCGAATCTCTCTCTCGAGATTCTCGTACACCTTGATTCCCCGCTCACGGGCCAAGTCTTGTAGCATCTTCCCCTGCGCAAAGGCCTCAGCGGGTGTTTGCTCAGTCGGGTCGACCATCATCGATTGCGACTTGATGCCCAAGGCGTTGCTAAGGAATCCGACACCGGACCTCTTTGGTCGCTTCTTTTGCTCTTCGAGCATTTGCTCTTGGAACTTCTTTCGTGCAACAGCTTCACGCTTTGCGAACTCGCTCGGGATATGTGTACCCTCGAAGGACTTGAGAGCCTTTCGGACGTCACTGTATTGCATAGTGTGGATATATTCTAAGAATGGAATCAAGGCCACAAGCTCTTTGTCTTTGGCATCCCCAGTCCATTTTGGAAGGATGATGGCATTTTCAGGCTGATTTTTGGCGTGAGAGGCCTTGGTATCGATGAGAATGACTTTCGATAGATCACGGTTGAGATATGACAGATCCTAGGAAGATGTTAGAGTAGATCTCAAGACTCAACTTGGCATAAGCTTACCTTGACATATTCGCCATTCTCATACAGGGTTGCCTCTCGGAAAAGTGGCCAGGTGACAATGTGGTAAGGGTCTAGCTTTCGTAGGACAGGATCAGCTACAGCCCATGGTTGAGATGTGAAGATGACCAGCTCATAGTATTGGCTGAGGTATCGCAAGAAGTAGTCAACACCTGGTCTCTTGGCCATTCTCCAACCATGCTCGCGAGTCCATTCGCTATGAATCAGCAGGTCCTCCAAGCTCAAAACCAGGGTATAAGGACGTTCAAACATTGGGTCTGGATCTGGCAGCAGCTTCCGGAAGGCAGGCTCATTATAGTAACTGAGCTGGTCTCCCAGTCTCGCCTTTGCGCGCGCCCACATCAAGCCGAGGGCCCATCCCGAAGGGGCATCAGCATGTGCCTTCTCCTCTTCTTCCGACTCCCAATTGCGACCTAAATATACCGTTCCTGTTGAGGCGAAGACTGCAAACAAAGCATACATGTAGTTTGCCATCTTCAACCGCTTCTTCTCTGATGAAGAGACGTATGCTGAGGCTGGAAGCTCTCCACGCCCGCGTCCACTCCCACCCGCGCCTTCTGGCATCTCCTCTGCTTCCGTCAAGTTCAGACGTAAGCCCTGTCGACCGCCAGGGGTCGTCTCATATTCTAGTGTTGATGGAATTCCCTTCGTGAGATCTGGGAGAGGTCCAGTATATGCTGGTTCTGATGTTGTGTTTTCGGAAGGCGAAGCAGTCTCAAATTCGGCCTCTTTTCCGGATATCGATGGATCTTGGCTCTTCTCTATTTTTGGTAGAATGTCAGAAGTGTCAATTGTTGGTCGAGAAACAGTCTTACTTTCTGGAGATGCATCTTTGCGGAGGTCTTCTTGGGGGATCGAATATTCGGGCTTCTTGGTAGGCTGTGGTGCTTGCGCATTCGAGGAGCTAGCAGGAGGAGCCCCAGGAGGCCTTGAATAATCTATTGGCTTCTTGTGAACAGGCTTGTTGTTCTTTGCAAGGCCTCGAGCCCATGTTGTAGATGCTATCCTCAGCGTTGTCGGAGCTGCGCGTAACGCTGGTGACTGCAGTGATCGGGCTGCGTATCTTGATAACATGCTGGAGATAAGAAATGAACACAGGAAGAAGCTTCAGCTAAGAAGTTACAGAGAATGGGCGTTCATTGAGTTGCAAGCAATACGCAGTTCACAGATCGCAACAACTCAAAGTCACATCACACTGTGATATGACGCCGGCTCAAAATAATTTAGCGCCGCAAATTTGGTACCAGTCCTTTCACGGCCTAGCGTCTCGCGGCAACGAAGTATATCACACGAGCGCGCAAACCCCTCTTCCTCCTCTTCTTTTCTCTTCAAAGTTGACACTCGGTGACACAGAAATTTGACTCGACGCTCCTTCACACTTCCGTGGACGCAGAGTTGAAGTATCCGAGGAGACCAATATGGCACTTTCAAGAATTGGCTGCTAGGCTGGCGGTTCTAGGACCGCTGGCCAACTTGCATGTCTTTCCCGTGGTATCATTACATTCTACCTACTCTAAAATCTCAATTATTGTCCATAATTCGAACTACGTCTTCAATCCCCAAACCACTACTCTTACCTGACCCTTGACCTCGTCCGTGAGCGAAAAAATACATCCGATCGAAACGATGAAAAACTCTGCCAGGTCGATGAGGCACGCGGCCTTGACTTTACGCTCCGCGAGTAACACAACCACGCCGCAGTCTTCTGCGTACCCCTCCGCGTATCCAACTGAAGACGAAGACGATGCGCCCACCATCAAGAGAAGACGCAAGCCGTTTCCTTTTCTCAAACTACCATCCGAGCTACGAAATAGGGTGTACGCCATAGCATTCGAATCAGTCCCCGCGGTGATAGATCTCGATCCTGAAATTTTTCACCTCTTGCGGCAGAGGCTCGCACTATTTTTTGTTTCGAAACAGGTACATGACGAAGTCCTCCATTATTTCTATGCCACCCGCACCTTCCGCGTCTTTCCTATATATCCTGGCAGATACTTCAAGACCAAGAAGCCTCTTCTTGCCAGGCTAGCTCCCAGCTACCGAGCTTCTATCACCTCTCTACAACTTCGACTTGGTCCTGGTTGGAACAATCCTCCGAAGGGATGGGTTGTAAATGATGCACTTGGGCTGAAAGATTGCAAAAGTGTTAGGGTGCTGAATATTTTCGTGGAGTGTGACCCGAGTGACGCCATTTTTAAGGGGTTTAGGCATGGGGATGGGTTCTATGAGACCTTTTCTTGCGGCCTACTTGAGGGCATTTTGAAGGAGGTGCCATCAATTGAAGTCGTTGAATTTGACGCCTGGACTTCCGTGAAGAAGGACGGCGATATGATGATTGGATTGCTGGAAACAGTGGTCATGAACAACAAGATCGTGAAATGGGGCCCGGAAAGAGGCTGGGACAAAGTTGACGAAAGAGATGAACTTGTGGATCAAAGCTTGGCCAGAGCCAGCATAGGAAGTGTTGTCAGCAGAAGTCTCGCTGTACTCGCATAATGCCATTTGAAGATCTGCTACTGTTGCTTGCACTTCGTTATGTTTTCCGAGGTTGGATCCGGTTGCCTGTGCTTCCCACGCTCTTGTAGTAATACCTATGACTCAATGAATACAGTGCCTCTCCAGTCTTCACGTGCGTCAAGCCCGCTCTAATGTCTGTAAATGGCGAGTTGGTGGGATTGGAACTCGCAGCTCTATGAAATAGAGCTGCCTACTCCGCATTTCGCATCAATGCTGAGACATGACACATACCCGAGCACTCAAGCAACACCGGAGTACAATCATGTTCCACGTCGATCGTCTCCATACCTCAACCTTATGCATTAGCATGCTGAGTATTGTAAGCCATTCCAATCAGCTTGGACATCGAGACTGGAATTGTCAAATTTACATGCTTAATTAAGTACAATGACCAAGACTCCAGTTCCCTGAGGGCAGGTTCCGAAGATGCAAGTTTATAGGTCATTATATTCATGAGTTGGTCTTCTTTTAGGACTACTAATTATCTCCTGTATCTTATAATTCCTCCTCATCTGGGAGGAATTCCGCCCTGTCATGATACGTGCCTGACGCTGCTAGATAGCGGTACAGGGCCTAGAATAAAGTCTAGTGGACACAGCTGTGTGCCCTTCCTCGTTACAGGAATATCCCCAATCCTCATATAAATACAAATTATTAGGTCTCTGAACCACCATTTTGTCAAGGCAGAACGTTTATGTGTCACTTTGCTGTCCCCAAGCCAAAATTGAAGCTCTCCTGAGGCTTCTGGTCACCAAAAGTATGCACGCGTTCTCGAGATGGTGATTTGGGCAACGGAAGGTTTTGGTCATCGTTCGTGTTATCGGCAGCCTTCTCGTTGTTTGGATCAAGCGACGATGGCGACTGGTCCGGTACCGGCGATTTCGTGGATGGTGACAGGTAGCTCGAGTACTGGAATGGATCATCCCCAATGGTACTGGTCGAAGCTCGTGCTGAGGAAGAAGAAAAGAAGAATGACGAGATGCGGTGCGTGAAACGAGCTACATATGCATTGGGTGGTATGCGTATGGGAAGCGGAGTGGCTTGCACCGGTGGTGTTACGGTCTTTTCGGACGGCCCAGGGAACGACGTCTGGAGCGTCGGCAATAGGGGAGGGCTGGCTGAGACAGTCGGAGTTTGTGGGTATGGTGATGATGGTCTTGTTATAGACTCTGTGCTAAATCGTCTCTCATCTTTCTCATGCTTCGCGTCATGCGCTCGCTTGAGACGCGAGCACCTACGCCAGATGTAAATTCCGGCAGTTGCGAGGAGAACACAGCCGACTGGGAAATCATTAGCTATCACTATCATTCTAGGCCTTCATTCAGACTATCGGGCAATGACTTACCAACAACTACAGAGGATATGACTGCAATTCCCATGGTGTCCAAGTCTTTGGTACCCGCAATTTGTTGAGCCGGCGGCGGCGGTACACTTAATGGGGTTGAGACACTGCTACTGCCGAGTGCTGCAGCAGCTGGGGGTGTTGCTAACGGTGTTGATAAAGGCGGGGTTGGTGGGGGCTCTTTTGGTGCATTCATAGTTGGTGCCGGCGGTGGTGTCGGGGTGCTTGCTACCGAGGAACTCACCGACGAAGCCTCGTCAGGCAGAGCAGCCACGCTCGGGTTTGGGACATCGGTCGTTGAAGCTGCGGCGGCGGCGGCAGGCGTGGACGTCGGCACGAGTGAGGTGGAAGAATCAGAGCTTGTCGACTCGGAAGACGTCGTCGTGCTCGTGGTAGAAGTTGAAGTCGAAGTCGAAGATGTCGATGTTGAGGTTGGTGTTGGTGTTGGTGTCGGTGCTGGTGTTGGTGTTGAGGTTGTAGAGGTTGAGGTCGAGGTTGAAGATGTTGTACTTAAAGAGGTGCTCGATGTAGTTGATGTGAAAGGTTCTTTTGTCTGCGAGGTAGTTGCAGCTGCCGGTTTTGGACTCGGCTTTGGCGTTGTCTTTGACTCAGATGTAGTTGTAGTCGTTGGCGATTTCGTCGTCGATGGTTCCGTTGGTTTGGGTTTGGGTGTCTTTGGAGGTTGAGGCTTCGATGGCCCTTTTCCTCCTGGTTCTCCAGGCGTTGGTGGAGGATCCTGCCAGAGTTAGTTCAAGTACAAAAATATGGTAGTCTGTATCTCCTACACCCGGGCCTGGTGGATTGCGTTGAGCTGGATCATTTCCTCCACCTCGATCCGGACCTCCTCCTCCTCCTTGCCCTCCTCCGCTGCCGTTACCTCCGCTCCCTCCATCTCCATTCCCTTCTCTGGGGTTGATAGCGGCGTTCGAATATGGGCTCACGGCTCTAGCCATAAGATGGTCCTCCGTCCCGAAGACCAGTATCTCTGGCAAATGTGGAGCGGATCTCCTCGCTTTTACGCTGTTGAGTGTTTCTTTCCTCCTACTTGGTTTCGATGTTGGTGACCTATTCCTCTCTTCGATAGTCCATGCGACATCAACCTCCGCATCCAGGGTCCCCTCTGTCGCAGCCATGCTTTCGGGCACCTTGTAGACGCTCCTCGGTGGAAGATGCATCAGAGGACGTGCCGCGGGGTATAACAAGAACGAATAAAAGTTATGTATATAGAATAGAAGAAGAAAAGGTAGAAGAGAGAGCACAACAGAGCATCGAAGACAGGCCTATAACATGCTTACAGTGACGGAAAGAGATCCAAGCGGGGTGATCGCAAAAGGAAATATCTCCCCACAGATATTAGAAGGTAGACAAGAAGGAAATACCAAAGCCAGTCGGGCGCTGGTGGCAGACATTAACAATAAGAGTAAGGAAGACGGAACCGCCAAGGGCAATCGTGTGTATTCAAGGGAACAGGCAAGCGCACGGAGCTTGAGAAAACGGAACTTACTCCACACAACGTGAGGTGAGGCACAAGGGAAGTCCGTACTGCTATGTTGGACAATTGAAACCGGCGGACAGCATAGCACGCCGGCCAGCAGTAAGACTAGAGCACCGGAGGCATAGCGGGCGCCTTATGGGACCAAGAGAAATTGGTTTCGAATCTGTATGTGCTTTGCTCCTCTTGGTTGTACGACAGACAGATGGGATGGAGCAGAAACCGCCAGTGCGGTGCGAGGTTGTTTTAAACTTAGAGACTCCGCTTGGAGTTGTCGGGAACCTCGCCCTATATGAAAAAGCCACTGAAGTCATTAAGGCCCCGCTCGGAGGTTTTGCCTTGGTGGATTCGACAATTGTTTGGGGATCGAAGCCTTCCCGCACGGCTATGGGGTTATGGGACATCTGGATCTCGTCCAAGGCAAAGAGTGAAGCATCGTGGCTGGAGGTATGAACGCCGCTTAAGCGAGCTGCCTTGAGTGTCATTCTCGCTGCTGGGAACCTACTCTCCGACACGCGCGCGCGAGCTGTGATGCTGTCGACGTCTAGAATACACGTCTCGTCAGCCCTCCTAATATTTTGATCGATTATGCTAAGCATTCTAACATGCAGACCGTCGCATTTCACTCCAGGACAACACGGCTTGACGAGAGGGAAGAGGAGCCGACAGCGCGGTGAAACGCAGCCGTTCGCCAAGCCCAATTCTCTAACAGCCACGCACAGATACTGCGCCCTCCAAGGCCTCTCATTGCAGCATCTCACGCCCGGTGATGTTTTCAACAGTCCATTAGTGCGACGGAGACTGGGCAGGCACGGCAGCTTTTGTTTTGCTCGACAACCACCATGGCATCGTGTCCTCTGACCGCCAACATCTGAATAGCCCAGCCTATCGGTTCTGCTGCGTTAACTTGGAAAGGTCCGAGTCTTGTATAATGGTAACCTCAGCCTCGACTTTCCTTTCCTCCTATTCATCTACATAAATCCCGTAGCCTGGTATCACCTGTTTGCCTACCAGATTCGAAGTTTTTGCCATGGTTTACGACGCGAGAGTGAATCGCTTCAAACGCAGGGTCAATGTCTGACCCGAAACAGAACAGAACATACCGAAACATCAGAAGAGGAGAAGATTAGATATGGATATGCTTAATCTCCTATCTGAGGATCAGCAGCAGTGATCACCACCTTACGACTTCTCACTGATCCTGGCTCCTCGTTGACAGACCCTAAGACTCATTCATTGATAGAGCTCTCGAACCCTTCTTTACGTTTTGAAGCCCTCATCCATACGATCAAAGACCCCACGGCGTGCATATCAAAACCATGGCCCCAAAGCTAGACCAAGCCAAGCCAGCCGGTTGGCCCAGATGATAATTAAATTGCTGTGGTATTTCTTGTGCGGTCTCCTCATCCATGCACACACTACGCGCGGTTCCCTCAACTCGAAGCATATGATGTGGACAGTGCCCCAGGGTAAGTTTCTGCCCATCTTGGAAATACAATTTCTCAGAGGCGCAGCAGGATTCATGAATTCGAAGACTTGGCTTGAATCATATTTTGCCAGTGCAGATATCCCGCTCGGGGGCTTCCTCTTCTCCTATGGAACATCGTGAAGTAGGGCAGCAGAAACCTCGTCAAGATTACGCACTAGTAACGAAACGTCCTCTTTTAGGAGAAGACCACATGGCTCCACTTACACATCCACAAGGCTGCTAGTGCGTGTTTGGAGTCGAGGGGCATACCTATTGATGCAGTGGGGCATCTAGTTGCCCAAGCAAGTTCAACGGTCCATAGAACCTATGAAGTCCTACTGATGACTATTGAGTGGAGTTCAGATGGGTGATTGGGATCATAGGGCGTACAAACGGCTACTTAAAGTGATTCCATAGGGCAACTTTATAACGACAGTAGATGCTTAGTTTCAAGTTCATAGAAGCTTCTCTACCAACAATATTCATAATCTTCCATGCCTCATCCAAGCTTAGTTTCCGGGGACCAGACAAGTAGTAGTAGAGCACTGACTTCCGAATCTTCTACTTGTCAAAGGTTGAGGAATAAGGCCTGCGCGGGTGAGGTTCTGGAAATGCCACTCGGGAGCACTCTCCGTCTTCCAAGCCCAGAATATCCAACCTGAATGACTCTCGTAGGCATCTAATTGCGCCTCAACATAGTAAGCCAAGTTGACCTTGTCGACCTCTAAAAGACCGTCCACGGTTCCTTGGTACTTGGTTTGACAGTCTCCATGATACGTGCTACCCGGGAATGTTGCGTCGTATCGTGCACCGGTCCCAAGCCCATTCAACCATTTGGCGCAATCGGTTTGCGCGCCGGTCCACTCGCCGACGACCGTCCATTTATCCGTTCCGGCGAGCGTGGAAGAGTACCCGCAAGCGGTCTGGACATGTGCGCATGGCTTTCGTCCGACCTCGGCGTCAGAGAAGATCTGGTAGATATGAGTATCCAGAATGACATTGTAGGCGCCGGATCCTGTATTCATGAACCCGTTCCAATAGCTCTGGACATCTTCGAAAGCATCGTGAATCACAACGGCTGTGTCACCCTCACCAGCTCGAACATTGCCATAGCCATCCCAATAGAATTGCTTGATGGTGTCGAGGTTGAGCGACGAACTGTAGCCTGCAGGCTCATTCAACAATTCAATCGCAGTGACAACATCCGCGTCGGCAGCGTAGCGATCAGCGAGAGTCTTGATTGCGGCAATCGTGTTGGAAACTGTGTCTCCAGTTTGCCATTGGATAGCCCCCTTCCGACCACTGTTGTCATATCCGTTTTGCGAGCCCGGGGCTGAGAGATAGGTCAGTCACGTCTTGTAAATTGTTAGATTCCATACCTCCGTGCAAATCAAGCATGACCTTGACCCCCGCGCTACGAGCCCATCCAATAGCTCGATCAAGAATGGGCAATTGACCTTGCACGTATGGGTCACCTGGCAGAGGATTCAAGGCCCAGTATCCGATTGGAATTCGTACATGATTCAAGCCAAAGCTTGCGATCTCAGTGAAGTCGGCTTCGGTGATCCAGGTATTCCAATGTGCTTCAAGAACTGATTGTGCAGCTGCCGGTCCTAGCGTCTGCGAAAGGGTGTACTCATCCACAACAGCACCCGAGCTCGCGTATGGTTCGAAAAGAGATGGAGTTATCCATGGTTCAAGCACAAACCATCCACCAAGGTTTACTAGTGTCCATGAGTCTATCTCTGATAGCGCGACGCCAGGAACAACATACCGCCTCTAACTTTTCCCCCGTTATAGTCAAAAGAAAGCCTTTTTTCCCTAACAAGGAATCAGAAATGTAAGGCTGGTTTGGCGGGTTTCTTACAGTTGCCTAACTGGGTTACCACATGCTATGGAAACACATGCTGTTGCAACACCCAGAAGTTGGATGATGGATAACATAATTAATATTACAACTGGAAGTTTGAGAGAAGAGTAGTGTGAGTGCTTGCAAATAAAAAGCAGCGCTCAAGCAAGGAAAGAGATACCTTCCACGAATGGAGGTACAACCCAAGCTTATGTACCAGCGGACATAGCAGTTGAAAAGCACAGCTTCGTCCGTGACTTACTTGACTTGCCTGCAAGTTGCCTGCAAGGGAAAATCGTCCGAAAGAAAATTAAGGCTGCAGGTTTTCTCCTGCTCGAATGCGCTGATCTTGCTTGAGAGAAGAGCATGCACCGGTCGAAATCATTATCATTGGACGGGGGAATAACATGACCTGCTGTTTTCTGGCGAAAGTCCTTGGCAACGTCGTCCTCCAGCGGCGTAGCGATGAACGCAGTTGGCAGCTAGACGTGAATGATAAGCATGTGGTGCCCCAGGTACCAGGGCTTACTTTGCTGGACGTGTGACCGGATACACCTGATTGGTTGGTCGGCAAGAGCTTATTCCCACCACTCCAAGTCCAGCTCTGCTAGCTCTGAGTTGTACATGCTTTCTTTGGATGGCTGAATGCCATTGCTTTCTGCCCATTGTGCCTGAAGCTCAAGATCAGCACCATGGCGTCATGGAGGGGAGCCATGGCATTGGGCAAAACCGGGTCTTCAATCGCCGAGGTTATCAGGATCGGCTCAAGCCTGACGTGTTCAAGCTGAACATGGAGTATAACAATCACGGATGCGAGGCCAGTATTAACGAGTGGCAGAGTAGAATCTCGTATGAAATCGGAGCAACAGACAATAAGATGAAAAGTCTCGTATTTGCCGAATCTATGATAAGGCATTCTCTCCCGATGCACGCCTTCGATGGAACTGTCCGAGACCAAGCTCGCAAAACAAATTGCAAGAGCTGGAGTACGCCTTTGGCACTCAAAATGAACCGGCGGGCTTGTGAAGGCCTGGCTATGTCAGTGTTTACGAGCTTGGCTGTTCGTATGGACGATGAGGTAGCCATGTTGCATGCTGAGTGAGCAAATCAGAGGGTTTCCATGACTAGGGTGGTCGGCGCTGCAGGGTTTGAACGGCTTCGCGGGTGAATAAAGCGCTGCTCCTGAAGGTACGTCGAAAATATGACGGATCATGTGTTGATGGCGCTCAATAACGGCACTCACGGACAGATGAGCACGGGGACATGGCAGGCTACCGTGACTACTACCTTTACTGCGACGTGGCTATTGATGGGGTCACAAGCCTTTGCGATCTGCTGGGGAAGTGAATTGCGGGGTAAGGACAGAATCTGACGATCTTCGCAACGGAAGCATGTCGGCGCTATGCGTCAGTCAATGCAGCTGACGGAGGGAGCTGTGCAAGACTGTGGGTTCTCGGGGGCCCGTTCCGCTTTCTGTGGCCCTCTTCTACCCTGCGCTCAGATGGGGATATTAACTCTGAGCCAGAACAGTTGCGGCTCGATATCGGTTTGATCCAGTAATATAATCGCGACCAAAGGAGCCGACAAGAGAAGAGCTTGTGGCCTAAACCGAGGATTGGCCAGAGACTTGTGACTGTATGCGGTGCACAATGGTCTGCGGGCTCAAATGTCTCTGCTTTGATTCATCGTCCTTTCTTGATCCTTCGGCACTGCAAAATGCCAGACAGGGCTCCTGGGAGTAACCTGACCACCGCAAAGCTGCGTGCGTTTATTTCTGCGTCTAACGCCCCACTCGATGGAGTAAGGGAAGGGAAGTATTTGAATAGATCCAACAATATGCGTACTATAAGGTAGGTAAGGGACAAGAAGTGTTGGCAGACGCCCGTCCTGGACACTCAGGACTCTCGTCCATTCCAGCATCTGCTTAGTCAGCGATACCCGAAAATTCGGTCTGACTCGGCCTTAAAGCTTCTTCACTCATACCAAATCATGTCAAACACCATCAACCCCTCACTCCCGATTGCGGAGGTCCTCACACTTTCTGCGGTACCGGCTCTAAATTGTCTCGCGACACCATCCAAATTTACCGACAACACAGAAACACGCCTTCGGAGCAAAAGTAAGGCGCCGAATACGGCTGAGCGACAGGAGGCCGCATGGAGGCTCACGGTATCATGACTGGTGGGGCATCAAGCCCAACCACCAGCATCAACCGGCCTGGTACGGGTGGCAGCATATCGCACCATAATCACAACAAACGCAAGAGAAGCGGGGTCGACTTTGAGAGTAGTCCAGGCAGCGGAGGTGAGGCAGAGGAGGAGGAAGCAGAAAGAAGAAGACAACCCGGCGTCAAGAGAGCGTGCAACGAGTGTAGGCAGCAAAAGGTGAGTCACTCTCCGGGGAAACCAAAAAAATGATTGTGGAAAAGAATGCGAAACGACGAGAATTTGCTGTACTGTAAATCGGTGGTCGTGGAACATGGAACTAATGTATGTGCTATTCAGTTGCGATGCGATGTCGTTCAAGATCCCTTCACCACTTGCTCGCGGTGCAATCGGTTAAAGCTCGAGTGCAAAATCGAATCGAATTTCAAGCGGGTCGGGAAAAGGAGCAAACATGCTGAAATGGAGAAGCAGATTGAGCGTCTGCAAAGAGTGCTGCTGCGTGCAAAAGCCCAAGGCTTTCACGTTGAGGGCGAGGAAGAACTTCAGTCTCCGCTGCCTAACCAAGGTTACCACGGTCAGATGAAGAATCAATCATATATGGGATCGGACGAGGCGGTTTCCTCGTTGCTTCATCTAAAACAAAGCGGCTCTTACAACATGCCAAGAATTGTTCACGAAATTGAGAATGTCGGCCTGACCGAAGACTCTATTGTGCATCTGTTCAGCGAGTTTTTCGGCTGCTATCATCCATATTTACCGTTTTTGAATCCCAATTCTTCCCCCGACCAATATTACCAACAACACCCGCTACTTTTCTGGACGATTGTTGCTGTTGCAGCTCGCCGTTATACCGCAAACCCTTCGCTTTTGACAGACCTTTCTGGACCCCTCTCTCGATTGCTGTGGACGACTGTCGGATCTGTTCCAAGTAATCAAGAGGGTCTTTTCGTAGTTAAAGCTCTATGTCTGCTATGTACTTGGCCTTTACCGACAAGTACAACGTCGACCGATCCAACACATATTCTTTGTGGAGTGATGATGAAGACCGCAACAGGAATTGGTCTACACCGCCCAAATTATACTCAAGATTTTTCTCGAGTATCTGTTGACCTTAGCCGAGAACAGCTACATGACAGGGTGCTCACTTGGGCTGTTTGCAACATTGTTGCACAAAGCATTGGAACAGGATATGGGCAGCCAGCTTCAACTTTATATGATTGGGCCCTTTCTATCCGGCCTGGAATGGACTCCGCCTTCAACTTACCATCCGAGCTTGAAGCTAGACTCCAGATCGAGCGGTTTTGCGATAAAGTCTCCAAGGAGATGTATAGCAACCAGAATGACCCGCGAGGTGTAACTGGTGATGAAGCGAGAGCTCTCATGACACGAATCTTCAAACGAGAGTATACTGAGATATCAGTGTCAATCATGTCCAAACAAGACATTTCTCAGATTGTCAACTTACACCTGAAGGCTGCTGGACTCCATCTACGGCTTTCCGCCTTTTTTGACTCGCCTACCACAAAAGGATATATGGATGATCTTATGGGGCTCTGGCGTGCAACTACCGCATTCTTGGATCTTGTGTTTGAACTAGAAAGCCCGGAAGGAGATAATATGTCTGGGGGCATACTTCGCTATGCCACCAACTACATTCTCCAAATCATCATCGCGGCTTCATTTACTCTCTTTAAACTGCTAAGCTCGTTCTTTGCAGCAGAAATTGATTTTGATCGCGGCCGACAGCTCTTTCACCACACAATCAAAGCCATTCGAAGCATGAGCATCATCAACAATGATTTGCCATGGAGACTTGCTGAAATAGTAGTGCAGATGTGGAATGGAGCCCGCGTAGAGCAACGTAACAACATGCAGCACCTGGGTAGTAATGGGATGGCTAACGATGATATGATTGTTGCCATTGATGATACCCTACAACTCAAGACGCGATGTAGAATGAGCATGAGTATTGTTCATGATACCACATGGCGATGGAGAGAAGAGTTCCAGGCGCAAGGCCGAGGAAGCATTGAAGGCAAGTTGTGCTTGGCATGCTAAGTTATACCGATGCTAACGTTTAACAGGTGGCAAGAATCCAACTAACCCAGAGAGTTCCGCCGAGTCCTCTGCCTCGTCAACTCATTTGGACTCCACTCTAATGCCACCATCTCATGCTATTCAGAGCCAGCTCCTAGCAGCTGGCGGGACCGTCACACCAAACAATGGTATGTCCAATGCCAACCTGATGGGTGGCGTGGGCTATAGTGAGAGCAATTATGAAGTTTTTGATCCATTGAATTGGATGCTTGATGGGCTTGTGGACTTTCCGTATTCCTACCATGCGGTCCAAGGCCTTGAACAGAATGGCATGATGAGCTAGATTCTATATCTCCGAAGCCTGGAGCCGGCAATTGGATATCACGACTAGGACCGACAAGCATTGAGTATTGGCGATGGTAATGTTACATTCAGGACTAATCAACTGTTTTGTCCTTGCAAGGCTGTGTTTGCTCACCTTTTTTCCCCTCCCTTCTTATGCAGTAATGCAAGCAGCTTAATGACTGATGACGCATCCATGTTGTAGCAATTTTGGATTTCACTATACCCGGGTCTAGTTCAGCAATTTTCATGGTGTCTCGATCAATGGCCACAAATAAAAGCCATTTATTTCCTTTTTCGTCAAGTTTTTTGGCGCGTGTCTGCATTTGTCTTTTTGGGGTGCCAGCTAGAAGGATAAGCGGACAAAGCCAGGACATATCATATTGAGTTGAAAAACGCGCAAGGCGGTTGAGAGCAAAGCTAATAGGTTGGTTGGCATAACCCGCATGGACTAGAATCTTTGGGCAGAGGAGCATGAACCTCCAAATTCGCCGTATATCATAGTATAAAACCAGGCTTAATCAAAGGAGTTAACTTTTTGAGCGAGAAGTGGTGTGTGCGTCAAGTTTGCTGAATATCCACGTAAAAACCACGAGGTCTCGTTATCTTTCATTTCTTTCTGTTAAAGTATTATACATTCCGTCCTCTTTCACAGCATTCAGGATCTTTACGTATTCCACGCGTGCCAGAACTAGTGTATGTCCCTCCTCGGCCAGCCCTCAGTCACAAGAGGAACCATTCGTCTTTTCACCTCTATATGTTGCATTGGGGATTGTTGGGATCGCCAGCTTGTGAGTATCCCCATAATAACCTCCGTATCAACGTAGAGTGAGCCGGACTAGACCCAGGATGAACGTTCTTTCAACTGGCAAATATGTCAGACCTCTTTGTCTTCTCCGCTTATCACAGCCAAAACACCGAACATAGCCAGCCTGACACCGTATCTCTCATTCCATAGCTGTTTATCGTGCGCACGTACTACTTGGGTCTCTTCCGCGCAACGTAGGTAGGCACACCATGGCCGCACTAGCATTGGTTCGTGTTCAGCCGTCGTCCGCGGGTCGCTCTATCCTGAAGACGGAGGCATAGTGTTGAGTTATTGGACTTGAATTCATTCACGAAGTTGAGTACTCAACGCCCCAGCTGATCCTCGCGGTACTTCGAACGCTTTGAATGTGTTTCGTTTAGCTAACTCATAGCGGTAGAATGCACAGAACATATCTTGTTCTACTTCGCAGCACCAAGGGGCAGCATGATTTCTGCTCTGTTGGGTCTCGTGTATCTGCACACGACCTCAGTCAGTTACATGTCAGATGTTGAGCGTATACCTTTCCGGATTGATCATTGAGGCTCCAGACGTGAGGCGTTTCCCAGTGGATTTTTGATTCCAGAAAGGAAGAGGACGAACGTCCGATACAATTTGGGGAAGGCATTTATATCTTACGCGTCTCTGCGACTTGGAGCCATCGCTGCCACGGCATCTTGACGCTTTGTCGTCTTCAAGGACTCGACCTTCTTCCTCGAATCTCACGGGCTAAAGGCCCTCGAAGTAGCACACAAAACTGCTTAGTCACTAACCAAAGGATCGGCGCCTACTTCCCTTTCTACCTGTGCACTGCTATGAATTAAGAGACTGATCTTCTGGTGGTCTTGCAGCAACAACGGGTTCAACTTGCAGTAGTCCTTTCAACTTTGCTAAGCAGTTTTTCTGGCCTCGACCTATACTTTACCACACCTAAGTCTTCAACCACAAGTTTGCCTTTTCAATGAAACCTGAGAAATCCCGATTACGATTACGGCCATTGCACCAAAATTACCAAGTTACCGCAGACCCTCAGAATGATTACTTGCAGTTCTAACCCCTGCTGTTCAAGACGTCGGACACCTTCGTGTGTGGGTGAATGATGTCGGAAGCGCTGAACTAATGAATCATCAGAAAATTAGCCCAGTAGGCTTCTTGGGCTTCAGGATTGCTGTTACCACCCAGCCCCATATTCTTAAGGTCATTCGAGACCTTCAGAGCGTGCCGCTGCCTGCTCATTCTCATGCTTTCAGCCAATTTTGGACTTGGATAAATTGGATAAATACAGATATGCTAGCATTACTGTGCCATCTGGCGCGGAAAAGAATGACGCAGGTGTGCAGCACGGCATCAACTTGTCTTCTGTCACTATGCACAGTATTGCATCTATACGAGACCCTACTGGACTGTCTGGATAGATTCGCACAAGGCAGATCACGGCTACTATGCCACACAGCAATCGCGAAGCCACCATAGACCTGTTGACGCAGCATTGCCTTCATAGCCTTCCATAGTTCGAAGGCGGAGCTCGAGCGGCAGTGATGATTCAAACGAGTCGCAGACGCATACCAGTTCGCTCCGCCTGCAGCATAACTCTAGTCCTGATCGACACCAGGTCCACCATGGCGCCACCTGAACAGCGCTTCTAGCCCTGGATAATCTTGTGTGGAAGGCAGACTTTCAGTCCTGCGATTCATGGTGACCATGATGACAATACATCCATGCTTCCAAGCGCTCGTTATGGAAGGTCGCAGCCGAGCAACCCATAGCCGTGGCAAGGACTTCCATGGCCGGTGTCCTGGAACGATGCGCTGACAAGCCATCAAACTGATCCACAGTTCCAAGAACTTTCTATCCAAAAAGGACTTCTTGCATTGAGCTTCGAATTCACAACGGCAATATTGCTCTATTGAGTCCTCATTCCTAGCATGGGTGTCGCTGTCCTGGCAGACCTTGGAGTCGCTGTCGATTTCCCTGCCTCACAGCCGATGACAAAAAATCACCAAGCAAGCAATATCTGTTTAACCTTCGCTTTGTGGATAGTCAGGCAGTCAGCGTGCTCAAAATTGCCGTCCGGACCTTATCGGTAGCCTCCACTTTCACATGGAGCCATCCCTCTCTGATTGACGGCCACCAAATGGAGCAATCGCATGCCGAAGTCACAGTGCATACATTGCAAATGCATCATCTGATGTTGAAGATAAACCCGATAAGCTCTGTAGCCTAGAGTGGTTACTTTACCTCATCGCATGACATTCTGTGCCCGAAATCAACCACTACAAATGGACGCTGGAAGATTGAAGACGTTCAGTTGGCAGGGGTCATCGTCTCCACGCTCAATTTCCTATCCTGGGCCGCCGCTACAGCTACACCCACAACCGTAGGAACTGCTTTTTGGGCAACGAGATGCAAATACTAGCCAGTGTTCGAATTTTGAAATGGCCTCAGAAGCTCTTCAGACCGGCACATGTGGGAAGTATCAAGTTGAGCCGGGCAGCATTCGCATTCATGTCTCTCGCCTGGCCGGGGAAGCTCTTCCGATGGAGACTCCTCGGCAAGCGAGCACCACTTTAGATCACCAAATAGAAATCTGGACCAGATGCCCCCGACCGGAAAGGTCAGTCAATCACCGGAATATATTGTCTCCACAATTTTCTGCTCTTCTTGCAATTCCTGCGATGTACTACTTTGCGTACAAAGAGTCGAGCACAATAGACCTCGCAACTGCTCGTGTTGCCCGAAGTCTGCATGTAGAAGCGGGCCTTCATACCCAAGCTTCTGGACAGCCACCTTCGACCCGTCAACCATTCTTGGTGATGAATGCCGTGAGGCATCTTCGAAGTTGCCTGAATACCAACGCTGAACCACGCATGCTCTGCATGAAGACGACTCTCATTGTAAACCCGCAGTATGAGAACTTATGCAGGCGGCTGAGACCAACTCCTGGCAGGCGTGCTATGCCAGGGACACCGTTAGGTCAACGGCAATATCGCTTCTCCCCGCACAGCACAGGCCACGGTACAGCTACGGTCATCAACTGCCTTTGAAATTATGCCGGAGCTCTGAAGAACGGAGCAAGAGGGAGGTGCGCCCGTTGATAGCCAGTCCCCATGCTCCTGATAACGAGAATCCGACCAGGGAGGTGTCACACAACCGCTGCCAAATGGCCACCACGAAGCAGGCATGCAGCACTAGTCACAGCAGTCTCAAGGTCACATCATAACGTGGATGGTGTGAGTGCCAATATTCGCACGGGCAGGGACCAGCCGCCACCAGGGGTGAAGGGGCATCGCTCGTTCTGGCACCAAAGCTCGCGCCTTAATCCAACACCACAAGCGCTTTCCTCACAGCAACCGGCTGCACGTCCAACTCCAGCTGCAACGAGTCCCGCCAGTAGCAGGCAAGAGCTGTACTTGATCATGCACAGGATCGATCTTTCGCGGCAAAATCGAGCCTCGCAACCCTCGTGAAGTGCGAAATATCGTCTGGCAATGCTTGCGACTGCTGTGCCGCAATGCAGGCAAATCACAGACTAAGTTGACCCTCAATGCGCGCGCGTAGACGCGCCAGGCTGCTTTTGCCCCTGTGAGCTGCATGTCAACTGAGTGCTATTCGTCCACGACTTACCTGGATCACCGACAACCAAACTGTCGGGTCCGTCCTTTCGAGACGGCTCAATCACGTTACAGAGACTGGCTCCATGGGCTGCGGTCTCGTCTGCAAGGCGCAGGTAATCGACTGGAGGGTTGTCGAAGCACAGATACGGGTCGACTTGAATGCGATCTCCGTCGAGGCTGACAAGACCTGCTCATGACTGCCATCGCACTCTGCTGCCGCTGGTAACTCAAGAACAGTGAGCATAGATCGCAGATAGCGGTAGACAGTATCTCTCAAGGTTTGCGTTGCTACCGTGGTGCGCGGGTTTCCGGGTTCAACCGATACAAATGATTGTCCACCAGCGCTTCATACAGCCATGATGCGGGTCGTAATTGACCCTGGACCCTGGAACTTGCTGCTTTGTACTTCCTCTTTCGCTCCTAACCCCGCAGCGTTAACCAACAGTAGAGTCTCTCGAAGGATCGCCAATGCCGGTTGCAGGAATCACTGCTCAGTGATAACTGGCATTTGAAGCTAAGTATTAAGCATTTGGATGCGCACCTCCTTCCAAATGCCGTGTATTCCTCGCTTCATAAGTCTGCTAGTCCGGCGGTTATTATGGCCTCCTACCCAGTATTTGCATTGTCTCTTCTGCGACCCCAATACAGTCCCTTCATAGCCCAGGCTCCGTCATGCTGAGCCTTCACCCTTTGTGAAAACCATAGGTCAGCTGGAATACCGTTCGCTGTATGCTACTTGGGTCCGGCCAGTCAGGCTTTCTCCTCGTTGCAACCGGTTGTATCTTCGACCGCAAGGCGTACTCCTGGGAACTTCGTACATATAATTTCTGGAGACAATCCTATGCCAGTTGATCAAAGAAGTCACTCCTCATTACATTCCTGTTCATCTGTCTTGTGCCCGCGGCTGTATTCGGTTTAAAATACTCCGTGTACCTCGCGGATATCTGTCGGCTTTTTGGATAATATCCTTGCCCACATAATACAAACTTCTAAGGATCAACGATGGCGGAAACCTCATATCAAGGCTCCTCGGGGCGACAGCAGACATATGCTCAACAGGAGTGGCCTGCTTTGACTCCTTATAGTGCTGTATGTTGGTCTCAAAAACTTTGACTCACTGAGATATAATCTGATATCAAGCAGGTTTCGTCCTTCAACCTACCAGCACAGTACGATACTTCTTTGATAACTCCGATTCAAAACATGGTCTCTCCAGCAATCCCCCCAAGAACACGCCCAATCACCATCAAACATGAATCAGTATCTCCAGCTACAGTTTCTCCGAGTTATGATCTCTGGCCCACGAATGATGGCTACTCCAATTTGAGACCTAAGTCTCCGATGAAGTACAAAGTTCGGGGCGACAACGGACCATCATATCATCAGCCTCGCATAACGACTGCGGAGGCTGACTTTCCCCCATCACCATTCTTCTGTCAAGCACCATACTTTGGCAGCTTCACGGTCTCTGCAGGTTGTACTTCAAGTCCCCAGTCCATCTCAGCTGCAACGACAAGCCCCATCATGGCACGAAATAACGAATGGGAAGGGCTTGAAAACTTTAGCGGACTACCAAACATTGTACCAAGGGTAGGCACTTACAATAGGAGTCAAGCTCCATTATTGATTGCTCCAAGTCCAAGTAGTCGGAAGAACTCGTCGAGGACATATTTTGAACCACAACGGCAGAATTCCACGACCTCTGACTACTCTACGCCTCAAACATCTCTTCCCTCTGAGGACACTCCAGATTCCTCTCCTCGGAGCACACAAAGCTCTGCCACTATAATGCGTCAACAAGATGAGACGTCCCCATCTCAGGATCTTGAGGATGACAACCGTGAAGGACCGAGCAGAAACGGCCAGAATTCCATGTTTCTGGAGACACAATTTATCGTCCAAGCTCGTTTACATGACCGACTGCCCTGGAAACAGGTGACCGAGAATTTCAATCGCAGATTCAAGAAGAACATGCATACCCCAGCACTCGAAATGAGACTCAAGAGACACAGGGATCGAGCTCGAATGGGGTCAGACACCGATGTGAGTATTACACCTTCCCTTCGCATAACACCCAGATGATACGGCAGAATGGCTAGAAGTCGTACACACAAGATGAATATGAACTCATTGCTGACGGTTTGATCAAGCATGACGTCGAGGATAACCATACCAAAGAAACACTTAAGAGGGAGTGGGAGGATATATATCACGAAGAATATCTTGATCCTGTAGGCGGGAGGAAGAGATTTCGGACTGCTCCGCGCTTGGCCTAAGCTGAGGAACAGCTTCCGTGGTTTAAGGACGGCACTTCATTAAACCATACGAGTCGACCCATGATCCACGCAGTCCATTTATTTAGAGCATTCATACTTGACCACGCAAGAGGGCACATGGTAAAGCAATTTACGAATACATTCGGCGGCAATCACACTCGCTTGGCGTTCAGCATTATTGGGAGGAAGCGGTCATTCTTTTGACGGAGGTTTACTGAATACAAAGCGCTACCTTATTGTCAATGATGTGATAGAATTCTGTATTTCTTAGATTAGTCTCTTTGTTGTACTTCGACCTCTGGTTATCGAGTGTTTTTATGCCTCCAAGCTTGGATAACGTTTTTCTTTCTTTGTCTATCTTTTTATTCGAGCTACTTTTTTGATTACGGCCTGTTTCAAGAGCCATGATATTACTTACGTTATGGTATTCGACATTCATGGGCTGTCATGACGATTACCTTTCTTACAGTCGACCTATGCCATCTCTAGATGTATAGAAATCTACATACCTACATGGACCAACCGAGTCAATATCTGAGATTATTTATGTGCATCTAATACTACACACTCAGCGTTTCTAAATCTAGTTTTGGATAGCAGCTTATCTGTCAAAACCAAGAGAACTTTCAAGATACAAAGGATACCCAAAACAAAGGTGTTCTGCACACATTCACCCCATTTCCCTCCCGGCTTCAGCCAGAAATCTCATCCCAGCCAGCTCGGCTCAGCAAATCATACCGGCACCCCATCATTTGCTGGTCTGGAAAGCCCGCCCATATTGAGGTCTCATCTCTCCCTTCTGGCGCGGTAGATAAAGGATGCAACAAGTGGGAGCGGGGTGGGGGGTGGGGAGGGGTTTGAAGATGCGAGATTAAAAACAGCTGGGTGTTCGCAGATGCGGACGGGCAGGGAGGGAAGGGTAGTAGCCGTGACGGCTGAACGGATGGAAATTGGGTTGGGGCAATCAATTGCTTGCATGGATGCAGCTTTTGATCTCTTCCCGTGGCAGAAGCAGGGCGCGGCCGAGCCCTAATATACTTTGCAGCCTGGGGTTTGGTTTTGTTCTCCCGCCTAGTGGTGCTTGAGGGTTTGTTGGTGTTCTTGAATCAGAGGTGTTGTATGCCTATACTTTTGGTACGCCTCGTCGTCTCGAGGTATCTTTGACGTTGCTGGTATGCCGTGAATTTGAAATTCAAACTCGGGGCCGGTGGTTTGATCTCTGTGACGACTGCATCTAGCTACGGAAGGGAGCATGATAAACGTCCCCTCCCCCTTCAACCACGTTACCGATGGCGCTCGAGCTCCTGCGGACTTTCTGGGTTGCAGTATTCTCTCGCACACCGTCGAGAACCGAGACAAGTCATTTAGAAGGTAAGTCTCCAAGAAGTGAATCTTGTTCCTTCAAACCCTGCAGGTTTCCCATGTCTCACGTTTCTACCTTCGCAAGCACGCACCTACTGAGCCTTGTTGACCCACCTCGACAAGCCTCGTCGGACATAACCGAGCAGTTCGTTCCCAGCAGCGAGTCGTCCATGCGACGCAGCGTTCTTCTCCCTCGACACACATTTTCAACAGTCCCGATCTGCGCACCCCAGACAAGGGCCATCTGCGGCAAGCAAGCCCAAGTCCATCACGACAACCAAAAAAATAAAAGACCAGGTTGCGCATCTTGTGGCGTTGCGGCAACCCAGGCCGACCCCTACGCATTCACTAACGGCACGGGGCGTTGGCTGCGGCATCCTTCGGCGCGCTGCGCTGCGCAGCCCATGCCCAACCGTTCGCGGCGATAAGCGCGCGCAAACCACTTCTGGACTTGGGGATGCATATGCAGTTGCCCAAAAGTCCAACGCATTCCAACAAACATTCGCACCCCTCCCTCCCGCGCAAAGCGCGCCCACACAAACACACCATTCCACACCAAGGGCTGCCTACCACGTTTGAAGATCGGAAGGCTTTTCCTTGCTGTCGGCATTTGGAGCGGTTAAGATGTGGGAGCGATGGACGGGCAAGGCCGAAAATGAGGGCTTGCGTCAAGTAGGAGTCCGTAGTGACATTCTGAATTCGCCTCATGGATTTGGGTGTTTCTTCGCCATCGTGACGTTGTCGTCATTACGGATTGCAGTGTGGCTTAGGGAGGCCCGGAGTCACCGGGACTGCGATCTTGCTACGAGCCAGAGGAGAAGACGCCCGTCACAAGAAACATAATCAGAAGTTGGCTTTATTTACAGTAACTTATACAAAACAAGACTTTACCTCCGGGTATCAGTCTTCCCAAACCCCAACGCCCAGCACCGAGAAGCTTAACCACTTAGTGTTTCTCACCAGGAGCGACGACCTTGACGCTCCTTCTTCTCTCCATTCCCCCGGAGCCTTGACTCAAGGCTAACGCAACCCGGACACCTTCCACGGCTTTGCTTTGATTCACTTCTCGAGCATCTCTCCGCACACTAACGCTTCTAGGTTTGCCTCTGACTGCTGAATTCTCTCTGACAAGCCTGTCCATCTCCTTGGCCTGTTGTGAACGTTTCTCCGCCTCGCGCTGTTCGCGCCACGGTCCTGGCAGACATGGGTGCAAGCAGCCTTCGAGAGGGCAGCATCCATCCGAGGGCGCGTCGTGCCATGCTTGCATGCACGTCAAATGGCCGCCATGGCCACATCCCGGACAAGACCACCAGAGCAAGATGCTCTTCTCCCCCGAGGTAAGGCTTTCTTCTGGCTCACGATGTCGACATACGGCACAGCCATCAATACTGCCTCGGCATCGTGGACATCGCCACATAGAGCCAGGTATCAGAGGGTCGTTCTCTAACGGTTTCTGGCAGTCGGTACAGAAATACCCAACATTGATGTCTTTTTGACAGTCTTCCCAGACCGTAGGATACGCCGGCACACATAAATTTCGAAGAAGTGTTGCCTCAGTGAAGAGTTGGAAGTTCTGCAGGCGCTGGTGATACTGCCGAAGGATGGCTGCAGATTGAACTGCATCCAGTGTCTTCGGGGGTAGCAGTGGTCCAAGTAAAAGCATGATCGCCGACGCGTTCAATACTCCCGTCTGAGTCTCAAACTGAATTGTACGTTGTACTAGCACGGTGGGATCAATGGGCAAGTCCACAAATTTGGGATCGTTTGGCCATGAATAATAATCACTTTCTATGATATTTGGGTCGTCAGAAAGATGATTAAGGTCATCTTGTGCATCAGAGGCGTCTCCATCTGCTTTGGTATCGTCAAGCGCTTCACGGAACGATGCTTGTTGCACAATCAATGTCGGCGGAGAAGGTCTCTTTTGCGGTAAAGCATGTGTGAGCCCATTACTTGAAGCTGAAGCATTGTGTCCATCAAAGCTTGAATATTGTGGATCATTCAAGGAGTCGACACTTGGGCGATGGCCAGCAGAGCTAGAAGTAAAACTGTTTTCCCACGTTGAGACTGCTTCGCGTAAAGACTTGCCATTCTCTTTTTCGATACTTCGAGCAAAGTCGCTCTCTGAGGAGCTCATAAAGTGGGGTTGCGAGTCTCCTGAGGTCGAAAACATTGCAAAACTCTCGCCAGAATCGTGACGGCCAACTTGCATGCGACGCGAAGCTGCACTTGGCTCCGGGTAGTCAAGTCGAAGTGGTTGCTTTCTCTGGGGGACTGCGGTCAAGTTCTCAGCTGGGGAAATAGAATCGATGCCATAAAAGTCGTATCCTTCAACATTAGAAGGTTCTTCGCTAGGAGACGTCCTTGGCGATTGAATTGCTCCAGGGACAGGAATAGGACTCGGACTATTCGCGAATGATGGCGGCGGAAGCTTGAGGACATCGTTTTCGAAGTTCTCCTCGCTAGCCAATGGTGTAGTCGTCGCCTCGGAAGTCTCCCTTGAAAATGTATCACGCACTGGACGTACAAGCGGCGTAGCCACATTAGACGTGCTTTCCGTCTCTTCGGCAATGATAGACCTTCCTGCAGGGTATATAGGACTTTCGAGAGGTGACAGCGATCGTGGGAGCTTCCTTGGGGTCTCTTCGCCTTTGTCTTTCACAACTTTTACCTTCTTGTTCTCTTGCTGCCTCTCAGGCTTCTGCGGTGCCAGTCTGGACTGTCTATGATACTCAGCCCGTCTTGTGAGAAGCAGACCTATGGTATACCCCAGTATTCGCCAAGTTTGAGCGAGCCTGTAATGCCCTACATGTTCTGCGGTCCTCGCAAAATACTCAGTGGTTGATGCGAGAAGAATTTCCGGGGTCTGTACACTGTATGGCGTTGACTGTGATTTTTCTAGGCGGGAAAGATAACGATTGGTAAGATACTCATACAGAGAGCGCTTAGCTGTCGATGGTGCCTGCCCGATAGCCATTACTTGTTGAGGTTTATATGGACCTGTGACCATGACTGCTTCGTCTAGGGACATGACCTTATTCTCAGTCTTGCCAGTGTTGCCATTCATGCTTGAATTAGGAGTGCTGGTCGATGCATGACTGGGTCGAGCGCCATGTCTTCCGAAGCTTTTCCTAACTTTGGGCCCGAGGAAGCCTCCGATAACGTCGTCCTCCGAATCACTTCGACTTACACTCAGCTGTGGTCCATTTGGACTTATGCTGAAGCTAGAAGGCACATCGGCGGGGCTGATGGTAGGCCGAGGTCTGCGTGGTGTCTGTCGCTCTTCCAAAACCATCAAGAGATCGCCATTCGAGGAGAACGACAGATCCGAAAGAGTGCGCCGATCAATGACCTTTGGGACAAAGGCAACGTCAGTTTGAGTAAAATGGCCGTCCCTATCGACGCTCCAAAGAAGATCCCGTGTGCTCCACAGTAGACCTGTGGGAGCAGTATCCCACTGATCAATCTCTTTGAAGGGGATTCCAGGTCTTGCAAGATCCCAGATGTGAACTGAAGGGTTCGGCGTCTTATTGGAGTTCGTGTCATCATATGAGACAGTCACCTGGGCAGCTCGTCTTCCTTGAGCAGTGGCGGACCAGCAGGCAGGACGCCATGACACGGTTGAAACAGGTGCAGGAGTGTCAAAGGAATATTTGTACTTTTGATTCCTTTCTCCCTTCTTCGAGAAGTCCCAGACATAGCACTTTTGATCAAGGCCACCACTGATTAGGTGCTCGCCATGTGGATGCCATGCTATCGAGAAACAAGCCTTCGTATGCGCAGGTATTTTCAGCACGGGTGCAGTTCCTTTCCTCAGATCCCACTTCTGGATCACACCAGCATCCGTCGAGCATGCAAACTCCATGCTATCAATTGGCGACCACTTCACATCCCTCACCGCGTCTGCATTGCATTTGAAATTCTGCCATGTTTTCAGAACAAGCCCACTTCTACCCTGTATTCGATTTCGAATATCGAAGCTCTTCACGGTTCCATCTTGGCTGGCCGAGAGTAACACATGAGCTCGGAATGGATTGATCGCAAGCTTATGGACCTGCCGGGTATGTTCATGGATACGGGCAACTTCGAGACCCTCCCCTAGCTTATTTAAATCGTACAAAGTTACTCGCCCGTTGGCGCAAGCCGTCAAAATCTTAGAATCTTCACTGCCGTGCGACCATGCTACCGACTTAATCGTCAGACGGTCTGATGTAGCCGCCGAAGTATCGTGGTTCGCAGCGTAGTCAGTGATAAGGGCGCGTAGATCGATGTCCTCTGATATCGTTGACCCGTCGATCTTGAGAGTCTTGAAAACTTTCGGCCCTGCAAAAACTGCATGGCTACCATCGGGCGATCGATCGAGGCATGTGATTGGGGATCCAGCAGAGTATACTGTATTTTGGGACGCGCTTGGTCGGAGCTGGGGGGAGTCGTTGATGCTGCTGTCGGCATGACCGTTGACGTTCGCAGGCTGTCGAAGCAGCTTTCGCATGATAGTGTTGCCCTTGTTCATGATGGCAAGCGGGTAGCCATGCTCATGGAGGCATCATTGGCTATGCAAGGGCGAGCATGGGAGAGCAGATAGAGCTGGCGCGAAGCTCACTGTTGATGTGAACTTGGATTGAGGATTCTGCCAGGGCGGTCTAGAGGCTGATTGATATCACGTGGTGTACCGAGTAGGCATGTTTCTTGCAGGTGTAAAATTGCGTCTTGAACGTGTCGATTATTGACATTGAAAGCAATATTGAGGTTTAGTCAGGTTCTTTGAATATATTCTGTGGATTTTTATTCCTCAGTAGGTATTTTACGAGGAAGAAAAGAAGTGACTTCCATAATCCTACTTAGTCTTCGTGCGATTGTAGTATTAAGTAATCCTTGACCTTGTTCTATGATCTCCCTGCCCTTGTAACCATTTCAATAAGGACTAGCCTTCCTTAAACTAATACTGGTCGCCTATGTTGATGTTCTCTGGCAATGGGATTCAAAAAGTGACTGCTCGCTAAGAGCTGAGTGTTGATATCAGTCATTCATTCATACTGCGCTGGAGGCTGTCTTCTTGGTCTTCACACTGCCCCAACCCAATCCCCAGCTGGCACAAAAGGCTGCCGCTGCTAACGCCACGGGTAAGTACTAGTTGAGTGGTAAGTCAGTAACCATTCTCTGGCGCTTTATTTGTGAGACGTTTTAGAGAACGGGTCAGAGGAGATGCTCACCCAAGTATGAACCAAAGCTTGGTTGTATGCCAGCAAAACACCTGGCAGTTGAGCCTCGGAGACTACGCCCCTAACGGCTGTAGCGCCAACACTGACCACCAATTCTTTGCTCACGTCTGGGGCCCATTTTGCCAAGGCTGGACCAAGCGATGCGCTGAATATGGTTTGCGCAAGAGCAAGAAAGAGAGCACCGCCAAAATATTGGGTAAATACAACAAGAGTTGTTCCGACTGCAATCTGCGATTTTGGGAGCCTTGTTTGGACTGCTGTCAAAGATTGCTGCATTGCAAGACCTCGTCCAAGACCTGTAAAGACCTGAAATCCAATCCATCTAGACGCCGGTGTTGATGGTACAAGGGTGGTAAGAAGTCCTCCACCGATAGCTGACATACCATTACCTACAATCGCAAACGGGGTATAGTACCCGACTTTTGAGACTATACACAATTGAGTATTCAGTGGTGAAGTAGAGCGGTAAGAGGAACTTACCAGCAAATCCAGCGATCATGGTCGCTATTATCATCGAAAGAATCGACGGTAAGAAATCCACGCCACTCATGGACGGGCTCGCACCCTTGATGGTTTGGAACCAGATTGGCATATAATATGCAAATGTCTGAATCCCACCGAATAGAAAGATAGACGCCAGGCAACTACAATAAAGAGCCCGTTGCCGAAGTAAAGCTAATGGTATCATGGCCGTGTCACCACGCCTATGTTCGCAAACACCAAATACGAACAACATTCCGGCACCCCCACAGAAAAGACCAATGATGGTTGCAGATTTCCATGGGTATTTTGAACCGCCCCATTCAAGAGCAAGAAGAAACATTATGCAAGTTGGTGCGAAAGTGAGGAAACCAATAGGGTCAAGCCTGGCTATGGTTTGCTTCGTGGTGAGCTTGGCACCTTGGTCTTTGCTATTCTGTGGTATTGGACTTATCAGTAGCACTAGGGCCGTGAAGGCTCCAGCAGGTAAGTTAATAAGAAAGCCTATTCGAATTTCAAGGTCAGGACTATGGATAGGCAGCTACATAAGGATCATTCAACTTACACCATCTCCAAGAAGCGCGTTGAGTGATAACACCTCCTAGGAGCGGGCCGGAAAGAATACCGACCAAGACCATTGACATGACTGTCCCAGTCAAGACTATGACATGCAAGGTCAGCTCTGAGCGAACAGATAAATCGAGGAAGTATTTACATGGTCTTTTGTCTTTAGGGGCTGCTGACCCAAGGATGGTGAGCGCACCATTCACCAAACCCGAACCGCCAATGCCAGAAATTGCTCTTCCGACGATGAGCATATTGGAGGATTGAGCTAGCCCACAGAGAAGTGAACCGACCTCGAACGTGACCAAGAACGAAAAAAAGACATACTAAGATTTCGATTAGTATAGATCGATGCCGAACTCGGCTGGTCTTACTTTAAGGCTATGATTCTCATATAGCTTGCCACTCGAGGGTTGACATGCACATCTGAGACAATTAGCAACATATTTCACTCCTTCAATTCACAGCGACGCCTCGCTGACATGGCGATAAAAGTTCCATCCCTGTTGACTTACAGGGAAATGAGATATGCCGAACCATACCACCCGACATCTGGCAGTGAGTTAAATCGATCAGTGATCCGAGGAATAGCCTTGCCATTGTCAGAACATAATGTAGGTGGCGGTATCTGCTTTCAAGGGCATACCGTAGCAACAATAGAGCTATCAAGCGTCGTGATATACCCAGCAAGCGTTACCGCAATGAGCACTTGGTACAGTTTTGGTCCGGTGAGGTATGTCTCCTCTTCTGCGACAGGGGTAGGCGTGGCGACGGGAGGTGTTTTCTCTGCATCTTCGGCAACAGACTGCACAGAACCGACGTCCATTTCGAAAGTGAGTATAGGAAATAAGGGATGGGGGTTGATGTCGAGATTAAAGCCAACGCGGCAGCCTTATACTGGTGTGCCAGCGTGACCTCCTTAGTTCCGTCTCGGAGACGGAGTTAATATTGCTCCTGTCAACTCTTGTCGCCCTGCCGTGTTTGTTGTGGCAGCCTACAGCATTGACTTTGTTGGTTCAGCGGTACAGGCGCGGTGGGAATGCATTGCTGTGCAATGACAGCCATCCATGGACCTGTGATTTGCATACTTCGCGCAGTCGGACATCATCTTGGGCCGGTCTATGATCAGGCGGAAGCGGAAGCGACGAGCAGCATACCTAAGCGAGGAAAAATGAAGTGGATCAGCCGTTGATTGCTGTGCCGCGCGACGACTTGCATTTGCAGAATTCTAGGTCACTATCCTGGTATAGAGCAACTCCGTTTCAAGTCTATAACTTTGACGCCCCCTCCCTCTGCTCGGCCAAAACCTCAGCTCGCAGTCGGACCTCGACATCTCGTGGGCCTTGTTTTCCAAATTTGACCAACACGACCCTTCTCTCATCCCCTCTTCTACCACTAGCCTTCAATTCTGGTCCAGGCTTATCTAATGCCAAAATTGCTCTCCCATCCTTACTGAACCCACCCAAGCCCATCGGACTCATGACTTTATCTTTCCATAATACGCCCTTACCATCGCCATCCGTTTTTAGAAACTCTATTACGTAATCTCTTTGCTTTTGTAATTCTTCAACACTCAACGCTGTGGGGGCTTCTGATGCTTGAAGGAAGGGCGATAGAAGGTACATGAGGTAAAACTGTGGTGGGAAAAGGATGATCTCGTTCTGTGCAGCTTGTGAAAGCCACTGAGAACATGATTGAAAGAGTGCTGCTGTATGTTCGATGCCACCATCGGATGTGGGGATCGGAATCATTGCTTCCGACGTGATGGGCAGGCCCAAAGACGATATAGAAGTGGTCTGCAGGGGAAGGAAGTAGATGTACATCTGTGTGGTGAATCTCTTAGGGACATTGGTTGGTGTTATCCATCGTGTATATGGCAATAACGAATCTGAGAGTACCGGTAAGCTATGTCCCTCAGCTAGACGGTATGGTCATTGCGCATACCTGAATCCACGACACCACCCTGTGTCTTTACCCAATCAACAAATTTTAGCTTGCCAGAGTGTATCTCCTTCCTCGCACGATTCTTCTCAGTTTCAGGGACCTCCAGTAGTGAACCACTTCCATCATTCTTCTTTGCCAACAATATTCCACTCTCCTCGAAACATTCCCGGATAGCTCCCAAACGATACGCTGGTCCATCTACGTGCCTCTGTGGATGATCTGGAGCTGGAATATCGCCATCTTGCGACGCCGATAGATTCCCGCCTGGAAAGACGTGTGCGGCGGCGAATGCATCGCTTTTCCTGCGTACACGGTGTAGGAGGAGAATCTGGTTGATTGGAGAAATGAGGAGGATACTGTGCTCAACGTCAGCATTTCAGTTGCGACCCAAGGGTTGAAGTTGGCATACCTGGCACTAGGACGCGGTTCCATCGGTTTCTTCGTAGGCGCTTTATCTGATGACACGTACTGCTTCTTCAATTCTGCCTGTGCTGAGGGAGCCATGACGCGCCTTCTTCCAAAGCCCAGTACACCTCGATGCAGAACTGTGAATGGTCTGTTGAGGGGAGTCCGCTGGACCTTACTAGCTGCTCGAACGTTCAACGACAGTAATTGTCTCCTGTATGAACTTGGGAGAGCGCGTTGATTCATTTGAGACCATCTTGACAGCGGAAGACATTGTTGTGCTGTTTACTATCGTCAGAGGTTATTGCGGGGAAGCTTATCCGCATCCGAGACCTGGGGTACCGAGGCATTTCGCGTACTGGCCGCAGTTTCCGAAATCCGGTACCTAGGCAATTTAGCTAAAACTTTCTCCAGGGAGAGCAAGGTATATCCCCCAACCATATTTCAACATATAAGCACCCTTTGACTGGAGCGTTCCATTCCTAGGCTTACGCAAAGAACACTGAGATGAGGAGCTTCAAAGAAGTCATGATATATTACGGTGTTTCATTGTGGTACAAAGTCTCTTATCGGCTATTTGCCTCTAGTATGCTCCTTCATACTTCAGCTGTTGCGAATTTCTCGGTTGAAGGTCCCATGATTGCAAAATGGGCAAATATTTACAGTTGTACAAATATGCAAACAAAAATACCACCTGCTCAACAATGCAGCTCAAGATTGTATGTTCCAAGAAGATGATGACATCTCCGTAATGAACCTGAGAGCAACCTCGCAAGGATCCTTTGAGTAGTCAATCTGCAATCCCTCCCAATCTCTTTCCTTCCAGACCTTGTCCTCAAAGGCTCTCTTCATCTTTATCGCAGCCTGGACTTCAGCGAAGATGATAGTTGCATTTCCACCATTGTATAAGAAAATCTTTTGGATGTTCTCTGCACCAACGAGGTTTTCGCACATAGTGCGCAGTTGACGCTCCCCATTGATAAAGAAGAATGCCTTCTTGACGAGCGTCAGTCGACGGCTGGCATACTCGGGTGGCCCCATTTGTCGTAGAGTATCTGTAAGTGGGAATGGGTCACCAAGAGCAACATCAGCACAGAACTTGAAACGGCCTGGAGTGCTGGCAGCCTTCTCCTTCAACAAGACCTGAATGAATGCCGAGGCATGATTCGCATATTGGAAGATTACACCTGCGTAACGCGTATCCTCGTCGTCGTCATGGCCAAATCGAATACTGCAGATCGGACCCTCTTTAATGGCGTCTGAGATGTTGGTGACTGTGATGGTTTGTGGGAGATTGAGTAAGAATACTACACGCATTTGCTCATCTTGTGATTCTTCGGTTTCCTCAGATGATTCTCGAATACTACGAATATCCTCAACCTCTGGGATACGACCTACAGATACGAGGCGACGCGGAGCAGTACTTGGCTTTGCACGGTGCCGTTCGGGTGCGATGTCGATCCTGCTGTGGCTTGGGCTGGAGGGTTGGCCAAGGACATCGGCCCAAGTTGGTGCCGGGTTGGTTGCCGCAATAGCTGGTTGCTGGAAACTGGAAAAGACAGGCTCGTCGCGAAGGTATGGTGAGATTTCAGGAAGTACCTTTGAAGAAACATTTCGTTGGTGCGCTCCAGGTGTAACGCCTTGCTGTTCACGACTCTCGCAAGACGATTCAGTCACTCTATGCACCTCTTCATCCTTCTTTGCGTTACACTGGCACTGGCCATTCTGGTCCAAGTTCAATGATGACAACTGATTTGCCAATTGGCTAGTGGCTCGAATCGAGGAATGAGTCTGTGTGGATGACTGGCCTTGAATAGATGACTGGCCTTGAGTGGATGATTGGCCTTGAGCCTCCATTTTACTGAGATAGTTTCTGTACTCAAGTTTGGAAACGTAGTCAGCACGTTGAGTATGCTGATTTGCAGCTAAACTAAAAGCATTCTGGCTATAATTTATGTAGGGTCCGTTGAAGTGACGAAGATATTCTTGAAGGGAAGTTCGCGTGGAAAATTGGGGCTGACTATTCGGGCCCATAATTGGCTGTCCTGGAGCAAAGGTGTGGAAGTCCGGTTGTTGAGGAACGAGTGTTGAGGTGTTGGACAGAGACTGATGGTGGCCGATTGAAGATAGCTGTGGCTTTGGAGAAGGAGGTGCACCAGTCTTTGCAGTGTTTTGATATTGAAAACCACCCATCATCGGAACACCAGAGCCAGCGACCTTTGTGCCCGCCGCCATGGCCTCCTTCTCCTTGTCCTTTCCTCTACTATCGGGTTCCATACTAGAACCCAGCGTTCCGTATACCATGCTTTCTTTACCTTTGCTATTGCCGTTGCCGTGAAGATCCTGAGCATCTTTTGCCTCATGGTTGAGTTCGGCTAATTCCTTGAGCAATGCAAGTGGGATTTTCTCTTGGTTAACTAATAGTTCAGCCAGAGACATTTGTGCCACATCCTCCTTGCTCAAAGCGTTGGTGCTATTCTTAACCATCATTCCCCTGACAAGAGCAGTATACTTCTCCTTATACCACTCATCGCATGCATGGTGAATGTAATAGACCAGAACGCTGTCGTTGTTGCCGTTGATTCCAAAGCTGCTGTCCAGAACGGATAGACGACCCCCAGTGGGAGATCCTCTAGCAAGCTCGGGTAACCGAACACCATCCACTTGGCCGAAGACCCTCATTGTCTGAAGCTTCTCTGCTTCAGTCCTGAAGATAAGCCAACGCCAGCTCATCTTAGTATTCAAGTCAGTGACCGTAGGCGTCATGATGGCTGTACCAAAAGATGTGAACTTCTTGTTCCACCACTCCATGAATACTTTTGCAGTCCATGAGGCCGGAACTCCCTTCACTTCGAGAACTACGTTATCTTCGGCATATAACCAGTAGTTCCATGGAAGATAGTGTATCTGTGTTCCAACTGTGGTGAAATAACCGTGGTCGCCTTCAATGGGTACCTCCTTTCCAAAGTATTCATAACAATTAATGTCAACATCGTCAAGAGTTGTATTGCTAGCAATAGCAAGTCTGATTTCATCGCGCTGATCTTTGGTGAGATTTTTCTCGCCGTTGTTCGTATCTGCCAGCTCACCGGATACCTTGGATGTCTTTGATGGTGAGTGGCAAGCCATTGTTGACGGTAGCAATAGCTGAGCTGCGTTGTCTGTCCTGGTACTGAGAAAAGCTGCACCAACGCCCACGCTAAACAGGTACCAGCTTAGCAAGCTTTATTTGGTTGTTGAAGGGAATATGTGAGCATTTGATCGAGGTTCCAAACCGGAGGTTGTACTGACGGTTGTTCGTGTCGCGTTGGCAGGAGCGTTTTCTGTGGTTGAGGCGATGCTGGCGCGGGTTCAGTCCTCATCTTCAAAACTCTTACATTGAATCAACAAGGTATAGGTGATTTACATCCAGGAATTCAAGCTTTTGTAGTTGTTGGAGAGTACTCACCTCGCGCTTCAATATGGGAATTGAGGAATTCGTTACAGGCGTAGGGAAAAGTGCTTTACGCAATAAGCCTGGCACTTGGGCACTAGGAAAGCGCTGGCACAAAGCTTTGAGAGTATTCGTGCACAAAGTAGAGGCTTAAGATTTTGAGGCTCCTTTGGTTTTCGAGACACCATATGGCGTTAGCGCTTCACCGGTCAACCAATTCGGTGTAAACATTTGCAGACGCGTGCTCGCTAACAGGCGACGAAGATCAAATCTGGTGTTGAGCAATGCAACAGCCGTTCAGTGGAGTGCAGTTGTTGTTGAACAACAAATCATAAAGAATGGATCTACATCAACGATTATGGGGTTGGCCTTCAATTGAACGTCGACTAAACGATTCAAGAAGAGCACAGGGACCTGCAGATTCGATTTATGTTTCTGATGAGTGCCCTTATCTATGCGTAAAATAAGGATATGGTGATGCCTATGGAGTGTTCAGTCAGATACAAGTTGAATAGACGCAATGGTAAGTCATAATGCAAGGATCACTTGACAAGGAACTCTATGGCCAACTATGGCAGCAGCAATAACGTAGGAGTTCGGGCGCACAGTGCCAAGGGAGAGTTCTAATCATGTATATGAGACTATTGGCAAAGTATCAGAACCCACTGAATGGCCAAGTATCCTGGAACTTTTTCTATACTGAAGATATCCCCATTCTCAAGATGGAAACATACAGGCACTGACAAACCATGGCTCCAAAAGAACTCCCTTCTAGCTCCTCTATCTTGGAGACAACAAAGTTGTTATAAAACCTTTCACTTGGGCAATGATTTTACTCAGAGATATAATAAAAGATAACAACCTTTGTACAAGAGGCTTCATGGAAGCAATATTTCTGTTGTAGCGAAATAAGATGTACATCAAAACCTTTAGAACATTTGGAAAGTGTTTCAGATTGAATTTGTAGCCGGTAATTGACCATTTTCAGCTACATATTGAATGCTGAGATTTATAAATGCTAGACAATGAACTTCAGAGCCAAAGGTGCTAAATGTCAAAGATCATTCCAGCAAAAGAGAAAAAGGATACCACTTGATCGGACATCTTAGTAATTATGTCTTAGGAGGGATGAGATTCTTTCCAGATGGGTATTGCACCATTATCCTATCTCAAATACTGGAGTAGCATCTAGAATTAGAGACTTTCATTCTCAAAGGGGCATTCTTTCGCTGATTTTCCCTCATTAGCGAGATATATTGCAGGACTACTGCCGTCAGCAATCAACGATTCTCTCTCCCAAGTCGGGCGAAATGATACGGCATGCTATATCAAAGTATCTGGGTAGCTGAGTCCCAAGATAGGGGATGGCTTTGGAAAGATGGCTTTGAAGGAGATATCGGCTTTAACTGAGATATCGGTTGTCCGGTGGTCGGGCAAATTTTAGATGACTAATCGGCGACACTGATTTGCCGCGAAGCTCGAGAAGCTTCTTTAAAGCTCCCAAACGTCATCACGATTTGGATCGTAGGAACATCTACAAATACAACTCAACGCCACGTCCCTTTCCTTATCCACCAAACGGTTGTTACGGCCCACATACCCCCAAGACACCATGTCTTTCATCATGCGACGACAATTCAAGCTGGCCTCCTCGGTCGGCGCCGCTTCTAAGTCTGCCTTCAAGTCTACGAACTCCATCCGAGCCTTCCACCAGGCCAAACCTGCGCAATTCTTCACGCCACGAAGCACAACACCCGTCTCTACTCTCACCAAAGCCCGAAATGCCTTCCAGCAGTCAAGAACATACATGCAGCAGCCCATTGCCCAACCTGCCAACAGAGGCGAGCTTATGCAGAAGCTGCTGGTTGGAGGGGCAATGTTCGGAGGAAGTTTGATCGCTTTGAACATGATCTTCAACCGGGAGACGCGAGAGGATGGTGGTATGCCACCATTCGAGCGTGCCTACCTCAACGACACATTCATGCACACTGGTCTTGGAGTTGGTATCATCGGTCTCTCTGCTAGAGCCATGTTCCAAAGTGGCTTCGTCTACAGAATGATGGCTACCAACCCATGGGTCGTTATGATCGGTGGTATTGGACTCAGCATAGGTACTATGATGGGAACAAGAGCTACTGATCCAAGCAAGTAAGTTTACAAAGTCTTTGTGGATGTGTTCCATTGCTAATCGCTGTTTAGCTATGTTCAAAAGTATGCGCTCTGGACAGCTTTCAACGTTACACAAGCCGCTTTCGTTGCGCCCCTCCTCTTTATGGCACCCCCTGCTATTATCGCCCGCGCTGGCCTTTACACAGTCGCCATGATGGGCACTCTATCTTTCGTTGGTGCAACCGCTAAGCAAGAGAAGTACCTTTATATTGGAGGACCTCTTCTCGCTGGTGTCGCTCTTGTTGCTGTCTCTGGATTCGCACCACTCGTCCTGCCAGCCACTGCCGTCCGGACTCTTGCTTTCTCTGAGAACATCTGGCTCTATGGAGGTCTTGCCGTCTTTGGTGGATTCACTCTTTACGATGTCCAGAAGATTTTGCACCATGCTCGCTTGGCTGAGCGGGGTATCATCAAGAAGGATGCTGTCAACGAGAGCATCAGTCTCGAGCTGGACTTCCTCAACATCTTTATCAGAATGGTCCAGATCTTGATGATGCAGCAAAACCGAAGGAAGTAGAAGCGCGACTTCTTGAGATTGGTGGGATAAATTTGCAGCGATGGGAACCATAAACATTTTAGGTTGGTCGTTTGGGAGCTTTGGGAGGGTCTGAAATTAAATCACATTTTGAGAAACGGAAACTTCTCCTCTCTTTTGTTATCGTATACCTTAGGTCGAGCACGGTAACCCACGTCAAAGTGGTCCACCAAGATGGACACGAACTAGGTGGCATTGGTTACCAAATAATAGAAAAACACTCATAAATTATTAAGATTGAAAAGTCTATCTTCGTCATAAACCTTACACGCTTGAACTTGCAATAATGTCTGGATGGAGAGCGCTGGATATCGCTATCAGCAGTCACGGACGAGGTTTAATGTCTGGGTTCATATCAACAATCTATGTCTGAAAATTCAGACTTGGATGTACACTATTCAAGATCTACAGGTGAAAAAGAGCGCTGAAATCATAACTCTGCATCCTCCACGGCCAATCAATCTACTCCAAAGAACCAAAGTTCCTCAAGAAATGGCTCGGGCACTCATAACCTCCGGGATTCTTGTCAAGGTACTTTTGATGGTAGGTCTCAGCATCCCACCACTCACCAGCGGGCAGGATCTCCGTAACAATCTTGCCCTTCCACCACTTCTCGTTGGCCAACTTGGTGACCTCCTCGGCGATGCTCTTCTGCTCCTCGTTCTCGTAGAAGATACCTGAGCGGTACTGCGAGCCGCGGTCGGGACCCTGCTGGTTGTTGGTTGTTGGGTCGTGCATCTTGTAGAAGAATTCAAGGAGCTGGCGATACGTGATCTTCGTCGGGTCGTAGATTACTTGAAGGGCTTCGGCATCTGTGTTCGGGGGGGAATGTCAGCGAGCCATAACTTAGGAAAGTCGGAATGCCGCGGGAAGGAAGGGGGATGTACGTACGACCTGTGTTGCCACTGCACACCGAGCGATAACTTGGGTTCTGCACATCGCCTCCGATATATCCAACGCGCGCATCATAGAGACCCTTCCCTGAGAATGCCTTGCGGTACATGTGCTCGACACCCCAGAAACAGCCCGCAGCTATGGTACACTTCTGCGCGCCGTCGGGAACGTTCATAGCGGCTTCCGTAGAGGAGATGCCGAGGGAGGTGGAGGTCATAAAAGGCCGGAAGAGACGGGCCATAAAGTTGGGCATTGTGTGAGCCATGAGGAGGATGACGATTCCGAAGACGAGGAGGCGGGGTGAGAGAGGCAGTTTGGTGGATTGATTTCGCAGTTGTTTTTTCGGCGGATGTGATTCAAAGGGAGTTTCGATTGATGGGGAATGAGTGTGGTAAGGAGCTTCGACTGCGTCTTATGATTTTGTAAAGAAAGTGTTTTGAAGGCAAATAGCAGCTTCATAGCGTCATCGGCTCAGTGGGGGTTTGAGCTTCGAGGCTTTGATGAGGCGGAGCAGTATTTGTCATCGTCTTGATTCCACATCATCAAACTCACGAGCTCTCATTCATCCAGTTTTCGGCTACACTTCTGGTCCTTGGTCTCTGTGTTTGTTTTTGGAATTATCTCTCAAGTCGCTGGAACAATGGGGCGAGAAGAAATCTTTGTTTCAGCTTACTTGACCTTTCGAGTTCACTCTAACTTCATCTTGATCAGACGAAACAGCAGTACTGTATGCTTGAAATATATGATTTGGACAGGAACGCAGCTTTCATTTCACAGTCGTTACTCAACAACACCAATATTAATCACATCCCCATAGGCATCCAGGCCCAGCTTCTTCTTTTGTAAACTCGTCTTGACTGGCTTGCTGGACTGAAAAATCTCATCCAATTCTTCCAGCTAAGCGATGTCAGCCACAGTCCCCATTAAGGTGATGAGATACAGAAAGACTTACTGTACGGTTCTTGGTCTCGGGAATCGTGAGGAATATGACAGTCCCTTGGATGAAACACCATATCGTGAATATAATGTAAGTCTTCCAGCCCAGCTTCTGCATCGATACCGGCCAGGCATATTGATTTATCAAGTTTGCTGCGCTGACAGCGAACGAGCAGAATGCCATTCCCTTAGCTCGCATTTCGAAGGAGAGGACTTCCACCGGATACAGAGCTTGCAAAGGCGTGATTCCAAGAGAGTATATGGCACCAAACATGAAGATGAATGCAAGACAAGCTTTCCCTGCCGGGTGATCTGGATTTGGTAAATTCTTGCTACCACCATGCGTCTCAAACTGCTGGCTGGAAATTGTCATCGCAAGCCATACGAGACAACATCCGAAGTGGGAGAAGAGGAGGAGAGGCCGCCGTCCAACACGATCAACGATTGTTGATCCGCACATGGCCCAGAAGAACTGCTGGCAGTTGTTAATCAGTGTGATGTTAGCTTGCGAGATCGTATCGGTGTAGCCAGCCACGTCAAGAACCGAGCTGATGAAATATGAGAGCACTGCATTGCCAGCCCATTGTCCAAATACTGCAACGCAGCAGTTGCAGTACAAGCGATAGCGTGAGGATTTATCATGGAAAAGGGCTCGATAGTCCCACCTACGTTGTGTCAGCATCGTCTAACCAACGATAACAGCCCTATGCGTAAATAATAAGGCCTCGAAGATGGTGCCTAAACCAAAAAAAAATTAAGAATGACAACTTTCTACTCACCATCTCTTATCGGCGCCGTCGATTTCTAGCAGCTCATCATACTCGCTCATCTGAAGACGAACCCACTCGCTCTCAGGATTTCCTTCTCCATGGTACCTGGTGAGCATATCTTTCGCCGCTCCCTCACGGTTGTTGACGTAAAGCCATCGTGGAGATTCCGGAATGAAATACACGAATATAACAATAACTGCAGAGAAAGCAAGCTGCAACCATACTGGAATCCTCCAAGTAATGTCACCTTTCAAATTGTCAGCTCCACGCGATGCTCCACTGGCAAGAATCGAACCGGTGAACCTGTGCATTAGAATTAAAATGAGTCGAGTCTCTAGATGCAGCTTCTTACCACCAAGTATTGTAAAATGCAGTCATGACTCCCCTGTACGCTGGGTGCGACACCTCGACCACATACATCGGTCCGGCTGCAGAGGCTACGGATACCCCAAAGCCCAATACAAAGCGACCGCCCATGAAGGATTCAACACTGTTTCCCAGACCTTGGGCAACAGTACCAATAACGACTAGTGTGGCACCAATAAACATACCCACTCTACGACCCCAGGTATCAATGGCTGGTCCCACAAACGGGAGTGCTACAACGCCACCAATCTGATACATCCCTGAGATCACTCCATCTGATATTCCCGAATTCTGTGTGTGAAAATATTTCCTCCAGGCTTGGTTTTCTTGCAGGTTGTTGTAGAGACTAACATCAAAGCCATTCATTGTCGAGCACAGGAAGCCTACCATACATGCTGCGTAGAGCATGATGGCCCGTCGAGATCGTGGCCTCGGAGGCTCTTTGACCATGGCTTGCAGAAAGGCTGCATGTCCGTCGGCAATCCTGATCTCCAGATGATCAAATTTCTTTGGGTTTTAGGTCAGTAGCGTCGAAGGGTACCGGGCAGCATAACTCACACTCTCATCTGCGAGATAGTTCTCGTAGTAGATGTCTTCGAACTGCTCATGGGGACGCGTTGTATTCTCCATGTTGAATTAGTGAGGAATTCCTCGAAGAAATTCAACGCAGGTCGCATCGAGAACATCGGATTGAAATGGGGAAGGTGGTCATGATATAGGCAACATTTGAGTGGTCCGAAGGTGTGGCGTATGGTTGGTTACTCATGTGCATGCGCTCCGGTCTGGGGGAAGTAGCAAGGTTTGCGAGATTGGGTATACAGCTTCTGGCTTACAGGCCACCATGCTCCTCCCCCCGGATCTGCGGTCAGAAACTCCATGGCAACCACAACACCATTGGACGATACCATAATGCTGGAGAACTGCATCCGCGGAACTTCAATCCCGAGAGTTGCACCCTGTGATTCAATCTGGTAGGCTAAAGCCTATCAGCTTGGATGGGTATTTAAGTATCGGTTCGTCAGATACGGGGCGAAGAACAGAATTTCCATTGTCGGATTTCTCTTAGAGAAGATGGGTTCGGTCAGCAGATTGTTTTCAGCGGCTTTAGGCTGTATTTTCGCCAAGATATTACTTGAATTGTGCCGTACTGTACTATGGTTGAGATGTGCCACCAATGGATGCGGGGATCGCTTCGGGTGCTTCAGAACAGGATTCACAAGGCCCAGGGTGGGAGACGCAGAAGAAAATCCCAAAAATACATATCCTAACCAACCACAGCCGTCCATGGCTCGACCTGACCAGCTTAACATGAGGCAATTGAGGTCACGCCCTTTGTATGCCATTTCGTGCCGTTCTAAGCAGAGGTCAACTTAACAGGCATAATAGAAGTTTCCTATGGCCAACGGACTATCAGTCCACAGCATATGCTAGTACTTGGAGTGTTCGAGGCTGTGGGCCATCAATAATAGTCTGCTGCCATTCTTCAGAACATGGAGCAGTGTGGGGGATTCCGATGGAGAATCTGAGCGAGCCGCACTCGTTGGATGCAGCATGCAAACCGTCGACCCGCCGTGCGTACTACGCAACAACAGCGACAACAAAGGGTAACGGCCAAATTGGTCGGGTAGCGCAAGAGCTTCAGAGCCCTCCCCGAAGGCGAGTTCTTGGCACATGGCCAGCCAGGCAAGTCAGCGCAACCACTTGATTCCGGCGATAATCTTCGTCTCGGATTCACAAAGTAAAGACAGCCAGGTTCTTCCCCGCCAAACGTATGATGCGTAAAAGTGAGAAGACGATCGAAGGTAATCGAAGTCGTGAAAAACAATTCCATTCTCCTTTCAGAAGAGTACCCGTGGCAGTGGAGCATTGGAGGAAGACTAGGAAGGAAGAAAGAGTGAGGCTGCGAACGAGACCCTGAGCCAGCCTTACGCTAGTGGTTGCTGAGCAACGCAAAAAACATGGTCAAGGCGAAGCATCATCGTTAAGAACAAACGATCAAAAAACACCACGACTTCAGCAACTTCGACCAACGGACAATCGACCCTTCCTTTCTTTCATTCTCGAATTGAATGATTCGAGTTTATCATAATCCTACTTTTGACCTAGCTTTTGTGCTATTGCCTGCTCGTCCTCCACGATCACGACCTTAGCGTCTTTTATTTACGCGTGGGAGCTTAGGTGCGCAGTGGACCAACTTGCTTAGAAGAACTTGCAAGATGAGCGCACCAGGTGGAGCATCATCGATCTCGGTGGCTGGTATGTTGTTTCGTGGGTTTGGAGGAGAAGAAGAAGCACTGCTAAATGCCTCACAGTTCGAGTTCGACCTTTTACGATCCGCGAAGCTGCACAAATGTACGAACGCATATCTTGGAGACTGGCACAAAATACTTACTAGTGACTATACAGAACTAAAACCGACGATGGAACACTATTTCTCGGGGACGGCTCTCTGGCCGGCGTGCCCACACCCAAGCTGGGCCAGAAAGGCATCAGACCTGTCATCAAGGTAGTAGACGAGAAGTGCCTGTAAGTATGATCAGTACGGATGAGCGCTTCTTCTCTGACAAAGACAGTATCTTCGACCCTCCAGAAGATAATCCCGTTCAAAGATTCTCCAGAAGCATTGTTTCAAACATGGGAAAGAGGTCTAAGGATCAGACATTCGGATTCGATAGGGTGTTCGATGAAAACACGACACAAGGAGATGTGTACGAGTCGACAACCAGATGTCTACTCGACAGTGTTCTTGATGGATATAATGCTACAGTCTTTGCTTATGGTGCAACTGGTTGTGGAAAGACACATACTATTACTGGAACTGCAGCACAGCCTGGAATTATCTTTCTTACCATGCAGGAGCTCTTCGAGAAGATCGCAGAAAGAAGCGACGAGAAAGCTACCGAAGTCTCCCTTTCGTACTTGGAGATCTATAACGAGACAATTCGAGATCTTTTGGTACCCGGTGGCAGCAAACAAGGGCTGATGTTGCGCGAGGATGCAAACCAGGCAGTTTCCGTCGCAGGATTGTCGAGCCATAGCCCAAAGGACGTACAACAGGTTATGGATATGATAGTTCAGGGAAACGAGAACCGTACAGTTTCGCCAACAGAAGCTAACGCTACTTCGTCGCGTTCACACGCCGTGCTGCAAATCAATGTCGCCCAGAAAGACCGGAATGCAAATGTCAACGAGCCACACACAATGGCAACATTGAGCATCATCGACTTGGCGGGAAGTGAGCGTGCGAGTGCTACGAAAAACAGAGGTGAACGACTCACGGAAGGAGCAAATATCAACAAGTCTCTCCTGGCCTTAGGAAGCTGTATTAACGCCTTATGTGACGTTCGGAAGCGGAACCACGTACCATACAGAAACTCGAAACTTACTCGACTCTTGAAGTTTTCTCTCGGTGGAAACTGTAAGACAGTCATGATTGTGTGCGTCAGTCCGTCTAGTGCACACTTCGACGAGACACAAAACACCCTGCGATACGCGAATCGAGCGAAGAACATTCAAACCAAGGTCACTAGAAATGTTTACAATGTTAATCGTCACGTCAAGGACTTCCTGGTGAAGATTGACGAGCAAATGGCCTTGATCAACGAACTCCGAGCCCAACAGAAGGATTCCGAAGGAGCCGCTTTTGTGAAATTCAAGAAGCAGAGTGAGAAGAAGGAGGGCATCTGTAGGGACGGATTTGCGAGAATTCGATTGGCATACGAGGCTTCCAGTACTGAACGTCAAGAAAAGGTCAATAACATGAAGCGACTCCGACAGGTCGAGCGTCGGATCTCTATGCTTTCCGGTTGGATCGCAGCTTTCGATCAAATTTGTGATACACGGGAAGACGAGGAAATGCCGCCAAGCTTGGTGGCTATGCGTAAGACAGCGCAAGGTATCTTGATTGAGCTCGAGCACAGTCGGCAGCACTTTCACCAGAAGTTGGACAAGTGCAACTGGGAGCGAGCGATTGATACAGCTTTACAGAGCAGCTTACGACAAATACTGGAGGTGGAGGGTTCTACTGACTCCTTAGAAGCCTCCAGCCTGAGTAGGGAGACAGAAATATTGAAGGCCAATGCAATCAGAGAGGCTTTGCAGGATGTGCTCGAGCAGGAGAAGGCTGGCGATGCTGCTGTTATGCAAGTGCTGCTCTCAGCTCAATTCGACATCATTTCCTCCCTCAGCGACATCCTTAGCATGAACGAGGCAGAGGCCATCCACCATGCAAAGACGATTCTTACCAGATTGCTGAATGTAAGCACTGGCGCAGTGTCTCAAATTATCAAGCCAGACGGATCTTTGAACATTGTTCAAGCTGTTCCCCCAACGAAACGAGGTACCCCAAAGAAAAAGAAGGCTGTGAATTTGATGCCGAGCGAAATTGCCTCAGCTCCAGTAATGCCAACACTGGAAGCAGCTCCTTCTTCGCCAATGAAGGCTTCGCCAAAGAGAAGGAAGCCACTAAATGGCAAGAAAGGAATCTCATTCCCTGTCAAGAGAACGCCATCGAAACGAAGTGTGAGGTGGAAAGACGATGCAGATTCTGGTGCTCTTGCTGAGTTTGAAAAGACTCCTCAAAAGTCAATGTCATCACCAGAGGACGACTCGTCCATTGATCATAGTGTTAACTTGCCGGCATTTCCTTCATACCTTGCTTCGGAGCTCGATGACTCCCTCGGCTCATCTCCGTTATATCACGCTCCTGAGACTAGTATAGACATCAAGCCAAAGGCCAATCCACGTTTTCAAGCCGGCTTCCTGTCCAAAAGATCTGACGGGTCGCCTCAGCCACCAACCCTTTCGAAGCTTGTCTCTTCTGATAGCGAGGTCTCGCCATTAAGAACCATCGATGCTAGTAAGGCAGGCAACCGCTCGTCTATTCGCACGGTGGCAGCTACAGGCGAGAATGCTCCACTTGATAGTGGCAACAGCTCTTCGTCCGAGGGAGAGAATAGCTTTGATCGAACAGAGAGTGTGAAGATAGGAATGGCGTTGAAGCGCTCAGGATCCAACTCACGGCAGTCGCACAACCACGGCTCGTCGGACTCAGGCCTTCGGGTTCAGCGACGCCGAAGCCCCTCCAGAGCAACCGTCGTCGGATCGCCACCAGGTGAAAACGCAATCTTCACCAGTAGCCATGCTCGGCGCATGGTCGGCACCCAGAAGGAAGGTGGCTTCCAGACCAATGTCTTGAGCCCACGAACTCATCCAGTCATGAAGAATTCCACGCGCCGCACGACTATTGGTGAAGGACGACAGGTTTCCGGCATGTCTAGCCACGCAGTACGATTGAATGGTACCGTGGGAAGCGCGCCTAAACCTCGCGAGTCTGTCGCTGGTATTGTCGGCAAGGGTGGATGGAGATAAGGCGACATTTGCGTTGTACCAGATAAAAGTTGATGGTTGCATTCCGCCCTATGTGGGTTTGTAAGGGCAGACGATAATAATGATGCGCACGTCCATTCTCTGGGAGAAGGATTTAGTCCTTGCTTTGCGTTCCTTTTTCTTTCTTTCTTTGTGATTGTTTATGCATTGGATGGCGTCGCTGGTAATTTGTGGGGTTGGTCATGGGCGTCGAATGGCGTTGGATGATTATCCCCTTTGCTGTATCTGAGGGCGTTTACTTGAATTCTGGGCGCTAGGGACTTGGATCAACGGCAAACGAAATGCGTTTTCATCGCACGCGCTAAGTGCTTCTTGATATAGTTTAGTTTGCCTTTTCTCTCTTTCGTATGCTTTCTTTTTGTTTCATTTTCTTCTTGTGTATTATTTACTTAGGGCAAAATTGTGCTGCTTCATAGTCTTGGCCGGTTGTAGGGTCTACTTTGTTCTGGAATAGAATTAACTAGAGAATGAGTTTGAGTCCATACTGCTAATGCGTCAATATCTCTTGGTCACGGTATTACGTGTGATTGTGCTCGCGAGGATTTCCCCATTCTTTTTCTCAGAGGATGTATAAGTTGTTGCTTTCCAATTCGATCGCTATTGTTCAAGGGATGGATCTAGTCATCAAAAGTAAGAGGATGTTAGCACTTTTAATGGTCCCAGGTTGTGAGAAATCGTGATTGGAACATAAGAGAATGAGGAAGGATTTCGGTATCCCAAGACTTCCGTGAGATTATCCGTTCTGCGGTCTGTTGCAAGGTGTTTCGCAATGGCATATACAATGGCTCGTATACTATACAAGGGACGGGGGCTCGGCACCAAGGTGGTGATCGTTCTCACTCGAGTCGGGTTGATTGGAAGTGAACAAAGACGAGCATGCGTTTGGGTCTAAGTCAGGAGGCGTATCAAGAAGTTGGTGAGTAAGTGGTGGGTGGGTGAATGCTAAGGAGATTTGGAACGATCACGTAGCACGCTTTGGCATGAGTAAAGATCTAACCGGTACTATGCTTATAATATAATGGCCCTGTGTGCAGGTGATACTAACCACTAGAAAGAAGAGTGGCTCCCACATACAGTATCTCATAAACACCGCAGCCGCGGCTGTGCATCTCCAGAGTGTGCACCGGTCGCTGCATGGTCTGAAGTTGACAGGCCCTCGATGCGCCGAATGCAGAGATAGCATTCACAAACTTGTGAGCTCATGACTCGAGCGCCACAGATGGGACATCTGGTCATTCCCCTTTGTGTGCTCGGTCTCGGAAATCCCTCTCATCCCCTGCGAAATACAGAGAATCACCAAGACCAGATTAATTGACGGTATCTAAAGCTTATCCCAGAGCCAGGAGTGATCACACGCAATCATCTCAAGTAAGTCATCTTCGCTATGGTGTCCTGGCAGACTTACAGCATAATCGTCTGACAGCACTGAACTCCTTGAAGGTAGGCATCAGCCCAGGTTCCAGGTTCCATGTTCCAACAGTGTTCCGCCCCAGAGAACCATTCCATATTTTCTGCTGTCATTCGATTTCGAAAGTGACATAGACGATTTTGACGATCGAACTTTGAGAGATTTAACGGTGCAAACCAAAACATCATCATAAAGCTAGTGAAGAGTTATAGCTTCTTGGTGTTGTCTCCTCCATTTACACTTTGAATGACCTCACAAATAGCATTTAAGCGTGACCCAGGCCAGCGTAGACAGTTTCGCTACCACTGGATGCGGGTTGGAATCTCGATGAACCCTCCAGTTTCCACGTTCTTCTCGACCAGTGCTTCAAGAGTCTTCGTTTGGGCATCAATCTTAATCTTACTCAGTCGCACACGACGTTCTTCAGGAATTGACAAGCCTTCTTCCAGCCCATCCTCTTCCAAGTCAATAATCCAGCTTCCCAGTCGTGACCAGGCCTCGCTGTCCAATATTCCCTCTCTTCGTTTAAGACCTGCAAGCATCTGTAGGGCTTTCCGACGAACTTTACGTTCTCGACATCTACCGACGACTAAAAATAGTGGCAGGATAGCTCCGTAGCGACTGATGACGACTTTCGGTGCAGGACGTTTGTAAAATGGATGAGTGATATATTCCTCGCATAATTGAACAATTTCGGAAAAGTCCTGGTTGAGTGTGTCGAATTGGCATTCGAATGTGAATAGACGTCTTGCAAGGAGGATTTTGGTGGTCTTTGCCTGCAACTGCATTGATATAGCGTGCATGAAATCCTCGCTGTTTCTCGATAGGGGCGCTCTTGCGCAAAGCTGCCGCATTGCAGTAAGCCAGGCATCCGTTTCATGGAAGCATAGCTCAATTGATGCTAAAGAAGAGAACATTGACGAAACAGATCTCCAGCTTTCACCTTGGCCTTCAAATGTCGGGCTATTTGTGTGGTGCCGCCATGGCACGCCAAAAGCCTGTGTATCAATCCCTCTTGCCATAATACGCTCCAATGAATCTTTCGCTGTGGTGAAAGATTCAAAGCCAGCTCGTGGAATGTTTTCCCTTTCCGGGCTGATATTCTGATAGAACTCCCTTTGGCATGGTAATGGTTTGGATCGTGCAAACGGAAGCAGGCTGATTTCGAGATTAACCAAGATCCGGACCAGATCATCCTCAATGTAGAGCACCGGAGATGTGAGTTCTAAAGCCCTTTTGCTCCATGTTCCAGCTTGACTATTAGTCGACAGTCTCTCCAAAAGCTTCAAACCATTCTGGATTTGGCCAATGGCCAAGTCGCAACGATCGGAAAGCGTCTCAAAAATGAAGATAGCCAAACAAGCCAGTAAAGCGGCTCGTGGGCTAACAATCATCCTCATGCCTCTGATGGCCTTCTGATACAAGCGGATTGCATAATTGCGGTGGTCATTGTTCGGCAAGTTAGATTTAGAAGCTTGTGCAGAAGGTACATCATTAGATCCCGTGCTCAAGGACGTGATCAGAGCGCTTAAAGCCGATATAGCCTGACGTAGGCACAGTTCATGTTGTGTCTCTTGAAGTACCATACGAGACCATGTCGATGGTGGTAATAAGTAGCCGGGTACAGCCGGTAGAAAGTCCATACAAAAAGAATTGAAGTAGTAAAACTCCCGCTCGTTCTCAAAGACTGCAGTGTAGGGCGAGAGGGATTTGTTCAGTACTACCGAGCGACATTCCACGGGGACTGGAGCGGGCTTCAGAGCTGGTGGGTTTGAATGTGATGGAGCTAGAGGCCGATACTGAACAGAGCGGATCGCGACACGCTTTGGCTTGGGCGATGTGTATCCAGGACACGCAATGCCAGACTTTTGACATCGATTGCATGCTGGCTTCGCCTCGTCACATTTGATGCGTCGAGTGCGACAGGTCTGGCAGCCTGTCTTGGTTTTAGGGGCTCCAGCACGTCGTCGCTTGAGGGTTGGCACCAGGGCGATCGCTGCATCTACAGAACGGGGCGATGATTCTGTAGGATCAAACCCGGGTGCTCTGGTGCTGAGGGTAGAACCATGACTGTTTGTAGCCATTTAGCGCTGCGACATCACGCCTCTGGATGTCGACGTGCAGGATCGCGAAGAAGAGTCGATGCTGGAGCAAATCGCGATGGCCTGTTGGTAGGTCGCATCTTCCAGATTCGATCGAGAAGCAAGCAAAACCGGACCGGACGGAAACCGACAGTCACGATAGCCTCGTATAGATTACACGCTCCGCAAGCGTCGAGAAGAGCTTCGGCCAACATTGCCTCTAGATGCCGATTAATAACCCGACGACATCGCTGAGCCGTGGCTGCCATTGGACGCATCGGAAGTGCGTACGGCAACAGCCCGCGCTGCGTATGAGGCGCCCGATACTCTGCAGTCAGCACTAAGACACGGCTGCCATCCCCTTATGTCCGCTGGAGCGGACGACGAACTCAAAAGTCAACAGAAAGTCAGCACCTTTTGCCATCGTCGTCGGATATGCCAGCAGCGGAAGTCCGGAGTCCATGTTTCGGAGATGAAGTGGGCAAGTATGTGATCTTTGGTATCTGATGGAAAGCTGGTATCCACGCCATCTACTTCTAGCTATCAATCTATTGCTGTGCGGCCTTTTGCTATCTCGTAGCCGTGAAAGCCATACCTCACCTGTCGTCGGTCCCTGGTGCGTCGTGCTAAGCTGCTGTAGCATCACGATACCTGTTGTACAAACTACAAGGTTTCGAAATTGGTGCAAAGTTGGGTTCGTGCAGACCACCGTTGTTTTCTTGCACCAGCTGCAAGCCTACTTATGCGTGCATTCTCGTTTGTCGCGTACAGCCAACTGGGTTATATAGGCAGCTTCAAGTGGTTTGGATTTGAACACGAGAAGAGGATCAAGGACGATCAGCTGTGGCGACCACAACTCGTAATAGGTACGTTGGCGCATGGTCGTGTGTCAGATCAACTCTACTCTAGCTGCAGTTCTATAGAGAAATGCAGTCTAGCCTTTTTTTCAACCACTGCTGCTCATAGGTTGGGTGAACTTTCGTCAATGAAGAGGCTGTCAGCTTTCAAGAGCTTGGTGAATGACAGGGCATAACTTTAGGACTATAACATTGTTATCATGCATGAAGTGAGGAATCTCAAAGGCACGAATCCTACCTGGGGTCCTACCTGGCTCACCAAACATATTCCCCACTTACGAAGATTTGCTGTCTGAAAATGCATCGTACTGAAGCTGGCGGTGGCTGACGCCTCGGTGCAATAAAGAACTACTGAGATCTCTCAAACAAACTCTTTTGCTTGGATTAAAACAGAATAGAAGGAGAGATGAGGAGAGAAAGAGCATGAAATATGGCTAGATTTCCTGCACAGAGATGGAATATGGGGCTTGAATGAACGGCAAAAATAATGGATATGGCGATCCCCGATCCTTATGTTTGCTTGGACGCAGATCATTTGGCAGTATCTTCCTTGGTGGATGTAATCTACTCAGATCTGCAGGCTAAAGTGAATGGAAGTGATGAAGTTTCCTACCTATATAATCTCATAAAAGAGGGCAAGCTTCTGAAAATGCAAAACAAAGATATGGAACCACGCTTCCTTCATTCCTCAGATTGTGGCTGCTCACGCTCTTCATGGTCTCGCCATAGCGCCATATTCATGAGAGATAGATCCGCTGGGATATTTGAGTTTGAGATATACAACACAAAATAAAATGCAGATCTGTGACTTAGTGACAGCAAAACTATTGCTGACAACAAAACTTCCTGGAGAGCCATAAATCTCAGAATGGCCTCGTTCCTTCATCACGCTTTTGCGGCTCTTGCGCCCTTTCCGTCCCCCATTTTCGACGCCTCAAGCTCAATGGTGTTATTTGATGCTACTACCAGGAAGTCTTGGCTTGTCAGGCTTCGTCTGAAATCAGACCCATCCAATCTAGCCTCACAGTTATATTCTCTTGTTCGGGAGGAGATGACTTACAGGAGGCACCATCTCAGTCTTTTTAGATGTCATTATCAATGTCAATAGAAGGGAAATGAAATGGCAGAAGTAGCATGATATGTCCTTGGCACTATGATTCGTCAAGATGACTGATTCCTGCCACGAAACGTGAATTGGTGAATAGCATGTTTTTCTTGGAGCAATGCCTGGTGCGTTTGCTGTATCTCGTGCACTCATTATCAGTCATGCCGGACATATTCCTTGAAGCCTTCATAACGCCATGATATGCAGTTATGACCTTCATTCATCATCGCCTTCCTCCTCATCCTCATCCTCATCCATGGCCTCAGTACCATACTGCTCATCATAGCTGCTCCATTCAACCCAGAACTGCGACGGAGTCTGCTCATCCTCCTTTGCAAAACGAAATGCTAATATGCTTCCATCCTTCCAGTCGAGTGTTGCCGGGGACGCCTTAGATCCTTCCTTATGGACATCTAAATCCTGAAAGCCTTTGCTTGGTTCATAGATATCTTTAGGAATGCCGACGAAGACGTCATGGATGGAGTCTGGAGTAAGATATTTAATGGATGGCTTTGGACCTGGAAGACCATCAGAATAGCGATCCTTGATCGTGCTGAGAAGTTCTTCGAGAATTTGGGTGACGGGCGTCAGAGGCGCAACAAGGAGGAGAATGGTTTGTCGACCGTGTTTGAACAAGAGCGTCCAGTCAGAGGGCTGGGCATCGTCTATTGCCTAAGACCAAGTTAGCAAACTGTGAGATGTGCAGAAGAAGGTATATGACTTACCATTCTGAGTGACGTCTGTCGATTTTATTCGCGATGGCTAAGGAGGCTGAGAGGTGATTTGCGCCGGCCCGGAAGAACTTAGAACGCGTTCTATGAGCGAAAGCAGGTGATTTTGCCGGGATAGCCTTCTTGCATCGACACATTTTCTGGCTGTCAGCTCCAACGCTCGTGCGACCAATCTCGAAGTATTCACGATGGACGATATCAAAGACTTAGAAGAGCAGAGGCTTCAGCAGCTCTACGAGAAGGAAAGCGCCGAAGTGCGTAAGGACTCCCGCATGTCACTGCCTTTCGCAGCGCGACTCTCTACTGCAATGGCCGTATCCTTTGCAGCTGGTGTAGGCTTAGGTCTATCTCACGGCAGTCAAGCAGCTGGTCTACGATTTCGAGCTGAGCATGCTCATAAATTGCCTACAACACAGCAGGGATGGTTTCTCTATCACAAGAGCAAGAATTACCATATGTTTTTGGGAGGCATCAAAGATGGACTCAAGATGGGAGCCAAGGTCAGCATGGGGACAGCCGCATTCTTCAGTATCGAAGATTTGCTCGATCGATACAGGGGCACGAAAGATTTCCTCAATACCGTGGTTGCCAGTCTCTCTGTTACCGGCGGATTTAGCCTATGGAGTATGTTTGACCGCCCAAAACCGCGAATAAATGAACAAAGTAAAGTCTGACAAAGAATACCACTAGATCAATTTTCGTTAACTGCAGCTGCGAGAACGGCTCGGACTGGTCTTGTGATAGGCCTTGCGTATGGGCTTGTCCAGGATGCTTTGGGAGCAGCAAGAGGAAGACGACCCGAGTATGCCAATCTGATCTTTGGAAGATCAGACGTTACCAACGGAAATGCAGTGACGGGATCCGATCCCGTCACGACTCGGGTCTGATGGGTAGTGTCCGAGGTCTCCATTATCAGGAATTGCTGTACTCAGGCTGCTCTAAGCCTATCGCAGTGCAGACGCTGTACCTTAGCTCAGTGGATTGGCGTCCATCACCCATTAAGCCGAAGCCAACCACCCCACTCGTCGCACCTGTGCAGGCTAACCCCTCCAACCTTCGAATCCGAAATGGACTGCCATCCCGCATTCCATTGTACTACGTCGTACCCTCAACCATGGGCCTAATTCGGCCATTGTTATCAGTGGCCACACTTGTACTTGTACCACCACAGCCAACAATACAAGTAGTCTAGGGGTCCGACACCGCTCTTGGGGAAATACTTAAGTACTTAGACACCTCGTCCCAACAACAGCAACTTGTTTTGCAAAATTGCCGCAATTGCCCAAGAAGACTCTCAACATTAAACCCTTTCGGAGTTCTGAAGCCGGGCCATTTCCTGCTTCGACGAGATGGCGGGATCAACCAATTCAATGAAGTTCGTCCGCGGAACAAAAAGACTTAGACTTGATTCCAGATCAATTTCCTCAAAGTCGCCGCTTCGACAGTCTACAATCGCTGCCGACGAGGCTTCCTCTGTCAGTTCGTTGCCCTTATCAACTGCGCCTTCTGTCACCGAGCCTGCGATGTCGAAATCAAGCCCCCTATCGATCTTGCCACTGAGTTGCGTCGTGCGCTCCTTGGCTACTACGTCAATTTCATCTTCACCGGTCCTTCTCGGCCCCTCTCTGGCTATCATGAACGTGTTGGCGCATACTCAATCACCGATTCTGTCTCCGGATTCTAATCCCGTGCTCCGGTGGTTCCTGAAAAAGACCTTTTACAAGCAATTCTGTGCTGGCGAGAATGCAGCAGAAGTCAAGGCGACCATTGACGGGCTGAAAGGCATTGGCTTCAAGGGCGTTATTCTCGGATATGCGAAAGAAGTGGTCTTGACGGACGCACAAAAAGCAAACCTCGCTTCCTGTGGTCAAGGTGACGCAGCAGAGAAGTGCATACAGGAAGAGATTATTCCTTGGGCTCAGGGGACATTGGAGACTGTTAGATTGGCTGAACCCGGCGATTTTGTGGCTCTAAAGTGAGCTAATCGGTATATCTTCCTGACGCCTTTGCTAATATCACTTAGGTTCACTGGTGCTGGCCAACAAGCACTTTTCGATCTTTCGGAAAACACCGGGCCCTCGACTGCGCTAAAGGACGCGATTGACTCCATTTGCACGCTTGCATCAAAACGTGGTGTCCCTTTACTCTTCGATGCTGAGCAAGATTCGCTGCAAACTGGAATTGATAGGTGGACTTTAGACTATATGCGCAAGTACAATAAGAAGGGAAGTGGCAAGGCTGTCGTATATGGAACATACCAGGCGTACCGAAAGCAGACACCTTCTAACCTGGCCGCACATCTGGCGGTTGGAAGGCAGGAAGATTTCACAGTTGGTGTTAAGCTTGTTAGAGGAGCCTATCTTGGTTCGGATCCCAGACATACCATCCACGACACGAAAGCGGACACTGATTATTGCTACGACGGTATTGCTGAGGCACTCATACGAGGTAGCTACAACTCTGTCCTGCGACCGGCTAAAGGTGAAAGCGAGTTTCCATCGGTCAATGTTGTCCTTGCAGGGCACAACCACACCTCAGTGCGTAAAGCCCAGGCAGTCCGAAGTCAACAAGCTCGGTCAGGAGAGCCTCGCACCGAGATGGTCTACGCACAACTTCAAGGAATGGCCGATGAAGTTAGTTGCGACCTGGTTCAATCTGGAATCGCCAACGCCGGAGATTCCAAAGTCGACGTACCTAAAGCCTACAAATATCTCGTCTGGGGAACCACAGGCGAGTGTATGAAGTATCTCCTTCGTCGAGCGCAGGAGAACCGAGACGCTGTTGAACGAACGAGGGAAGGTAGAATTGCAATGGCTGGGGAGCTGATGCGACGGATGAAGAAGTCTGTTGGGTTGGGTGCTTGATTATTCTGCGTATACCTTTGCGTTGCATAGCATAGCGGTTGATTTCTGTCTTAGATTGCGGGTAGCGTTGTGTTGTCGTCCTGAACGAACATATATCTCTAGTTAAGCGATCGCTTATACATTTTCACCAAAACCCTTCCTTTCACTGTGACGTTATGTTACAGATTCTCGGGGTGATACCGTCTGATTAGCTTCCTAGCCAGGCATCGAGGTATGACATCGAGCGTACTCGGTGGTTGGTCGAGCCAAGAGGTATATTGGCGGTCCGATGTGGCTCAAGATGGGCTGGGTGAAGTTGATGCAATGCATTTTGCAGGAAATCACGCACGCAGCCATCACATGGAATAGAATTGAAGACACATGCATGTGAGGTATCTTGGAACAATATCCGTCCGTATACAGAGTACTTCACTTCCTCCATTCCGCACCATTCCCAACACTAGAAGAGCCTTCTTCGGCAGGCAAGATACCATCATTACTCTCATCGTCATCGTCCAGAATCCTCGCCATCTCGTCTGGATCCTTCATCTTCGCATCTCCATCCAGGTCATGCTCGCCCAACGCATCTACCACCCCCGATTCCTGTCCCGCGAAATGCCTCTGTCGTTCTTCTTCTCCAGCTAAGACGCCCTCATCCGCACTAACTGAGATACCCCTTGATCCCCATTTCGACGCCGGGCCAGTCTTAGGAACATTTCGTCCCTCGTCCGCCGTCCCATCACTGCGCAAAGCCGGCACACTTTCCTCGTCTTCCACCGAGTCAACATTTCCCACGATCCGCTTGCTGCCGAAGATTCTTCGCAGCAGCCAGCCATTCCGTAGATCATCCGCATCCACCATGCCCCCGTTCCGGAGCTTGACACGTTGCCGCGAGTAGTACACCCATGCGAAGTCTACGTAGAATGCGGTCTGAATCACTCCAAACACGATCGAGATTGGATCTGGCTTGCGGTCATTGATGTCCAGCTCTCGCCAGATCCAGTTGAGGATGTAAAGGCCTCGGTAGGCTCCGAGGGTCAGGAGGTAATACGAATCGATGACGGTTGGGACCGTAGTCTGACGGAGGAGTAGGAGTTGCGGGAGGACGCAGACGGATTCGAGGATGATGGAGAAGATCCACAAGACCTGTAGTAAAGTATCAGCCAAGTATCCCGGGCCTTCGAAACGAGGGATTGCATACCTCTGAAAATCCCCATTGACTCTTGCTTCTGAAAATCAACATGACCAGTGGGGCCCCAACAGAGCTGACAGCAAGACAAAACCCGCCCAGTTTCCAGGCCTTCTCTCTCTCCCTCGTGCGGGCATACACTCTCAGCATCACAAAGATGATGTACACCGAGCTAGCCATGTAGAAGATCTTGAGCGTAAAGTTCCAGAGGCCGTAGATGGGGAAGAGATCTAGGTATCGGGTGAAGAAGACCGCAGCGTAGAAGATTTGCGTGATCAGCGACACACCCTCCGCTGAACGGTTCGAGTGCATTGCCCATATCAGGATACATTTCGACGCTGTGTGAGAGAGATCTCCAAGAATTCGAAAGACCTGGTGCGAGCGGAGGGACGGGTTAGCTTGTGATCGTAGCTCTGCGGAGCTTGGGAGCTGCTTACATTCATGGCCACCATCTTTACCTACTCCAAAATCTGAAATTTGGAAATGCCTCGTAGGTGTAGAAGTACAGTTGTCTCGATGGCACGCTCGAGAGCTTTTAAGGCAGTCAGAGGAGTGAAGTGTGCTGATTACGCGTCGAAGGTTTGGCGAGGCTCCAGGGACATCGAGGGAGGGTCTCGTTGTAAGCAGGGGGGTTGATCGTGGATCAAAACCGAGGATAAGTCTGCTATTACCGCAGAGCCTCAGATAACGGAAGGGCGGACAATAAGGGCGGACAAAAGAGGGAGTTCGAGGTCGAGTGAAGTCATCGAGGTTGGATCATGAGCGAGTGTCAGAGTGGAGGGGCCGCAGGGAGACAGGACACGATTCTGGAAGTGTCGCAAGAGCCGCGCAGCTTGCAGGAGGTCCCGGCACGCACTCCAGTTTCTTACGGTAGCTACCTTGTCGCGGCTTATTGTTGTTCCACCTACCTGCCTCTCAGCCCCCAGACCTTCTCTCTGCCTTGTCTATCGTCAAGATGATACTGTATCTCTTTCCATCCTGTGTCTGCACATATTGCTCCGTTCACGAGTGCTCACTCGGATAGTATCATTCATCGTCGCACCATCCACCATGAGGATGCTACGGTCCGATGGAAAAACGGTCCGATGGAAAACCAGCCCGACCAGCGTTACATGCATGTAGCTTCACTCCAGAGATTTCTGCACTTGAATTATACCTTGCATTTCAGTCCATTTTCCAAATGTCTTGCCTCGATAAATATCCAAGTCGTTCATTCCACCGTCGTGAATGTCTTGATCCTTGATCCAAGGGGTCAATAAGCGATCCATTCCATTTCCTGATAGAGATAAGAAGACAACAGAAGGCCGAAATGCCACCTTACAAGATATATTCCAACATCCTTCCTGTCAATCTTGATTATACTCCATGCGTGTAGCTCATCATGTTCCAAGCACTTGCTAGACGAGTTCCCTTTCGGGCGTTGTGCTTCATTGCCGCCACGTTATATCTTATATTCCATGATAGGCCACCCAGGAATCTTATACCTCATTTGAAGGACGCGAGAAGTATCTCAAAGTGTTTGCAAACAAATCTGACAAGTATTCTATGGACACCGGACGCTGACAATACTCCATCACAACATGCGTTCACTTGTCCAGCATGTCCAGTGTGTCCGAATACAACAACTGTAACCCAGCCGTGCTCTACGAGCAACGATATTCCGTTGCCACCCCCGTCGCCAGCAGAAACTACTCATATAGATTCTACTCCTTCCCCTGAGCAACAAATCATGGATAGTATGCGAGCACAGGGGATTCAGGTTGTTTTTAAGACCGGAGCCCAAGAACTCGCTCAACTCGCAATCAACCTAGGAACCACCTTACGCTTCTTCGACCAGCAGGACGTACTCTTCTTCTCCGACATGCACGACAGTATTGGACCCTTTACTGTACATGATGCCCTTCGGAATGTGAACCAAAATATACGAGATAATCATCCCGATTTTGAGATTTATCGTAAACTGAAGCAGTATCATATGACGGGTCAGAACATCCAGGATCTGGTTGAGGATTCTAGCCACGGGGATGGCCGATCGGGATGGAAACTGGATAAGTGGAAGTTTTTGCATATGATCGAGGAGGCTTTTGAGATGCGTCCCAATGCTAAGTGGTATGTTTTCATCGAGACGGATTCATACGTGATGTGGCGGAATCTGGTGGCATACTTACAGAGATTTGATCATCGAATCCCTTTGTTTATGGGTAAGTAGCTTTATATAGGGCTAAGATGATGGCTGATGACCCAGGCTCGGCCCTAGGATATGGTTCTATAGCCTTCGCCCACGGCGGGAGCGGCTATGTGATCTCCAATGCTGCTATGAACAAGTTGCTTGGGCCTGCTCAACCGGAAGATATTGCAGCCCGTTGGGATTCCAGATTGCAAGGTGTGTGTTGTGGAGATATGGCACTGGCTGACGCCCTGCACGCCAAAGGTGTTGACTTGACCGGAGCGCATCCGTTTTTCAATGGCTATAAGCCCACGACGCTCACCTATGGCCCGCAACAGCACTGGTGCCAACCCGTCGTCACCATGCATCACGTTGTACCCGCTGATGTGAGTGATATCTGGCGCTATGAGAGGCAGCGGGAGATGATCGTGGGCACTTCAAATGTCGGTTGTCCTTCCATCATGACTTCGGACTAAGTTGACACCCTTCATCAGTTCACATTATTTGCCGACTTGTACCACTATTTCGTCGAACCCCACATCGCGCACAAAACCGACAACTGGGACAATCTCTCGCATGGACCTACCTATACCCAGCAAATGCTAGATGAAGATAAGGAGATTTCAGAGAGAAAGAAAAAACTGGATGACGATAGGAGGGAGACCGAAGAGAGGAAGCAACTGATGAAGGATGCTGACGACAGCGCGGAGCAGAAGAGACTGAACGAGGACGATCAGAAGGATGCTGACAATAGCGAGGACGAGACCAAAGTGGAGGCCAAGGATAACGAAGATGACCCGCGAAAGCCGGACCATGAAGGACGACGACGACCGAAGCGACCCTTGCAACCCCCCATGGATGATGATTCAGTCGATGCCACTCTTGATAACACGGCCCGCGATCTCTTCAGCCGTAGGAAGCTGCATCGTCGGGGTTGGGAAGTCAACGAGCAGGCTGACAACAAAGGCTGGGAAATCAATGCAAAGGTCGAGCACAAAGCTGAGAACAAGAAACCTGATGAGATGGAGAACAAGGACGGCCCAGACGCCCAGCCCGTTGAGGATAAGCAAGATAACCCTGAGGCCCAGCCTGTTGAGGATAAGCAGGATAACCCTGAGGCCAAGGATGAGTCCGCGAATGAGAACAAGCCTGACAAGAAGGAAGAGTCCGAAGCTAAGGACGACTCACCAGGCAAAGATGGCTCTGACCCGAATGACAACGTCGACCGACAGGACGGCATCCTCAATCCCAAAGACGCAGAAGAAGAAAGGGCCAAGAAGAACGTCGAGGAGCGCCGAAAATCCGAGGAGCAAGCGTTTCAACGGCTCGCTATTGAGAAAGAAGTCGAACGGCAAATCGCCCTCGCCGCCAAACCCGTGCGCGAGCTCTCCGAAAGCGAAAAGATGGCACACGAATCTTTCGCCAATTGCCGGAAGGTGTGTGAGGAGAACCAGGAGTGCTTTCAATTTGTCTGGTGGAAGGATACGTGTAAGTTGGGGCTGTCCTTCCGGTTGGGCAAGTATCAGGAAGCGGATCGATTGGGCGAGGGAACGGTCAGTAGCGGTTGGATGGTGCAGCGGATCCGGGACTGGACGGCGGAGAATGCCTGTACGGCCCCGCGATGGGAGTGGTATTGATTTCGGTTCGGGTCTTGCGAGGCCAACAGGATATTGGGTTTCCCTCATATCTGATGTTGCTTTACCTATTTGTCCCCATAGTTGAAGGCGTTGAGGTTTGGATTCGGTCAAGATGGTCGTGGTCCCCATTCTGCTCTGGAAAGCGTCGTGCGTGAGATTTGCATGAGAGGGTCCTTGAGGTCCAACTCGTTCCGGTGCTTGGAGGTTCACATTTTACGTAGGTCATGAGTAGGTGTGGCTCGTAATACAATCAAACTACCGGTCGGCTCGGACTACGTCATGATCCCCAGATCTGATCTCCCTGCAAATGACATGCTGACCGTCGCACGTTGTTTATGCTTCTTTGCTGACCAGCCCAAGGTCGGCGCCCGGCAGGGACAGCACGTAGCTTCATAGGCCGGCTCGTTACCCTCCGTCAGAAGGCCAGCCAGGTCAGCACGCGACGACTAGCAGAACTGGCTCAGCCCAAACCCAATTATAGCTCCCTTGCGCGCGCCCGGATAGTGCTGTCCTGTCCAGTCGGGACGGTATATCATAGGGCTGCGCACACGCAACCAACCCGCGTGCAGATCGATCTGCAAATCTGGCACCGGCGGGACGAAGAGAGTGCGAGCGGGCCAATCGCGAACGGGCCAATCACCCGCGCCCCCTCCACGGCTGACTACTGATGGGCCTTCGGGGCAGGGTCGCGCCGTGTATTCGTCTCCCTCTTCTCCATGCGTCGCTTATGTCCCCGAATGCGATCTCTTGGGCCCCAGCCGAGCTGAGCTCTTTTCCACCGACCGTACGAATCATCGCGGAGGAATGTGAGCCCTTTCCACCGCTGTCAGTGCTGTGTTTCTTACGGGCATGCGTGTGCCTGGCTTGGCGGCTTTCGTTGCCTGGTTGCGTTGGGGTGCCGTTTGGGGTTCTCACGAGTGACTCTTGTCGGCGGTGGAGGCTAGAGCTGGGGCTGCGGCTCTGGATTGGTGTGTTCGGTCTGGTGCTGAGGGAATGCGTGCGGGCTTGGACTTTGATACGGGGGCCTGGGGAGAGAGTTCTGGGCGGAGCACTGCCTCATTTCCAAATGAGCTCGTGGTTGTGTATATATGACGGAGCTGGGAGCCTGTTCTCTGCTATTCGGCACTGCTTCCACATCCCACTTCTTTCAGCCATATATATCTTCAAGCTTTCTTCTTCTCCTTCTACGAGCAACCCCCTTTGTGTTGATCTCCACAACTACTTTACTCACTATCAGACCGCAAAGGGAGACTGACTACCTTACTCAGTGCTGCTCCACCAGCCGACTCAGCACCCTAACCCTAACATTAATTTCGAGCATCACCCTGTCACCATGTCGAACCTCACTTACGTGACCCCCAACGGCGAGGGCTTTGGCAACGCAACCCTCCTCTTGGATCCGACGCTCTGCACCCTGCAAACCTGCGATTTGAGCATGGCCTCCTTCCTGTATATCCCCAACTTGGGTGGGAACGCCTTCTATGCCGCCATCTTCGGCGCCTTCTTCTGTGCCCAGCTTGCTTTGGGTATCAAGGGCCGCGTATGGGGCTATATGGGAGCCATGTTGGCCGGATTGGTGAGTCAGCCCTCGTACGGATAAGCAAGCGACATGGAAATGCTAATGCGGTTCGCAGGTTTTGGAGGTGATTGGATATGTGGGCCGAATCATGCTGAACTCGAGCCCGTTCAGCAACAATAACTTTCTCATATATCTCGTCACATTGACGATTGCGCCCGGTTAGATGCCATCCTCAACCACTCCGGTGCCGGCAAGACTGACACGTTCTAGCTTTTTTCACCGCCGCCATCTACCTCTGCCTCGCACGCATCGTCACCGTCTATGGTACACACCTCTCGCGCTTCGCACCACGTACCTACACCCTGGTCTTCTGCGGTTGCGATTTCATCTCTCTGCTTCTACAAGCGGTGGGTGGAGCGATTGCCTCGACAGCTAATACTTCCTCCAGCAGCCTCGCGGGCAAGAATATCATGCTTGCGGGGCTCATCTTCCAGGTGGCCTCGCTGGGTTTGTTTGGCTTGTGCTGTGCTGAGTTTGCCTGGCGGGTTCGCTCGTCTAAGCAGGGACGGAATGAGCTCTATACGGATTTGACGAGATCAACGCTGTTCAAATGCTTCCTTTGTGGCAAGTCCCACCGTCCGTGAGCGTTTCGAAGATTATATTGACTTAGATAGGCCTCTTTGTTTCCAGCGTGACCATCCTCGTTCGTTCCATCTATCGATGCGCTGAGTTGGCGGGGGGCTTTCATGGAGCACTATTCACCAAGGACGAAGCTCTCTTCATGGTTCTCGAAGGTGCCATGGTCGTGATCGCTACCGGCGTCTTGACCTTCTTGCATCCCGCCATCACCTTCGGAAGCGTCTGGCATGACGCAACCTTTCACTTACGCGTCAAGAAGGACAGCAAAGCTATGGCTTCCTTCAGCGATGCTGAATCGCAGATGGCGGCTGCTCCAAAGCCTTTGTCTGTATAGCTTCCTTCAATTGCACCTTTAGACTTTTCTTTTTGTGGAATCCATTGAGGAGTAAAGGCTTTCTCCCGGGAATCTCGGTTTCTGGAGGCGGGAAGGGGATTCCGAGTCCGTTATTCTGCAGAATGATCCTCTCTTCCACATCAGCCGGGTACACCTGGTCCATGTATCTGAAAATTCCAAGATTACTCATGATCTCCTGCATGTTTTTATGTTTAGGGTCTAGGTAGATGGCTCCAACGATGGCCTCCACACCGTCGGCAATGTTTTGATCATTTATTCCTTTACCGATGGCGTTGTTGGGGTGGAGTAGAAATCGGTTGATCCCCCTTTTTCGTCCTTGCAGGGCTAGAAACTCATTAGTTGAGCTGTAATCGAGCGTAGCCAGGGCACCTGGTCCTGAAGTTCTTTATTAACGAGTCAATCCACAAATCATTGACGAAGACTTACTGCGATCTGTGTTCCCAGTGAAGTACCAGTTCGTGCGCAGCTCGGTTTTGAGAACAGAATCGCCGACCAAAGCAAGTCTCAGATTCTTTCTCACCACTAACGCTTCCCACAGTAATTCTGGACGCTTGAACTTATACCCCAGCAAGGTTTGTACTTCAGTAATTGCAGACTGTTTGCTCAAGGGTTTCCCATCGATGGGTTGAGTTGGGTCTTCCTTAGAAGACTTCTTCTCTGCTTTAGCAGCCTCAATTTCCACACTACCCAGTCCAAGATTGGCAGAAACGGTTCTTAGCCCGTCTAAGCCGGCGTCCTTGAAAACAGCTTGAAGTATAGCGACGGCGGGCAAAACGCGACCCAGCTTGGATATTAACATCTCGGAGGGACCATCGACACCGATGTCCTTCCCCGTCAGGCTGATAGTCCGCCATTGGTTAGAAATCTGCTGTGCACATACGGAGCAGAAATCAATCCGTTCGTTGATGTCAAAGAAGCGGGAAAAAAGGAGTTTTCGCGTTGGGACCAAGACCGAGAGATATTGGTCGCCCTCCCGCTTTCTCAGGACCCGGACTACGCTAGGAACGGGCTTCATATGACTCTCCCACCGGATATGCCTTTCGATCGTGCCAACTATGTTCTTGTGCGACGCGTCCAGCGCGTCCAGCAGGATTTGTTTGTCGTTGAACACGTGACCTGTGATTTTCTCGATGTTCTGAACTATGATCAGTTATCTAGTCCAAGTGGAAAGACACAAATTGAGACTCACGTTGATAGCTAGGTCCTTTTTCGATATGCCTGTAACGACACTTGCCTCCGCCGGAAGAACATCACTTCTCGGCGCTGCACTCTTAGCGCTTTCGGATTCTTCATTCCCCACCGGATGAGCATAGCATCTCCGAGATAATTGAGAAAATGGCTGAGAGTCGGCCAAAGAAAGTGTTCTCAAAGGTAATGTTGAGTTGCGTGACAGCCGCAAGTGATAGGGACCCGAGACAGAAATCCGGCTCGTAGAAATATGATACAATGTTCGAATTGTTGGCAAAGTGGACTGCTTAAGGAAGGACATTGGAACAAGAGGAAACATAAAGCAGTGTGAACGGTTTCTGTCACACCCAAGAAGCAGCAAGCAATGGGACAATTGAATTGGCGGGATCTTAGATGGAATCAACAATAACAGTCCAACTCCCCAAAAATCCTCCACGTGGTTGACTCGGTTCAGGGTCGTGACTAAGCATATCATGGTCACATGACCCGCCTCGAGTCTAATCTTCCAGCAGTTATGAAGCATCATATAAGATTCCCTTGCTGGTTTTTTTGCGACAGTCAATTTCCTCCGCTCTAATTTGATGATGACAGCTTTCTAGATTGCGTTAAATAACAAAGTTTATTGAATGTACTGTATCGATAACCAAAAGTGCAGAATCTCAAAATGAAGAAACATAAAACTCTGAACTTAGTACATCCGATCTTAGTACAGCGGTCAATAGTTCAACCCATCATTCTCATAAATCGACTTTGACTCTGTTATCTTGTCCTCTCCGAGTATCCCACATATGAGTGGCCTCTTTCCAGCCTGGACACAGGCTGCACATATTCACACCGCGCGCTTGATCATCTTCCAAATCCACCCTGAACCACCAAAGATGGCAGTAATGCCCGTACATATAATCATTGGACCGTACTGAGTACTGTAACCCCATTTCCCACTTGTACTCCATGCGTTAGTCAGCAATGCTACACTAGCAGGACCGCTTAGGACATAGCCTAATCCACGGCCACCTAGTAGTAGACCCATGGCTAACCCAGTATCCATTCCTTCGTCCTGGCTCTTCATCTCGTGCAAGTTGCCGCCCCACGTCGAGCTGAACCCCCCAGCAAAGAAGCCGTATAGAATAACGAAGACCAGCAGAAGGGCTAGCTGTGCCGAGCAGCCCCAAAAGAGCAAGACTGCGATTGTGGAACCGGCCGAAGAGATGAGAATTCCTGATGTGGGTGAAAGGCGATCAACCAGCGTACCGAACACCAGCGCTCCCGGAGCCGCTGATAATTGGAAGGCTGCAAGAAGAAATGCACCTGTTACGTCGGGTATACCAAGCGCATGTGCGTATGAAGGTATGTATGTCTGCGGGAGTAAATACCCAAATGCCTGAACTATGCACCCAAGCTGTAACCCCCAAAAAGTGGCATGCTTAAGGAAGCTGAAAGACAGCGGGCGAGGATTCCGGCTTCCTGAAGTTGAAAGCGGGATCCTTGGTTTGAGGAAGAACAGGAGTGGCGTCGAGAGAACTGCCACGGCAACAGCCCATGCCTGAAGAGTGGCTTTCGGTCCAAATCGGTGCAGCAGGCTGTTCATAAGAAAAGGGAACACAAACCCTGCGGTGGCCTTTCCAGCCCAAATCGTTCCATAGGCCAAACCCTTGCGAGCAATGAACCACTCCTCTAGATAAAGCGTTGTGGGACTGAAAAGAAGACCACTTCCAACAGCGCAAAGGACTCCTTGGGAAACAATGAGCTGCCACACTTTTGTAGCATATGCTGACAGTATGAGGCTTCCAACTGTGATGACCAAGCCTAAAGGACCACAGTATCGGCGTAGATGTGGATATCGGGTAAGGAAAGTGAAGCTCAGTGGCATCATCAAATACATAATACCGTTGAGTGTCGTCCCGACCGTTGCCACAGATCCAGCCTGTCCTGAGAATTCGTGTGTGGTGTAGTATTCTTGGAACACCCCAAAGGCCAGGGAGGAACCTAGACGTTCAGTAAATTGTTGACTGGTCACCCATCGCACTGCTCACCCCAAACCGGTGCTTGAATGATGGTACATCCAGCAAGGACGAGATATGCCTCTTTGCCACGGTCTGCTAGAGGAAGAGCTCGCGTTTCCACCTCCAATGGAGTTGACTCCGTAGGAACATTCTCAGCATCTTGAGATATCCGACTCAAACTACCATTTGGATTGCTGATTGCTTGTAGCTCGTTTGAATGAGTAGAGGCCATTTTAAAAACAGAATGACTTTGTGTTTACATGAGTCAACCATAATAACAAAGAACGGAACGCGTTGCTTTACACATATTTAATAAGCACGGAACAGCATTCTACCATGGCGCTTAGAATAATGCAGGTAAAGTGAGAACTACTCAAGCATTTAATTTCTGGCCAATGATGTTCGCTACTACTGGCCGGTATCGCCGGAGCCTTGTAGCCTTACAAACAGAGGAGGAAAGTGCAAGCAGATCTGTTGTGATTTACTGGCACAGTTAAAAGACGGCAGTGAACCATCTGAAGGTCAGGAAACACCAAGACTGTTTCTCCGGTCTCTTGAAATACTGGGAAGAGAGGAGTGGGGAAGGCGGCCGGGGACGAATGAGGGAGCAATTAAACAAAGAGTTGCGAGAAATGCCATTCTTGGTCACGTGAATGGCTAGATTTCAGACCTGGATTCAATTGTTAGGATCACTTCAGCCTTGCGCTCTTGATCTCAGATCTCAGGCAGCTCCATTGTCCTCAATCCTGCTATACTTCAGACCCTGCGCACCACGTACCCATACGCTCTTCCGATCCCCCATTACCACTTCCTCAACATGGCCGAAACTGAAATGGACGTCGACGTCCCCGTCTCTCCAGAGGCTGAGTACAAGAACGAGCCCAAGAACGCTTCCATGACCACACACTCCAATGCAACCGCGGTCCGCTCCATCGAAGGTTGGATCATCATTGTCACGAATGTCCACGAAGAAGCAAGCGAGGAGGACCTGACCGACAAGTTTGCGGACTTTGGTGAGATCAAGAACCTACATCTCAACTTGGATCGAAGAACGGGTTACGTGAAGGCATGTCGCATAGCTGCATAGAATGGATCGAAGCTAATTGACTTAGGGATACGCACTCATTGAATACCCAACCTTAGATGAGGCACGCGCAGCGATCGACGGAGCACATAGCACAAAGTTACTGGATCAGACTATTGAGGTTGATTTCGCGTTCGTTCGACCACCACCAGGAAAGGGCAAGTCGGGTGGTAGACCGCCAGCGAAGGGAAGGGCGAGAAGTAGGAGTCGCAGTCCAGCACGAAAGGACGCTGAGATGGAGTGAGAAGATGCGGGTTCCAGCACCAGCTGAGCACGTTATAAAGCCGATGTATCTCGAGGTAGAGATTTATCGGCGTATGTAATTTGGCTACAAAGGTATGTTGGACTTCCCTGAGGTCAGGATCGCAGTGCTAAGCTCATACATAGTCCACAAAAGTACTGCCACATTCTTGCCAGTCGCGTTTCCATCTTATGGTGATAACGCATTTTGATGTAAATATGCGATCCTGCACCCTTTGGTAGGTATGCATCCTCTGGACTAGAAACTCCCCGAGGAAAAACTTAGCAGGAACAACCACTGGAGCATGTCTTAGCAGGCTGCGCCGCGTTTGAAAGGCAAGTGACCAGAAGTACTAATTCTTCAAGCAACACATTTGTCGTTGGGTAAGTATCACAGCGTGGTCTTGCACTGCAAGAATCTTGGTTCCAGGCCTCGATCCTTTTCAACGACAACGAATCATAAATCGTCGCTCTTCGTAGCTCAACAGAAACCATGATTCCTTGATAAGTATATAGTGCGACCTCTCAAGTACCTTGATCCAGCAGCTTGAAATTTGGACTCTTATCATTGTTATATACTTCAACAAAACTGTCAAGTCACAACTCTATTTATTGTCTTATAAGCACATAATCATGACTATTCCAGCATAATTTTTATATTCAAGTTTCGACACTTCAGGCGTATAAGTGACTAGCAAACTTGGGGGTTGCTCTCCAGCCTGAACGCCTAGCAGCTGCCCAGCAAAGCCATATGCGGTACAAATGTAGAATACTCGACCTAGTAAATTAGCCTAAGCTTGTTTCACTATATTATCTATACTGGTATAGCTAGTAATAGCATTTTCGATTTACGAATACTATATGAACAGCATGACTGCCGGATAAATTCTGGGTACACTAGTGCCTGTACAAATTCATGTTGAGATAATTCGAGATCAATAGAGCATCGTAGTAAACGATACGTCTATTGCCAAAGCTTCAAGAAAAATGACTAATAAGCCGTTGGTTTCGCTGCTTAAATTGAAGTTTCGAGCACGTTTAGGTCGACGCCTCTTCCCATGGATTTGGTTGCTGAGAAGGAGGAACCGGAACCAAAGTGGTGGGGAGGGGGGGGGTTCAGTAGGGCATACGGTAAGGGAAAATTGTGTCACTGTACATGGAAACACACTACCCATTACCTCAGTCAGACCTAAAAAATGCTCTGTCAATCAAAGACACGGTTTGCGTCTTGCATTATTGAAAACAAACTAGAATGAGCCTGTTCGTTACCATTGCATACATTCTGGAATTATAATATGTTAGGACGTGTGGAAGAGCGAAGTAATCGGAAGTCGCTAGGAAGCCCCATTTTACCAGGCGCCACTGCGGGACTTGCCCTCATATTATCAAATAAGCATTTTCATCCCAACAATCTCCAAAAATCAAGGTGACTTGGCCGAGCGGTTATGGCGCCAGTTTCAGGCTTTAACTTGAAATCACATCTACTGGGTAAGTTTCACTGAGCTATTCAGCATCTCAGAGCAAGCAACTAATACAATACAGTTCGAAAGAGCGAGGGTTCGAATCCCTCAGTCATCATGGAATTCTTTTTGTGGTCGAAAGCAATAATTTTTTGCTTCTTCTTTAGAAATTCTGTGGATCTCTTTCGATTCTTGACGAGCTGTACAGATGGCATATTTTTGTGAGATGGTCCCGCTACCGTCGAGTGTGGCGAGGTTTTTCGGAGGTCTCTCCCGCCGGCTAATGGGTAGGAGGACGTACAGCACTAAGCTTAAATGCCTAAACTGAACTTGTTTCGGCGACGGTTCCTTTTCCTCTTGCCCTCTAGAGTTGCAAATGCCTTTTGGAATGTTAAATACAATTGCTGGTCTTTTGTTTGGCTTATGCTATTCAAGTCGCTGCCATGACGTGCGAGGGGCACAACTATGGAGTGGGGCACTGTAGGTTCTTAACGCACAGATACTGTGCAGAATGGAACTGCCGGCAACCCCCCTCCCCCCTTCCTTCAACAAATATCATTTCTGGGCTGCATATTAGATGCTTGCGGGAGAAAAGAAGTGTCAAAAGAGAAACAAAACTTGGTGCATGCATAGGCAGTCGTGCCATCACTGAGAGAGGTGATTACATTTTATGACAAGAATATTTTCATATTAGAAAAGGTTGTTATTGATACATTAATCGTTAGAAACAAGCTTGATTGAACATTGGATGCGCTGGAAAACCATCCTACTAAGACGGCGACTGATATAGACTGCTCTATGCATGTTTTAGAATTGTCTGACTCTCAATATTGGCCTCTTTCCACGAAGAGCTGAGATGCTACGGCAAGGGCTTTGGGGCATAACAGCTAGCCCTTCGATTGTCTCACGGAAACCATGGCATTTGGGCTAGAGTAGGTAGGTATATATATTCTTCAGCGTTGAACTCAAACACACCGCTTTTTCCCACAATTAGCCGGAACCTCCACCGCAGGTGATTGCACAGGAAAGACATATAATAATATGCCCACTCAAACTGCTGTAAACGTTTTATCACATGAGGAATTTCAGCGGCTGCCATTGGAGACTGAAGAGGTGCTCCAGGCATTGTTAAGCGATGCAAACAGCGGAGAATGAATTGCGGGACTGGAGCCCATCGATACGTGTACTGCAGTACAGAGCCTTGCTCCTTGACCCTTATGGTGGAGGACACGGAGGAGTAGAAGCCCCTTGTAATCAAGGCTTCCGAGTTTCCAACAGCAGAGTCAGTGATGGACACAGCCAAGTGTCGGTAGTTCCCACATGATCAAGCCACCCCTGACGGTGTGAGACTAGAAGGCTGTCACTGCTGTACCCCGCGTGTCTGCGATACGGCAACCTACTCGTTAGGCCCAAACCGGGAAGCGGAAGGCCATGCGGGCGAGGCTTGAGCACGAGGACATGTCTCCTACAAACTTCTTCAATTGCATCTCAGCCCTGTCTTGTGCTTCTTCTGCGTGACCGCCATCATCATTGCTATGCCAATGTTATAGATGTCTTATTCGTTCCGCATTGATCTTTTCTTCCGCGAGCCCTAGATTTCCATTTCCCCTCATTCAGCATCATGGCGGCGTTTGCTTCAATGCGACGAGCGACACCTCTCCTACTTCTCTGCATCTGCTTGTTTGCATCCTCAACAGTTGGCACATTGATCCCGCGAGCAGCAATACAAAAGGTCGTTGGCGAGTTTCCCCTATGGCAAGAGCCGTCAGAGAGCACCAAGACGACACCAAGCACACACATACCGTCGAAGGTGCCAGACACTCTTCCTGCATTGTTGGACGCGCTGGACGTGTTGCAAAAGGACTACTTTGCAGTATGGCAGGGGATCTGGCCGACGTCAATTGACTGGACGTCAGCGGTGGTGGGTACCTACCTCTCAGCAGCGCTCACGACGCTTTCGACCTCGTTTCCTCTCCTCCCAACATCGTCCGAAGATCGATACCCCACACAAGAGAACGAAAATCGAATCAATAGATACTTCTCGCAGCTCGTTGCCTCATATTTTGGCCAAGACGCTTTTGCCCTGCGGACCGAGGCATATGATGATATGCTCTGGGTGGTGTTGGGCTGGCTGGAGAGCATAAAGTTCATAAAGTTCCACTCTGCATTGCACTACAAAGTCCGAGAAGGAGATGTGCCATGGTACGGCAACCAGTGGGTTCCAGCATTTGCGCACCGAGCAAGAATATTTTGGGACTTGGCTTCTCAAGGCTGGGACGAAAGTTTGTGTGATGGTGGAATGATTTGGTCCCCTTATCTTCTGCCTTACAAGAACGCAATTACGAATGAACTGTACATTGCAGCATCAATCAGCATGTACCTATACTTCCCAGGCGATGAGAACTCGTCGCCTTTCAAAGCCAATGCCGAGGGAGGGAATGAGCCTCCGGGAGGACCTACAGGACCTCACGATCCAAAATATCTAGCAGCAGCAGTTGCAGCATATAAATGGCTAAATGGCTCGAACATGACGGATGAGCGAGGATTATACACAGATGGATTTCACATCTCAGGACTGCCAAATCGCCCGTACAAAAATGATACTCATGGAAATACAAAATGCGACGCGAGAAATAACATGGTGTTCACATATAATCAGGGCGTATTGCTTACGGGTCAGAGAGGCTTATACGAAGCCACAAGTGCTCGATCCTATTTGGAAGACGGACACCAACTTATCAGAAATGTCATCGCTGCAACGGGTTATGATTTGAAAAAGAATCAAGCCTTTGAAGAAGTAGTGCATGGAGACAGTGAGGTCAAGGAACTCCCCCAATGGCATGGACTCGGTCGAGCTGGTATCTTGGAGGATGCTTGTGATGCTGGTGGATCCTGCTCTCAAGACGGCCAGACTTTCAAAGGCATCTTCTTCCATCACCTCACAAGCTTCTGTTCGCAACTTCCTGCGCACTTTACTAAAGCAGGAGAAGCTTTCAATGTTCGTCAACATCAGCTGGACCGGGACTGGCATGACGCGACTTGCAAGTCTTACAAGAGGTGGGTTCTTCGAAATGCTCGAGCTGCTCTGAGTACGAGACGTGAAAGCGGCAGATTTGGATCTTGGTGGGGCGCACCCAAATCAGTGTCTGGATTGAGCCTTCAGACTGAACTTCCTGAGGGTGCAGTTGACTACAAGAACATGGACGTCCCGGAAGACGGTATCTGGAAAAAGAGTGTAGCTCAGGAAGGAGAATTGATCGAATCACTCCTTTTTGAACCGTCCCCAAACGCTGAGATTGGCATTAGAGATTTGAACGATAGAGGCCGAGGACGCACTGTTGAGACGCAGGGCGGTGGATTAAGTGTTCTGAGAGCAGCTTGGGAATGGGAGGGCCGGATATGATAGATATATGATGAGATGCTGCACACGATCTAGAGTTGTTTTGGTATTACAAGATAATGAAACCTGGTTACAAGAACCTCGAACGCTCCTGAGCCCCAGCTTCGAATAACAGTCTTATTATCACGGGTCTTGCGATTGACTATAAGTCGTCTTTCTTGCTACTATATCTAGGTTTTCGTACCTGCGTCATACATGCAGACCTATAAGCATCCATGAAAAGTCGGAGGTACCATTATAGAACCGCCTTCTGTAACGCAAGCAAAATACAGAGAGTACTGACGAGGTAGTCTTCAGTTTCAACTGCAGTAATGCGTAATTGCACCTAGCTTCTTCGACTCGAGAGACATCTTCTAACCCCCCTCTCGACCTTGCACTAGTAAGAAAAGCTCGGTCCATTTGTCCTCAAGAATGGAACCAGGTGCAAAAGAGTCTGCCTCCTTCTGTACCCAATATATATCCTTCTCAAGCATACCGGATCCGAAGCCAGCGCCAACAAACGTCTCCTCCGTCATTCAAAGCTCTCTCGCCCTCCTCCGTTCGGTTCACCCGGCAATACCTCGGGGATCGGGAAAAGACAGCTCGCTTCCCCTTGCTACCACTCCGGACGGAAGAGAGATAAAACATAAAGCTAAATAAGCCAAATTCCGCAACAATCATCTTGGACAGATGGCCGAGCTGGTTATGGCGCCAGGTTAAGGTCACACCCTTAATTTCGTATTCAAGAAAATTGAATCCCAATCTCCTGGTCACGAAAGTGGCGTGGGTTCGAGTCCCACTCTGTTCACTATTCTTTTTGTTTTTCTTTTTGCTGGCTGCGTCTTATGGAGAGGAGTGGGCTAGGCTGGAAAATTCCTCTCTTTTGGTGTTTTGGGGGGGGGGGGGTTTGGGGAGGGAAAGAGGTGGGGAAGAGTCTTGGAACACCTCACGATGCGGGAAATAGGGAATAGCCTTGGATGTGTCTTCTCTTTTCTTTTCGGTGATCTTGAGTATCGCTGCTTACTTCTTAACAACTCATAATGCACATGCGCCTCTCTTTCACTTTTTGCTTTCTTTTTCTTTTCCTCACTGCGTTCGTTCTTGGGACGCTTCTTCGCTTGCTCGCTTATTTTGGAGTGGACTGGTAGCAGATGATCCTGACGGTAGCGAGTAAGCTCAGGCACGTTCCCCTGAAGAGATTGGGGTTGTTGTTCTCGCAGCCCATGCGCTCAGAGACAGAGACTGATTAGATAGGTATTGTTTTATTTTTGAGGGAAGGAGAAAACTTGCAGAACCTCACCCCCTCTTGTGTTGCCTTCTCACCTACTGGGAGAACTTGTTGATATGCATTAAGCCGTCGTAGACAGATTATTTGAGGGTTGTTTAGTATCAAAAGAACGCGGCTAGCCCTCGGTATTTGGACAACTTGCTTGGATCCTGAAGGATTCCGGGTGAAGATCGGCCTTTCCAGTTTTGCTATATAGAAAGCTAATAAGGTGAGTGTACTGTTGGGTCTACAATTGAATATGTCATTGTACTTCACGACGGGGACAGGCTTTGCACTATGCGGATGAACTGTCACAGCAGGTACCAACAAAAGGACTGACTAGCACAACACGTTTAGCGGAGCAGAGGAGAGGTTCGGTTTGGAACCACAGCGACCTTAACCATAAGGCCAAGGCAGGGTCTTTTTAGGACTATGATTATCGTACTATATACTCGTATATGTAAACAAAGGAAATTACATTTAGGCGTCAGGTCAAGAATCGAAAAAGCCCCAGTCACCAAACCACCAGTTCTCAAACACCTACTCTGCTCTTGTCGTCAAATCATGAAGCCCCCAGTTTACTGAGGAGCGTAAATAAAAGCCAATTGATCCATCTCATCTCCATCCTGGCCCATGAATCCCACAATCTGCCATCCGGTGGGGGCGGTGAAGGTGGAACAATCTGAGGTAGAGGTTCCCGCGCTCAAGGTGTTGCCAGCACTGGTGGTAGCAAGGATGTAGAAGTTTCGGGTCTCGCTGTTGTACTTGCCCTGGCACAGCTCGGCCGCGGTCCAGTACTCGGAGCTGCCCAGTGTAAGACTGACAGCGGTGCCACCAGTTCCACCGTGCGAGAACGTGGTTCCGTCCGTGAGCGTCAGGCCAACAGCATCGAGACGGCTTCCTCCGCTGAAGCTGAGGACGGAGGTCTTGGGACTGGTTGGGATGGAGTCCAAATCGTTGAACCAAGTGCCGTGGGGGCCGCCCCAGAAGCCGGATTGGCGGAGGGTGGTGCCAACGGACCAGGTCAGGTTGACCGTGATGGGGTTGTGATCACTCAAGACGGAGCCATTGGCCTGCAAGAATTTGTCGGATTCGTAGTTGAAGTAGGTGGCATCGAGCGTCAAGGCCTTGGAGCCGCGGTAGAAGACCTTGTCGACGGTTTCGCAGTTGTTCACCAAAGATGGGTTGTCGCAGTCAACCTCGACGGTGGGGTTGACGCCGCCGTGTTCCAGTTGCACGAATGCATCCGTCAAACCATTCTCGATCTCGAAGACGGTAATGTTGTCGAGCGAGCGGGTGTATCGGGAGTTGGTGTCTCCGAAGACCATGACAGCGTTGCCAATGGACCAGGTGTCGATATATTCAGCCACCTGCAGCAAATTGGCGGCGCGGGCCGTTTCGTCACCAGACTCGGTTCTGGTGAGATGTTAGTGGTAGCTCGAACCCATGGCATAGAACAGAGACTGACCCTGCGTCGGCGTGCAGATTGTAGAAATCAATGTAAACACCATCGGAAACAATTGCTCGCATAAAGGTGAAGCCCTTGGGAGTCAAGCAGTCGGCGCCCGAAGCATCAGAGCAGGTCGCCCACTTAGTGCGGCTGAAGTCAATCCAGTCAAAGTTGGAAAGGGAGTTGAGGCCGCTGCCGATAGCAGCACCGCCAGACGTGGCCGTGCGGTAAGGGTGGTCATCGGTAGCATAGAGATAAGCATGATAATTAAAGTCCTGTTCTTATCAGCCAGATGTCCGAGTCGCGGGGGTGCAACGACATACCTCCTGCACGTGAATCATGTCATAGTCATACTCGGCAAAATAGGTTCCAATTGTGCCGGCATTGGTGGCTTTGTCGCCCGGAACATCGTTGGAGTTGAGGATGGACGGCAGACCAGCAACGTTCATGGCCAAGATACTGAACTCTCCGCTGGTCGCGGCGGCGGCCGTGGAGGCAAGCGTTGCCGCGGCAAGGCTGAAGAGAAGAGACTGGACTGCCATGATGCGGTGGTGTGATCGTGCGAAATATCTGATGAACCTACCTCCCAGGACCTGAGCAAGCCTTTATACCAACGGCCAGTGACACTCTTCGGAGATTGACCCCAAACAAGACCTCCTAATGTAGTTCTCCCAATAATATATCTTCAGTCCCGGGCCACACGGTACGAAGCCGTGAGACAATTGTACGTGGACTGCATCCCCGCCTATATCTCGGGCCCTGGATGCCAGGCCAGATCCCTGAAGCTCGTCATGTCCACCGGGCCAAAGTCTCGTGAGAAAGTATATGCCAGCGCGGCTAAGTGTTGGAGAGCGAATCCGCCCAGCGCTGGAGGAGACTTCAGCACGTGGAGCGGCCTCGTGGAAGGGGAAGAGGGAACCATTGGAGGACATGGATATATGAGGTTAATCAACAAGGCGCCCTCAGCAACGGAGCAGAGCATAGTTTAGGGAGGAGAGGGGGAATCGATAGCAGAAATGCCGGTGCACCCCCCGGTCCATCTGCATGCCAAGCGTGCCAAGCCCATCAAGAGAGATGAGCTTCCGTGCGACGCGAGGCGGCCATGCAATTGACAGCGCTGTCTCCATCGCCGCCATTGAACCCGATCGATATGGATCTCGTACTGTCCGTATAAGCTTACCTGCCATCGTCCACCAGCGCTTGCACCTCGCATGGCCCAACAACCGCGGATCCACGCTCACTTGTGCAAGGCTGTTGGCCTGCGCTCTCATCACAGACCTGCAAGGGCAACATGCGGATCACCATTTCACGACTTGGAACTGCATCTGCTTGGTGGCATGCGTCATTTTTTGATCGCTATGGATTCATGTAATAGCAAAGCTCCTGTTTCCCAGACCCCGAAATGAAAAACCCTTTACATGACGACACCAGAGTTGGAAGCAATACGCTGGACGCGGGTTAGCAGTGCATCTCCACCGGACATGTGCGTGGGAACTTACTGGCCACAGCTCAGCAGCCTCCTTTCCGACTGGTCCAGTGATAGCTGATCCCTTCATCTCTCCCTTTGGGTTGACAATCTGTGATGGGCATGTTAGCATACATTCGAGGATCCGTAGCTACCCCGACCAAGACGTAAATAAACCCCCCGGCCCTATCGTGTGCCCTTCCCGCAGCCTGCCTCGGGGCCAGGAACATGCCCATTTCCATCGATAAAATGGTCCGACCAGAAGAAATCTTCCACTTACAACACCGGCGTTGTCCTCGAAGTACAAGAAAACACCATCAGTTCGCTTCCATGGCTTGGATTGGCGGACAATAACAGCTGGCATAACCTTCTTTCGGAGCTCGGGCTTTCCCTTCTTGACAGTGGCCATAACCATGTCACCAACACCACCCGCTGGCAATCTGTTGAGACGGGCACCGATACCCTTAACGGAGATAATGTAGAGGTTTCGTGCGCCGGAGTTGTCGCAGCAGTTCATGACGGCACCGCTGTAAAATCCTTCATCAGTATCCGTCCCCATCCCATCGCAGATTTCGTGTTTTTGGAGGTCTTACACTGGAAGACCGAGGGTCATCTTAAGCTTGCCACCTGGGGCACCACGTCTGCAGAGAATCCGTCAGCAATTCATCCATCGAGAAAAGGTCGCGCGGCGGGTGTTCGACAGCGCATTCGCGGCGGCAGGGCGGCAGGACGGGTAGTCGAGGAAGGAGCACGTACGAGATCTTGGCCATTTCGACGATTTATCTTTGAGACTGGTGATAAGTTCAAAGAGGGATGCTTCGTCGCTGGGGTTGTCGAATTCGATGTTGTCGTCGCGATGAGAAAAGTTTGGGGTGACTTGACCGCAAAATCATCCCAACCCTAATCTAAGCGAGGTGCCCACCAAAGAATTTTCCAATTCGCCGCCGGTCGAAAGCGCGAAGATTGAACATCAATTATTCTCAAAGACGAGGACAACAAGGACAAGAAGAAGAGCAGCGACTCGTCCTTCTGTTTACGTTGTACACATGTATTTAAACCATGCCATTGTGTGCAATGATTAACCAACCTGGCCGCCGATCTAATAATGGTTCTCCTTGGACGAGATGGAATGGAATGCCCGACCATACCGCCCATTCTGACCAGCAAGTCACTATGGGGACAACATGAGACAACATCTCCCAGTCTGGAAATCGGATTTAATTGCGGAGAAGGTCTATTATTATATGCGCAAAGACGACCGAAATACACCCCTTCTCTGTGCATGCGAGCGGTAGATAGCTTGATTGCTTGAAGATGAAAGTCTTACCTGTGACTCTCTACTACCTCTACGCCTTGTTAATCATGTTGAAACAGGCGTCTAATGTGGGCCAAGTAGTTTAACCAAGAGCTCAGTTCACGTATCTCCTTAGTTATTGAAGCTATCCTACAACATGGCTGTGCAGCTCCTTCAAGACCGTCTAGACTTGAATGAGAACTTTTCTCGTTACAATTGACCTCTCTTGATTCTACTGTGCGCTTCTTGAAAGCCTTTCCTGAACGCCAAGGACGCCCCGTTGCCTCCCACCATGGATCAAAGATGGGAAATGCATGCATGTAGTTGAAATGAAGATACCCCGAAGCTTGCGGCAATCGACAACTTTTGAACGCGCCGTGGATTATGGGTATGTAAGGTATACAAAGTGATCGTAATTCATGAGTGATCTCGGCAGTCATCACGGTTGAGGCTGTTGAGCGGTTTCAGTATCGACTTCGGCAGAGATCTGCTCGCTTTGAAGTTCCTCTTTGCCCTCATCCTTAACCACGGCTGGATCCTGTGGAGCAGTAGCTTCAGCTGATGTTACCGGCGCGGGTGCTGCTGCTGGCGCTGGTGCTGGTGCCGGGGCAGGAGTTGAAGCTTGTTCTGGAGCTGGCGTAGGTGTTGCTGCTTCAGGGGTTGGTTGAGTAGGTGCGACGGCAGCAACTACGGCGGCTGCTGGAGTCTCGACCGGCTCGGCCGCAGCTTCAGTCATGTCGACGTCTCCGTCATTATCTACAACAGCCGGCTTCTCGGACTGGGCTCGTGATGGTGCGTTTGATATTCCAACTTCCGCGCTTTCTGTGGTTGCGACGTCTAGACTCTTCTTCTCCATGACTTCAGCGTTAACCTCAGCATTGGCCTCTGTAGCCAAGGCCGTAACTGCATCATCTACCTCAGGACGAACGTCGGGGGTGGCCACGCCGCTATCCATTTCCACATCGGATGCTGCATTGGTGTTCTGGTAATCCATAATATTCCGTCGTTTTGGCACACCATTCTGCGCACTGACACCATTTGCACGATCTCCCTCTTCGTCATCACTCTCATCAAGCTCATCGTCTCTTGCGATTCGTTGATCCCATCTTCGTTGAGTGTTACGGGTATCTGGGTTCTGGTCCTCATCCAAATCATCCATCTCGGCATCATCCTCTTCGGTACCACCCAGCATCGTAGTTCGTGGTACATCAGTCATCTGAACAGATGGAGCATGGGCTGTCTTCTTGAGGTTCTCAATTACCTGAATCCTAATTTTCTCCAGGTAATCTTTTGAGTTCGCGTTGTCCATATTAGACGCACGAACATCAAGCTCGTAATCTGGACCGTAGTACTGTAAAAAGTCAGACATCTGACGGCTACTTAGTTAAGCATGAAAAACATACCTCGTAATACTCATTGAATGGAAGCGCATGGTCCATTTCCTGACCAACAAGAACACCGGTTTCGTAAGCCCAAGTACGAGCAACGTTGCGCATGGTGTAGCCACCACCACCAAGAACGAGGGTTGGCATGCCAAAGCTCTTCACAAATGCAACACAATTTGCATGACCCTTCATACTCAGATTGAAACATCCAAGTCTGTCCCCAGACAGACTATCACCGCCACACTGCAGCACAATGGCTTCAGGCTTGTAGTAGTCCATCACACTCTGGATTACTGGCTCAAAGATAGACTTGTAGGTGACATCGTCAATTCCATCACGAAGTGGAAAGTTTACCGCATAGTTTTTGCCTTGGCCAACACCAATGTCGCGAAGTTCTCCAGTACCAGGAAAGTACTCTCCATACTTGTGAAATGAGACAGTCATAACTCTGTCAGTTGTATAGAATGCCTCTTCTACACCGTCACCGTGATGCACATCAATGTCGATATACAGCACTCGTTTTTTGAACCGAAGAAGCTCGATAATGCCGAGGACGATGTCTATCAAGCAGTCAGTATGTATTCATGACCGATCTGATCTTTCTCTTACCATTAACATAGCAGAAACCACTTGCTTCACTCTTTTTGGCATGATGAAGACCACCAGCCCAGTTAACAGCAATGTCACATTTGCCGCGATTCAGGCGAGCGGCTCCCTCCATACTGCCTCCCGCACTGATACCACAAAACTCGAAAAGTCCGTCAAATACAGGACAGTCGTCGCCGACGTTGTATTTTCCCTGCTCCTTGGAAAAGGAGTCCATATTATCGGGTGTGACTTTCTGCAGGAAATCGATGTATTCGTCGGTATGGAATTGGGTCATCTCATGACGTGTGGCAGGTTTCGCACGCTATGAAGCAACATTAGTGTTATCCTTGATTCTTGAGGTTCGTGACGAAATAGAGCAGAAGTGGAACATCACTGGTGATCACAATTGAAGGAGGGCTAGACATACATATATCTCCATCTTCTTATAAACTCCGTAGTTCATAATCAAACTATGCGCCAATCTTATTCTGTGAGGCTTCATGGGGTGACCAGCGACGTAGGCATAATTCCCGACATCAGAATCGTAGAAGTATGCGACCCTATTCTTCCTACTGGCGCCATTCGACGCAGGCGGATCGATGGGCGCAAAGGAGGTCATCTTGAATGGCGATAGGTTGTAGCCAGAAGCTAGAAGAGTTGAGGTCAAAGCAGTACGAGGAAGTTCAAAACAGTTTTAATGTAGGGCTTGGTGAGTGGTCGTATCTTTGTGAGAGCTCGAGTGAGGGTTGAGTCTGGTATGGAATTGTCGGGGGAGAGAGATGGAGGCTTGAATATCAGTTAGCGTAAAACCACGCTAGCTACCAGCCTGCTCCCAGATACCGCCCGTTCGAAATTCAAAGACGGCAACGATCAATCAGCTATGAAGTACAATAAGCCATTCTACAAAACTGGCTATTTCCAGAAGATTCGAATCGTATCAACCAAGAAAATCCTGCCCAGGTTACGTGCTGTATCATCACTCTGGGGCGAATGAGCTGCAGGTCGCAAGGCTGAAAACGCGAGGCTACACACGTGACCTTTGATCTAGGCTAACATCGCCTTCGCGTCCCAAGTTAAGCTCTAGGTCCACGAGGGAAGCATTTCTGGGTACATATCGCAAAGACACTCTTCTTCCATCATCCAACGCTCGATAACCTCTCCCTCTTCTAATCAACAACCATATTCTGCCCAAGATGGACAGATTAAACCGCATGCTGGCCACGGCTGGAGGAATGGGTGGTTTGAACAGCGCCGCTCCCGGATCTGTAAGCTCTCCTGCTCTCGCAATCTAGCTCATAGAGCTTGAGCCTGGCACCATTGCTCAGTTGCTGATTAAACTGTACACAGGACAACACGAATCTGATCGATAATTCCGAAACCGTCTACATATCATCCCTTGCGCTACTGAAGATGCTTCGACATGGCCGAGCAGGTGTACCCATGGAGGTTATGGGACTTATGTTGGGAGAGTTCGTGGATGACTTCACTGTCAGAGTTGTCGATGTGTTTGCCATGCCGCAAAGCGGTACTGGTGTTAGTGTTGAGGCTGTAGACCCAGTATTCCAGACAAAGATGATGGATATGTTGAGACAAACAGGACGGTAAGCAGCCAAGCGATCTTGAGAGTCTGCCAGAGCTAACTGGATATCCCTTACAGACCAGAGACTGTGGTTGGATGGTACCATTCACATCCCGGGTTCGGGTGCTGGCTTTCTTCGGTCGATATCAATACACAGCAATCTTTCGAACAACTTACGCCGCGAGCCGTTGCTGTCGTTGTCGACCCCATTCAGTCCGTGAAGGGAAAGGTTGTCATTGATGCATTTAGACTGATTAACCCACAATCTCTCATGCTCGGCCAAGAACCTCGCCAAAGCACCTCTAACTTGGGACATCTCAACAAGCCATCCATCCAAGCACTCATCCACGGTCTTAACAGACATTACTACAGCATTGGAATCAATTACCGTAAAACCGCGTTGGAGGAGAACATGTTGATGAACCTGCACAAGCATGTCTGGACCGAGGGCCTACAGATGGACGATTTCCGCGTGGAGGGTGCCCGAAACTCTGAGCGATTACAAAAGCTCGTTGGCCTGGCTGAAGGCTATGAGAAGCGAGTAAAGGAGGAGACGGAGTTGACAAAGGACCAGCTGAAGACAAGATATGTAGGAAAGGTTGATCCAAAGAAGCATTTGGAGGATGTCGGACAGCAGATCATCGAGGACAATATCGTATCTGTCTCACGGCAAATGATTGACAAGGAAGCATCAGCGCCCAAAGAGAAGTCGACTTCAAACGGATATGCTAATGGGGATAGCATGGACATTGAGGAGGAACTGTAATGAATTCTTGCAAAACTGCACTGTAAAATAGGCGTTGGGCTCTCGGGCTAAAGGTCAGCATAGGAAGCACTTTATCTCCGCGCATGGTGGGTATGGAGTAGAAAGTGCATGGAATGACAGGATCTTTAACAAGACTTCATGATGGCTAATCTCATCGCAATAGAAGCTTTGGCATTTAAGACATCAGATTGACTCTGGATTTCCTGTTCTGCAAGCAATGAATGCCTCTTGCCCATGGCCACCGAGACGTATCGCTACTAGGACTGTGTTCTTTCTCTTATGCCAAATTTTGTATTCTTCGTTCCTACCCAGCATCGTTCCTTCACCTACAATAAATTACATTATAGCTGAGACTTTACCAACCAGTCGCTTCCTGCGAAACCTGAAATGCTTATTCGCCGCCCTTCATCATCCGGCTCCCATTCCTCCATATCCCTTCCTATCTCAGCTATTCAACACATCAGGAACAGCAAAGTATAATATTTGTGGGGCGATCCGTCGAAATCCGTGTCTAGCTCAGTATCACGCACTCGCGGATGAGAACCACGTCTGGAGAATCGGGATGGCGACTATTGACCAGGTACAGACCGTGCTGGGTCAGACCCGCGCCACCATCACGCTGTACGTTCCGATGCATCGTTCTGTCGACGCAGAGCACTGATGAAACCTGCCACAGCCAGATCCCAATTGACCTGCAGCTGCTTCCACGCCAATGGAACCGCGGCACCTCTCCTAGAAAGCGCAATCGGAAGTATAGCCGCAGTCGAAGCCCAAAGCGAAAAGTTCTGAAGAGGATCAAAGCATCACCTGTGCCGATTGGTGCCCAAGGCAAGCACAGTGCTGAAGATGGGCATAGACCAACGTATCTTGGGGCGGCTTCGGACGAGATCTTGGCGACTGGCCGGTCTGTACAGAAACGTCGAACTCAGCCAGCTAGGTCATTGAGCCGAGAGACTGGTTGGGCCGGACCCTCGAGTCAAGTCAGCACGATCGACTCTGATGATTCAGACGATTCAATTCCCTCAAGAAAAACCGTGGAATTCCTATTACAAGGAGGGAATAACCGAGACACGAATCTCGTTAGCCTTGGAGCTGGTGAGCACGCCTAATAACACTAGATTTTGGGCGTCTAGACCCTGACAACACACTTGAGAGCAACAAGTAATGAGCTAATTTTGAAATCATAGGACTTGGCACAATCAACCACATAAAAAGCCAACCTGATTTCTTAGCCCGTGATACGGCGAACACTGTTGCACTATTCAGATATCAGGCCACCTCCAGTTTTACTCCTAGCAGGCGAGCCCAACGCACTTTCAGTGACAAATATCGAATGTTTGAGGGCGAAGATGGCTTCGGCGTACGTGTTGGAAATCCATTATCAACTACACGCCTGCCTTCTTCCAATGCCTATAAACCAGAAGCTCTTCCAAATTGACTGAACAATCGCTCCATGCAAGCATGCCGGAAACAGACACCAAGGAGATAAAGTACATGCTTGCATGTTTGAAGTTGCGCATAAACAGATCAACAACAGAATTATCACGGGGAAGGCGAGTGCTAGAGAACGCATAGTGTTTGTAGCAGATTACTTCTTCAATGCAACTCGTCCCCCCAAGGACCACTTATCAAGCACGCGGGGTCCTGTTTTCATGGAGATTGCGCATATGGCGGCGGTGAAGGCGATCTGAGACTGTTTACTGCAGCCGAGCTTAACAGGTATGTTCATGCTGCCTAAGAAAATTTCCAACGGCAACCTACTGTAGAGCCCTTCTTCAAACAGCGTGACCGCGCTCATATTGCGCTTGATCTTTGATGACATGGGTGAGTACGTTAAGTCGGCTCTATATGCTGTCGTAACTGCTGTCCAATTTTGCGCTGTTTTGTTCGTCGCAAATGCAGCACCAAGTTGTGGCTCACTTGACCATGGCCGGCTTATTCATTGCATGCCTTTGTCTTCTCAAAGGCGAATATCATTCTTCTTAACGTCGTTCAGTGCGGCCGATGACCTCCCAATTTTCTACGATCTTCTTCAGATCCCGTAGAGGCACTGGTTTGGACAGGAACAGATTGATGCCGCTGTTATATGCCTCACGCTGCGATTCTTCGCTTGCAAGCCCAGTCACAGCGACAATTATGGCTGCCGGGAGCTTGTGTTCCCTTTCGTAGCCTCGGATGCACTTTGTCGCATCGAATCCATTCATGATCGGCATAGACATGTCCATGAAGATGATGTCCGGTTTCCTGTCTGCCATCTGATACTGTTCAACAGCTTTGGCTCCGTTTTCCGCGGTGCTATACGTGTAGCGTAGCTTGGCTATGCAGGTGACCAAAATCCTCATGTTGATCATATTATCTTCTACTAGCAAGATAGAAGGCCCGTCGACATGGCTACTTGAACGGGCGCCAATTAAAGTGGTATCTGTACCCGCACTTTCGAACGGTGCTGAGGTGCTTCGGTTCAAACTCCGCGGCCTGGACGTGAGTTCAGTCTTCGATGTTAATGATCCAGCGTCTGCTGAAGCGGACATCGATGGTATGATATGCGCATCTGACGAGTTCTTATCGACCATGTCGCTCGATTCGTCTAAGATGGATATCAAACACCTAGCGAACTTTTTCGGCCCAATACTACAACCAGTGTTAATGCACAGGAGAAATTTATAAAAGCGCGGAAGTTAATGACGCCCACAGGAGATCTTGAAATGAAGGAGATGCTTACGGATTGCTGAGGTAGTAGATATGTCGATGTCTCCCATCTCGAATTTTATTTTCTGATGCAGTAGAGTCCGTGAGGACAATAATGTATTTCTTAGAAATGCTGCTCGATGTGCTCTGAGATAACCACTCCGGTTTCCTTTCCTCGAAGATCTTTGACGTCGTCACAAAGACAGATGCTTTCTCGGAACTGAAGTTGGAAGTCTCAGTGACTTCCATGTTTAACCACGCCTGTGCTATATTCCATATGGAGTGGCGCAAAACTGACAACGGCCCGGGAGGAATTTCAGGCTGGATGATTCTATCTGAGAAATCATTCGATCTATGAAATCCTACCATGGCCAAAACATGATCCTTCGCCAGGACTCTGGCTCGTTGGATCTCGTCTTTGATATGTGCTGTTGACGTAGGGTGATCGTGCGACTTTTTAAGCTTTAGCATGACCTTTACAGTGGTGCCAGAACCTTTGATACTGCTAATTTCAAGCTTGCCATCCAAGGCAGTGACAATCTGACGGACGATACTAAGGCCAAGACCTGCCCCCTCACTAAGTGTGTCCTCCTGTGTAAATGGCGTGTAGAGCTGGTCGTTGAGAAAATCTTGACTAATTCCCTTGCCTGTATCAGTAATGGTGAGAGTGACAATTCCTTGACTGTTTCTCAGACCCGGGGACGTAAAAGTTTTATATCCAAGGCGGACCCTCACGTAGCCTGATGTGGTGTACTTTAAAGCATTGCCATATATATTCATGAGGATCCGTTTCCATGCACCCGGCTGAGTGGAGAATCTCCAATTATTCTTGGGGTCAACATCAAACACGACCACTAAAGGTGAAGAGCGAGGTCCATGTGCGCCATGTTCTCTGATCAAAGCGTGATGGTCAAGATTTGTACTATCAACATCTCCCTGGGGTCGATTGAGGTAATCATGTCCAGTGTACAATCCGCCAAGGACATCCTCCGTCATTGATGCTAGATCGAGGTCGGAGGTCAAACTAATGGTGCCATAGATGCGTAATCCTTCTGAAGGAATCGCCTTCCCAGATCTCGCAGATGTTCGAACTAATCTCTTCTCGCTCCGTCTTGCTCTTGTAAAGTTGTTGATCTTTGCATAATCGAGTACGTTGTTGAGTGTGTCGAGCAAGGTTGTGGAGCAATGTCTGATTGTGTCGACCACGCTTCTCTGATACTCGGTGATGGTGGTATCTTGGAGGAGCTCAAGACTACCGAGAACACCGTGGAGTGGAGATCGAAGCTCGTGGCTGATTGAAGAGATCAAAGTCGATTTTGTATGGTCTGCGGCAACTACGTCCAGACGACTGACTTCGGCCATAATACTATTTCCGAATGCTGCGACATAGCTCAGATCGTCTTGAATACTGAGTACGCGAGTCGGATCACTCGTCCATAGCACAGCGCTTGCAAACCAGCGTTCGCGGTGAGAATCCCATAAAGGGAGTAAAAGGACGAACCTAGATCCTGGAAATATCTTTAGGATGGTCTCACCTTCAATAGCTCTTTGAGTTTTCTTCCGATATTGATTGTTTGCTCTCACAAGTATAACGCCTTTACCTGTAGTAGCTTTCTGCAGTTCGTCTTCGCTTGAGGACATGGCCCCGTCCTTATCAAATGCAAATATTTTCCCGTGAGGATATCGTTTAAATAACTTGGTGACAAATGCTTCAGAAATAGCGAGATTGGCTGGCAGCATGTCATCGTTTAATGACGAAGCTTCCCGAGAAGAATATGCTAAAACGTCACAGGTGCGAGGTTCAGGTTCAGGCTTTGGAAGGCGGCTTCGCTCGCTGGTATTCCCAGAAGAGCATGATTGTGCTGAATTTCGCCAGCCTTCATCACTACTGGATGTTGTGTTAATTGGCTCCTCATCAGCATGAGGTTTTGGACCAGCTGCCGGAGGACGATCGCCTCTGAATCCGAAGCCGCCGTGTTTTGCATCAAAGAATATGACCCCATCCACTTCTGTCGATTCACGGATGAGGTTACTAGCACGGGAGAGCATTGTCTTAACAGTGGCCACAATGTCCGGGAGATTCTTATCATCCGCAGATGCTGTCTTTGTTAGCGAGCCTGATACAACCAAGGATTCAGATGTAGCAGCAGCTCTCGGAGGATCATCCTGCTGCGGACCATCCTGGGAGTCATCATGCCGAGGATGCTCGTCTTCATAGCTAGGAAAATCTTTTGAAGGCTCATCCCGAGGAGGGCTAGCTAGAGAAGAACTGGTTGGAGAAGGTATTTTGCTGTCGTTCTCGTAAAGCTCGTCTCGGAAATGGCTATCTTCAGAAGGACTATGTTTGAGGAGAATGTTTTGTGGGAGATCGGCCGAAGACACTGCGTGGACACTCGGAGAAGATTTAAGCTGCTGCTGCTGCTGGGCACTGCATTCGAGTTCTGACTCCAGAGCCGTCCTGCCAGCAGGGCCGTTCACTGCGGTTGGTGCATCTGCAGATACCACTGCAGCTTCATTTTTGACTTTTGACGGAAGCATGGTAGGAGACTGTGAGCTGCTTGGGCGGATCGGTAATCGCTGGCCACGCGTATGTAACCACCAATGTGCGATGCTCGAATGGCCCTCCACAAATAGGCCGAGGCCTTTGACCATCTTTTCACCTCGCTGGTAATCTCCTCTAACTGCAATGTTTTCCAAATGCTCCATAATCGTCTCTGACATATCTTGTAAAAAGGTGAGCTCCTTTTTACTTATGTCCAATCGGGGACGGTCATCCAAGACACAATATGAACCAATAAAATAGCCTTGCCGAGACACAATAGGCACTCCAGCGTAAAATCGGATTTTGGGACCAGCTCGAACATAACTCTTGTCCTTGGTAGTCTCATCCTGCTCAAGGTCATGAATGATTCTCGGTACGATTGTGAATTCCTCTTCGCTGGTCGGTTCATCCCTCGAGCGCGGGCGTCCAATGATATCACTACACAATGAATCCTCGCGGGGGATTGTTCGCACGCCCATCCACAACGAGTCCCCCTCGTCATGCACATCATCGGATTGAGAGGAGAGCGTTTGGGTTGCTTCAGCCAGAACAAACTGGGAGTGGCGATCAATCAAAGAAATCATCGCGCGCCGCGTCCTCAATCGGAGCGCAGCAAGTTGTGCAAAGGCGTTCAAAGCCCTATCCTCTGAGGAATATGCCTTGGCAGGTTGCGCTGGTGGTGAGGATGCATGACTACTACCTTCACCGGTAAGGCGAAGAAAGGGAGCCGCATACGAAGGCAGGTATCTGAGATCTCAGGGCGTTCGTCAGCCAGCATGTTCCTCCTTCCGTGCCTTCATGGCAGAGATAAGGCCATAGAAGTTCCCTGACTGACCGGTACACCTCTCGCTCCCGCTGCGCTTCCGAAGCACGGCTCGAAGCCCTCATGCTCGCATCTTGCTGCCACCAGTATGGTTGCGGACTTGGTCAATATCGCGGTTGAGGTTGAGGGATGATGGGAGCTGGCACTGGATGGATGGGCGGCCAAGGCGTGGGCAAATACAGGCGCAACTGTAGTCTGGGCAGGTCGAATGGGCTCTATGAATTGGTGGTGCTGTGTGATGCGCCTTCTACAGTGCACAGGATGAGGGCGCGGGCGAGGCCAAGATGGATTCAGATATCAAATTAGATCGGCCCAGGCTAAGTGACGAATTGCATTCAAGATTGCACGTTTTCGATCCTGGAAAGTGATCTATGGGCACGATGTAGCCGGGTGGCTGACATTGGTTAGCAGGCTAGCGGAGTCGAGAACTCGATCTGCAGTCCTTTGTCGCTCGAGAACTCTATCGCGGTAGGATGAGCTGTATGGAGCCTAGCTTGCACTTCATCGGATACATGCACACCACTGGATCATGCATCTGACCTATCTCTCCACGGTACCATCTTGTCCTTCTATCTGCCTTCCACACACCAGTACGATGGCATCATGAATCTCCAGGCTGAGCTAAGAGCGGTCCTAGGCCGGCAGTTACGGTCCAAGCAGGGTCTCTCCACAAATACAAGCTCAGGAGAGCGCAAACTTAGGTTGCGACGGGATGAGCATCCGGGCAAGTCATACCTCATAACCAGCGTCCCCCCGACAGTGCTTTGTGGAAGGATGATATTGCAGGATCCCGTACCCGATCCGTACCGTTTCGCTCGAGGCAGGTCCTTTTGCGTCGACCACCGATGTGTGTTTAGCAAACGAAAGCTGGTAGACACATGCGAAACAATAGAAGCGATGCTGCAGCGGGAGCACGAGTGTGACGGCATGTCATGTGGCGAAAAAGCCAGACCCTTAATCATCTCGTGACAGGTGGATGCAATGACGTATCACGTTCAAGGCTACTTGCATTCATCACGGCGACTCGGCGAATGTAGAGCCTCCTTATCATCTCTACCTAATTATATCGCCCCTCAGTCATAGTTCTCGAATTGTCTGAATCTGTTCATCGATAACACTATTAAGCGCCTTCATACTCAACTTATCCGATTCGTTTTGCGGGAGAAGAAAATGGATATTATCTACAATGGCTAGATGGATGGGAGGCACAAGTGATTATCATCCTGCCATTTTCACCATCAAGATATCGTAAAGCCGGCATCGCTTAAATTCGCCGGTAAAAAGATCCGGGGTGGTATTATTGAAGGGGAAGTCCTTGCACGTTTCTTGCCTGCATACAGAACCGCACATTCCCATGCTCGAGGATGGGAAAGTTTGAAATCCCTACGAATGTTCTTATATCTCCTATGGGGTGCTCTGGGTTTGAGAGTTTGTAAAACTGAAGACTTCCCGATAGATCTACGAAGGAAAGATAGGAACCTTACCTTCAGACTCTTCGCCTTGAGCAAGGCATAAGAAACGCTTAGTGATCCAGCTCAATGATTAAGGGACGCTGAGCTATCCATTACATAAGCTACCCACTGATGTGTCACATTGGTTCCCTATGACCTCGAGTGGACAGCCGTATCGGAGATAGGCCAAGGGGAGGAGTAAGGAGAAGGCCGAAAATCCCATTTATGAGTTTTGCAGTCCGGCCGAGGGAAATATCAACCCGGGCGCCATTGCCGTGGCTTCAAGAGGCATAGGCCGTCGGGTTGGGTCCTTCGATGCGCGGCACAATTCGAGAGAGTCAGGTAAGCCCAGCTATCCTGGCGACCCCGCCTTTCTTTCTGTCCCCTACTGTCATACCTTAATTATGCGAGCTGCAAGATTGCCTGCCCTAAGTTTCCCCCACATCACCCGACCCGATGCGGGCTGTTCACAACATCCCAATTGGCTGGCCACGATGCTTCTTGTGTGGTCAATCGAGGGTTTGTGCCTTGGCTGAAGAGTACATGGCCGAGCTGTTTCGTGCGCTGTTTCGCGCGCCTCGTCAGGCCGACAATTGCAAGCTGCACTGCGTTAGCATATTTTCTTCCTTTCCCCCACCTCCTCCGTTAAGACTGGAAGTCTTTAGCGTGAGGGTTGTCCCGCTCCGATTGATATATTAGATAAATTTCCCTTTACTATCGAGCTTCCCTACCAGCATTTATCCTTCCTCGAGCGAAGCATCCAATCTCCAACATGTCCCCAGCCGCAAACACCAACGGCGGCGAGATGTACACGGTGCCCCTCCTCATCGACAACGAAGAGTACCCATCGAGCTCATCCTTCGCCGTCCACTCTCCTGCAACCGGTTCACATATTCACAATGGCGCTGCCGCCAGCATTGCCGATGCGGATGTGGCTCTGCAGTCCTGTGCCAAAGCCTGCGCATCATGGCGGGTCCTGCCACCCACCAAGAAGCGGGATATCTTTTTGAGGGCATCCCAGATCATGGATTCACGGCGCGACGAATTGCAGAAATACATGGTCGCCGAAACGGGCGCGACGTCGGTCTGGGCGGACTTCAATTTGAACTTGGCTTCGAACATCATCCTGGACTTGGCCGGCAAGATGTCTTCGGTGCAGGGCAGTATCCCACAGACGGGCGAAGAGGGTGTGAGTGCGCTGGTGTTCAAGGAGCCGTACGGAGTCATCCTGGCGATTGCGCCTTGGAATGCTCCGTATATTCTCGGTGTGCGCGCCATTGCTTATGCGCTGGCTGCGGGCAACACTTGTATTTTGAAAGCGCCTGAACTGTCGCCGCGATGTTCGTGGGCCATTGCAACGTGCTTCCACCGTGCTGGCCTTCCTGCCGGTGTGCTCAACCTTATTGCCCATGAGCCATCGGCTGCTGCTGCGGTGACGAAACACTTGATTGAATCACCTATCATCAAGAAGATCAACTTCACCGGTAGTACGATGGTGGGCAAGATCATTGCCGAGCACGCGGGCCGGAATCTCAAGCCTGTCCTCCTAGAACTAGGTGGCAAAGCACCCGCCATCGTATGGGAGGATGCTGATTTGAAATTGGCAGCCGGGGAATGCGCTAAGGGTGCCTTCTTACACAGTGGACAAATCTGTATGTCGACAGAAAAGATAATCGTGCATGAGAACATAATTGATGCATTTGAGGCGGAGTACAAGAAAGCCGTCGCAGCCTTCGCACCGTCGGAGAAAGAAGCTGGTGTTCTGATAAGCAAGGTTGGTGTTGACAAATGCAAGCGACTGCTCGTAGATGCAGTCTCAAAGGGCGCACAAATCGTACATGGTTCTGTTGATGCTCAAGAGGATGTGGGTACCAAAATGCGCCCCGTTGTTGTTAAAGGCACCACGAAAGATATGGATCTCTACTATACAGAGAGCTTCGGGCCAACGGTTAGCATTGTGGTTGTCAAGACGGAAGAGGAGGCCCTCGCTGTTGCCAACGACACCGAATATGGACTTTCTTCGGCGGTCTTTACCAGGGATTTGGGGACAGGGTTGAGGTTTGCAAAACAAATTGAGAGTGGCGCCTGTCATATCAATAGCATGACTGTGCATGATGAGGTTGCCCTGCCCCATGGTGGTAAGTTCTTCGATTCCTTTCAACCCCATACCTTTAGCTTATGATTCGATCTAGGTATGAAAGCCAGTGGTTACGGACGTTTCTCCGGTACGAGCGGTATCGAGGAGTGGGTAAGGACCAAGACTATCACGTTTAGGGATTAAATTTAGTGCAAATCAGGGCTTCATGCAAGGAGCGTTGATTAGAGCTCGAGCAGTGGTTTAGAAGGAGGTCAAATTTGGGAAAACAACAGAGTCTCCTGATGTTCTACGCCCACGTGACATGGACCATCAAAGTCTCCTGCGCACATGTACAGTAAGCCATGCTTGGGAACCTTTGATGTGATAGGAGATACTGGTATTGAGATAGGGCCACTCTCTTCTGGATGGAGCCTTAGACAATACTTCACTCCTACCTGCGCCTCCAACGAGATACGCCACGGTCGTGAATGGCTGCCGAAAAGATTGATACCCTTAACATAAATGCGCATCAGCAGGAGAGATGGCATTTTTGGCACCATTCTCGTATCCCTCATTCCAGCCTCAGGGTAGCGGCCATAGCTCTCGAGGAGGTAGGTGCATATCATTGCCAATAGTCATCCGACATACATACACAGAAAGAAAGCCAAGCAACACCTTCCGGATAGAGTTACTCAGTCAAGTCATATTTGACCGTTGTGGCTCTTGTATGTTGCTTGGTATTACATAACCCTGCTTGATGTGTTGGTGTCAGATGATCCTCACCTCATCCTACCTGGTATGTCTGCTAACAGTGTGGGTGATGACTTGCAGGCACGGGCGACTCGAGCTCGTCCAACACCCTGCTGTTTAATATGCTTCAGTCCCCGACGATTGGTGAAACACCATGGAAGCGATGTCCATTTCTCATTTTACGCGCTGCAATGTTCTGGGGAATATATACTCGAGGAGAATGCGTGTTCATGTCGCGATGTGCATTTGCAGACCAAGGGACTGCGCAGCCGACAGCCCACGGCTTGGCTTGCTTCTCGGCACTTCTTGGCCTATGATGAGTTCCGCCGTCAGCTTTGACTTCTTCCTTCGAACACCCATCGAATATGAGTGCCATTTGGGGTATGCGGAACATTTCCTACGCTGTTAGTGAAAAGTTTCACGGCCCAAGTTACTGCAATCTGCAAAGTCTGCCGCGCGCAAAGAAAAGCCGCCTGGCCACCCATCCGGTCAGCCCGTGGTCCCAAGAATTCTCCAAGCATCCCAAGACTGGAAGTTTCTTGGGCCGCAGTAAAGCCCTCTGCATTCCAACTTGCTACTGGCTGGATTTCCGCAACACAAGACATGCGCAAGCCGCGTGTCCGAGGAACCTTATATCACCGGTTACTTCGTCTATGATGACCGCAACTGGAGTAAAAGAGGGGCTGTCCCAACAATCACGGTCGAGAAAGCTCTTGTCTGAATTGGAGGGCTTGCCGGTGTTTAATGTCTGGACGGACACGCGCTCGCTTGTTGGCGGATATATTGAGTTTGCCTTGTTTCCCTGACTAATAACCCCGGATTTGCGACGGCGCCTTCATGAACCCATTTCTAATAGCCCGCAAGCCCTTGCAGCTGGACCAACCAAAGGAGCCGTAGGCAGCCTTAGTCTGTATCCGTCGATACGCTATCGTGGCGGGGAAGGGCCCATCATCACTGGGGACCACATCTGCCAAGTCTGTCTCAACGGCAGAGCTCCACTAGCCATTCCATATACTGCAAGTACAAGACACTTGGCCTGATACGGGGCCACCCTCCAAGGCTGATCATTGTGCTTCGGTGAGATTTCTAGAATCATTCTGGGAGCTGTTATCTTTTCACGTCTTGGCTTAGGAACTGATTGGAGAGGAGACAGTAGAGCTACCTTGAATTTACACTTGCATTTGACTGATCCAAATAACTGAGTGCATACATAAACTCAATCCCCCCTCTCTCCTTTCATCCATCCATAAAATTTCCCCTTTACCACGGAATCTTCCTTTCTTCGTGCCCCCCAGGGCCGCGCATACTGCCCGCTGTAGTGAATAAAGCCATCATGGAGAACAAGCCCGACATCGCCAACGAGAAAGGCGCTTCTTTTCGCTCCGCTAGCGACGATGTTCCTCCCTACGTCACCAACACAGGCTCTCATGGTCATGTGTACGAACAAGAGAAATTGTCTTTCGCAACTCGATATGGAGTGACAACGGAGTCGTTCAAGCGTCGGCGAGATACTGGCGCCGAGGATCTGTTGAATAAGACCCTGAAACCCCGCCACCTACAGATGATTGCTATTGGTGGCTCTATTGGGGCTGGTTTCTTCGTCGGTTCGGGAAGTGCTCTCAACAGAGGTGTATGTATTCCCTGTCCCGCTGGCATAAAGTGCTATAATGTCAAACAACTAACTTGGTGCTAGGGTCCCGCCACACTCTTGATCGATTTCGCCATTATGGGCGTCATGATCTTCAACGTTGGTAAGTCAATTCTACTCCGATCCGCCAAGGCTTGTCTAACAGCACTGCAGTTTATGCTCTCGGTGAACTTGCTGTTATGTACCCGGTATCCGGGGGCTTCTACACCTATTCCACGCGCTTTATTGATCCTTCATGGGGATTTGCCATGGGATGGAATTATGTCTTCCAATGGGCTATTGTACTGCCCCTCGAGCTTGTTGTTGCTGGCCTGACGGTTGGATATTGGAACAGCGATATAAATGTTGGAGTATGGATCACGGTCTTTCTGGTTTTCATCGTCCTCATCAATGTCTTCGGAGTGCTTGGCTATGCCGAAGAAGAGTTCTGGGCCAGCGTGCTGAAGCTGGGAGCCATCATTACTTTCATGCTGATCGGCTTAATCCTTGGTCCGCATCCCTCGTCCTTGCCCGATCAATCTTATACTGACCTCTCTCAGTCTGTGGTGGTGGACCCTCGAATGGCAAGTACAGCGAGTATTGGGGTGCGAGGCTCTGGTACGACCCCGGAGCCTTTAAAAATGGCTTTAAGGGTGTCTGCTCGGTTTTTGTCACGGCTGCCTTTGCTTTCAGTGGTACTGAGCTCGTGGGTCTCGCAGCGGCCGAGTCCGAAAACCCGGCCAAATCACTTCCGGGAGCTATCAAGCAGGTTTTCTGGCGTATTACTCTGTATGTATCCTGATGTGGTTCGAAAATATTGGTACTGACTGTTACAGTTTCTATATCGTTGGCTTGATGTTTGTCGGTCTCCTTGTCAGCTCCACCGATGATCGACTTCTTGGTGCCAACCCCCTCATCGATGTCGCAGCATCTCCCTTCGTCATCGCCGCCAAGGATGCTGGCCTCAAAGGCTACGACCACTTCATCAACTTCGTGATCTGCATCTCTGTCATTTCTATCGGTAACTCTGGTGTCTACGGAGGATCACGTACCCTTTGCGCCTTGGCCGAGCAAGGCTATGCACCTAAGATGTTCGCATACATCGATAAAGCTGGTCGTCCTCTCCCTGCCACCATCGCAATCTTGCTCTTCGGCTGTCTGGGTTATATCAATCTCAGTGCAAGCGGCCCTGTTGTGTTCGATTGGCTCCTTGCACTTTCTGGTCTTGCGGCGCTCTTCACGTGGGGCTCCATCTGCTTGGCTCATATCCGATTCCGATCGGCGTGGAAATACCACGGACACACTGTTGATGAGATCCCCTTTCAAGCCATGTTTGGCGTCTGGGGTTCCTGGGTTGGTCTCGTCCTGATCTTCCTTGTTCTCGTGGCTCAAGTAAGCACTACTCATCCCTCCCCGTGCAATCTACTGCTAACTCGCCCTCAGTTCTACACAGCGCTTTATCCCTTGGGCAATGATGGTAAACTAGGCACAGCCGAGGATTTCTTCAAGTCCTACCTTGCACTCCCTGTCGTGCTGTTCTTCTGGATCTGCGGGTATATGTGGAAGCGTGCCGGCTGGCTACGTACTTCTCAGATCGATGTCGATTCGGGTCGAAGAGTGGTTGATTGGAATCGTATCAATGCTACCAAGGCAGAGATCGCAGCGTATCCGCTGTGGAAGCGGATCATTTATTTCTTGTTTTAGTAGAAGTGTGAAGTCGTTTATTCTTCATTTTTCTTCTATGGAGAAGGGGTCGTGCGTCTTGTCGAACGCTGTAGAGGAGATAATAGGTTTTTCCTAAGGTGTGCTCAAGGGTTCTTGATCAAGCAACTCTTATTCATTTTAGGTAAATCTAAGATATTGCTACATGAGTAGCTGTAATTTATTTTACGTCTCGCCATTCAAGCTCTTGGAACATGCTTCTCCATGCTGCTATTACTCGATGTAATAAAAAGGCTCAAGAATAATATCTACAAAGAAGTATAAAAGATATCTCCGACCTCCCCCCCCCCCCACTTCATCGTTGTCTAGTTTATTGAGAAGCGAGCTCCTTTTCCACCTCCTTATCTCCATGCCGAAACTTTTACGCAAGATCAAGCACGAACATATCCACCTCCAAAGCCTCAACCCCAGTCTTATAGAGCATCCCTCCAGCCACCATCCACCCACTCCCCCAAAGCAACTCACTCAAACCCGTCGCCTTCACCCCCGCCGGCATAGCAATTGTCACATTCGCCGAAGGTGCGGGCACATAGTCCTTGCTCACCACACTGACCAACATCTGCGACCCCACCGTCCACGACGCCACATCGATCCTCTCTTCTCCCGCAACGGGGAGTGCTTGCACAAAGCTGCCAAGCAGGAACGACGTGATGGCCGGCTTGGTCAGGACTTTGGACAACGCGCCCGTAGTGTTGGCGATGCCCGCCTCGGTCGGGTAGTCCCACATCGCGATGCCCTTGGCGCCATGATTGATGAAGAGCATGTTCATCACGATTTCTTCTTCCGGTGTGGGGTATCTGCCTGTGACAAGGAGTGGCAAGTCAGCAGTGTCCCAAAAGCCTAGTGCTTTGGTAAGAGGGGGGAAGTCTGGGGGTCTACGAACTCCAGAATGTTTCGTTTCCAAAGGCTTGCGGTACTCCCCATTGTGGCTTTTGAGCTAGACCTAGGATCTAGCGTGGCGATTAGCATATATTGTGATCGGAAGTGAAGCGGGACCTTGTAGGCTTACCTCTTGGTACTCGGTGTACAAATCAAGACGGTTCGAAACATCCTCAAAAGTGCCATCGCAGTCATCACATCCACAGCAGCCGTAGGTAGTATTGCAAGCCGTGTCATACTGCGTTGACCACGAGGTATTGACTGAGATTGGGTACGGATCCGACATGATGATGTCTGCTCCGGACGTGTACTCTTCGAAGTAGTAGTTCAAGCAGTTCAAGCAGATGGAGACGGGGTGGTATGGATCGATGGATTTGATAAGGTCATAGGTGATCTTCGTGGCATTGAGTGGATCTGGAAATGTAGAGTTAGGATTTGGCATGAACGGATCTAAGCGAGCTGAGTGAAGGCTTACCGACGTGTCCGTCTGGCTCGTCGCCAGTGTACCAGAGGAGCATGCTCTTGCGGGCATTGACCATTTGTACCTGTTGTTCAACCCAGCTGGTGTTCTGATTACTTGTTAGCGCTTTCTAAGTAGCTCGTTTGAACTCTTTCGTACTGTATATGTCCATCCTGGCAAAGTGTCAGCGAAGCCAATATTCGGACTAGACGTATAGACTTACTCATGTCAAACATCAACCACAACTCCATCTCATCCATAATATCTAGGAAGGAATCCAATTGGGTAAAGTTAAAAGCCTCATTTGCAAGGGCTAAGTTCGGTACGATATGGATGATGTTGAATCCTTGACATATGAATTAGTCACATAATTTATGCTAAAGCGATAATTGATATGTACCTTGATCCTTGAAGACCTTCAAGTCTAACGGCAAAGTCAGCAACGAGATTGTCCACTGTGGCTTTTGACTTACTATCAGTGCTCAACTCAAGCCATCCGTCCCAGGACACATAATACGTATACGGGAAAATCGAAGTCCACTCGGTCGAGTTTGTCAGATAATCTTGGACAAGCAGGCCGCCATATAGATTATCGACCTTGGTAACGCTACCGCCATCGGTTCTCTTTGGTAGATAATACAGCTCTGTGGTCGCGGTGTAGAATTGTGCACCATCCCCAGCAGCACCTGTGATGACAATTTGATACGGTTCTAGCCTAGGGGTGAAAGAAGCCAGGGAGAAAACAAATTCATTAGCGGTGCTGTTGATGGTGACATTTGCGTGCGATACGAGATCGACCCCGGTCTCACTGGTCTGGATATCCACAAAGAGTGTCGTGAAGGGGCTGGTGAGATTATCTTGCTTGTTGAAAGTAGAGTTCACGAATGCTTTGCCATTCATGTATGATATCGGGGCGTTTACAATTAGGGAGGCATAGTCTTCTCCATCTAGGTAGAGATTCATTCGAGGTTGGATGGATAGGTCCAGAAGTGGAGTGGTTGACAAGACTGGAGTCTCAAGCCATCCGCCAGGCTCAAAAGATGCATTACTACATGCCGTCAGGGGCGAAGACTAGAAAGATTCTTGAGAAAGACCCACGAAGCTCTGTAAGCTTTTCCACACCTGTTTGCATTAGTAGGATGCAAATGTATAACTTCAAGAAAACTCACCAGACATCAACACCAGCTGGATAACCCAGCTCAGCGGCGAGCTCATCGCTAATGGCAGCAACAGCTCCCGCGAGCGCGGAGGCAATCAAAGAAAGCTTGAGCATGATCGCAGTCTCAAATAGAGAGCAGATGGCAAGAGGACCAAAAAGTTCAACAGCGGGGAAGGATTCACAGCAGGGACAGGGAAATTATATGAAAGTACAACCGGACTCGACCCATCACGTGTGTGGCCATTTTCCGTGACCAATTTGACCGACAAACAGATAAAAGTGGCTGGGCACATGCAGGTACTACCTGTAATCAGATGATTGCAGGAAAAGCGTGGCAGAGATTGGTGAACAGACATACGGATTAGAGTTGTCGAAAGCAAGGTACCGGACGGAAGTACCGTAACGTAGCATCGCACGGTAAAGAGGGAGTCCAACCATCCTCGGCAATCCGAAAGGTGGGAGGCTTTTGCTCCGTTGGCTTCGATAAAGATACGATATCTGAATTGACCCTTCACAATCAGGCACTTGTAGCGACAGTGCGGGGCACCGACGTGCTACACTATGTCATCTTTGTCCATATCTGGGATCTCGCACTGGGGTTGTGCGAGAGCAGTTCATACTAGTACCGAGGATGGGGTAGATTATCGTTACATCCAAGACGTTACCGCTGCTATCGCGACGCGGCCAGCATCCTTGCTACGTACTCCATATATTCATCCATAGGTGAGCCAAGTCTCCAAGCGGTGACCCAAGGCTCGACTAGAATCGCATTGCTTTGATACTTAATTTTCTATTCATTATTTGAGGTAGAGGGAAGTGGAGGGAATATTCCTGATGAATGCCCGTATGTCGCTCATATACCTATACCAACCTAGCCAAATATGGAACTAAACACAGTGTCTGTGATGATGATAAACTTCGCCGCAGTTGTCATCAAAAGCTGAAGTAGATCACGCAGTATGTACAAGTCAGCAACTGATATCCGGCTTTGAGGAAGCCCGTTTATGGTTTTACTTCGGGATCCTAGGTCAACGTATCGAAAGCCAAGGATGTTAGAATTCGGTAGGCAGTCCATGTTGTTCTGTGGCTCAGTTGTAACCTGTAAATTCTTACTTTATGGCACAATAAATATACAGGAGTGCGCAATTCTTTCATAAGAGACGGTAGAATTCTTCAATGTCGGACCTCAAGTCAATACATAAGCTGCCTCTACATCCAGCACGCTATAACCATGAGAAGCCCATCAAAACAATATGCCAATCGCAGAACTACAGTTGTCACCAATGACTTCATGCTAGCATAAGAGGCCTTCTAACCCTATCATTACCAGGGCCAACCTCCCCGAGAACCTAGTTATTGGATACCAAGGTAGTCTTACGTTCATGCATCTGGCTCGGTCCGATCCGACGGCGTTTACGGCGAAGTAATTCAGGTAGATCCAAATGCTTTAAAGTTACGGGGTAGTTTCACCTTATCGTAAGAGGCAATAGTCCCTGCTGCCGAAGAAATATTCACGAAGTCATAAAGCTGATGGTCGAGCGAAATCTGGCACATAGCCGTTTGCCATTTAATCACCCATCTACCAATGAATCTTACAATCAAAGAGCCAACAGGAAATCATGTCATTGCTCTCTCACCAAAGTCTGCTACAAATTACCACCCCAAGAGGACTTCCATGAAGGAAGTAAGAATGTTAGATGCGCCTATAGCGCTCGTAAAAGAGTGATTCCGTGAATTTCCAGATATGCTTCCCCCGCCCCCTCGGGGCTTGTTATGATAATCCACCCCACCACGTCACACATCCTAGAGCACGTAGTAAGAGTTCTGACCATTTTCTCCACATTACGGAGATCCTCCAGTATATTTGCGATTAGCATCCAACGTAGAGCGCTGGACTAAATTAGCGTGTTTTCCAACCGTCTTTGACTTCGACTTACCATTAGCATATAGTGCGTACGTGTCGGCGTTGAGAACAGCCCTGGCTGAAGACAAGGCGGTAGCCGCAGCATAACCGTAACCGTTGTCATCAGTTCCTGGGGAGTAAACACCTGGAGCGTGAGTCATTTCGTGGAGGGTGGTAGTAGCTTGATCCTGAGCATGGCAAGTGCTTGACAGGGCTGGAAGAGCACTGTAGTACAGTGGGCAGTTGACAATGACGTCGAGCGATGGGATGGTGTATGCCAGAACATTACTATCACAGTAGCCGTACACGTCGGTACAGTAGTAAGTGGTAGCTCCGGAGCTCGAAGAACCACACTCGCTGGCAACAGCTGAGAGACGAGCTCCGACGGTCGAGCGAGTGGAGCTGGAAGTGGTTTTGAAGTACTCGGAGAACTTGGTAGCGGAGCCAGACAGGGCCGCTGATGAAGCAGTTCGTGCAAGACTGGCACAGTTGGTCAGTGCTCGGAGAGTAACTGTTCTCTGGCTGGTAGAGCAATCAGATTGAACGGCGGCGCGTTTGGTAATGGTGTTTGGCACCGCCGCCGCTGCTGGACCATCCACGTCCATGGTGATTATGTTGGACTTGAAATACAAGGCATCACCGGACAATTCCGTGGAGTTTGCAGCGGCGTAAGGGAGTGCGCCTTCAGCAACGAATGTGTAAGAGCCGGTGGTGCTCAAATCGTGAACAGCTGCTGCATCAATGGTTGTTTCGTATGTAGCACCAGCGGCAAGTGTCACAAAGTTCTCTGCGGTAAGACCTGTGCGCAACACTGACTTAAAAACACCAGTGAAAGCGACTTCGGAGTCTATATAAACCGGATTAGAAAGCTTGAGCAAAAGAAAACGACAACTTAAGGGAATTAGAGATGCAATTTCTGACTATTTGACTTCTTTCACAAAAGTCCAAAAATGAAATCTGATTTGGTGATGACTGATAATGTATGCGTGAATCAATTCAGCCCTCAAGAATAGGCTTGTACCATTACTAATGGCTTAAAGATCATGGCCATTCATGGAGCTGAAATTGGCAAATAGAAGCAAAAATAACGTACCAGCTGCAAAAACATTGAGCTTTTGAACAGGGGCAGTATCAAGTATGGAGCCGTATGGGAATAGGCTCAAGTCCTCGGTTCCCGTATTGGTGACAGTAACTTGGAAAGTAGCAGGTGCCTCAGTCACAGGAGCAATTGCAACCTCGAGAGGAGAAGCACGCTTGGCGATGTCGAGACGAGCGGCATTGGCGACAGTGGCCAATAAGGCAAGTTTGTGCGCGATTCCGTGCATGATTCGAGTTCCGAACTGAAGTTTGGTTATGGAGAGGGAGGTGTTGATACTGGTAGCTGAATGAAAAAGAGGTATCGACTTTGAGCATACCAGATCATCTTTTATATCCAAAATCTTGATATAGTATCCGCGAAATTTGAGGACCAACAGATTCCTATTGCATTCAAAAGGCAGGTGGTATCCGAAAGAAGGAGGAGATTTTCGATGTTGAGGATAGCCCTTGGCAGTGACAAGCATTTAGTGGGAACATATCAGATGGGAAGGTAGTCGATCGAGATAACTTGGACAGCTTTATTCCACTCTAGCAATACGATTCATGCTCTTAGGCTATGCATACCGGACCTGAGGACTTGTACAACAAGCCTTCTTTGAAATTGTTACTTCAGCTCATCCTAACCATAACGGGATCATGACAGTCCATGCAGAGCCGGTATTTTGAGCGGTAACATAGTGATTTTCGAACGGTGTTTCCTGGACTGTTCTGTCTTGGGCCTCCACACCATTGGGCCACCATACAAGGACTTGATCTCCTCATCGAGACGGCCGTTTTACCCGCAGGATCAATTAATGGAGCCGATGCTCGAGAGTACTTGGCGACAGGTAGCCTCCGAGGCCTTGATGGTGATAAGCCAGGAAATATGATTGAATAACAAAACGTATGGCAGTACGATGACTTGGCACATAAGCTTGGCTCTCGGGGAGGTATTATATAGGCTGGCCAGAGGTCTTGGTGCCTGAATTATCATTACCCATAACCTTTCCTGCCAGCAAATGACCACTTACAGATAAGGTTTTGAGTTTGCGATTGAAATGCCAAGAGTTGTGAAAATACCCCGACTTGCCAAGGCGTTGGCATACCTTGTATATATAGAGTCAAGGTGTGATGGACTGCCTCTTTCGTTCTGAATGCCGATGATCGTCAGAGTGACCAGGTTAAGCGAGCACGTCGGCGTAGTTTCGACTTAAGCATACCTCTGATATCCTTGATTTGGCTGCAAATCATATTTGTTAGCTCTATCTCGGAGTTTGTCGCCAAGATCAGGAGATTGCAACAGGCAATGCCGGCATCAGTCCCAAGGACTTGGCGGAAGCAGAGAGCAATACCGGACGGCGTAGGCCGCATATCTCGTATTCAAGCTACCTTCTCATTCAAGACATGCCGTCTCGGCTCATAAACAGCCAGCATTCTATCTTCGGTTTCATAGGTAACAGACCGTGGGAGTTTTCACATTAGACCACATCTGCCATCCAGAAGGGCAAGGAGCATTTAAAACAGGAAGGTTAGCTATAATTCCCCACCTTGCTTGGCAATGACAAAAGTTTACTGGTTGCTATACGCGGTACGAACTATTGATCGTAGCACTTGACCTTCCGTAAACAAGATCGGTCCTCCTTACTAGGAGTGGAGTTTGCATTAACGCCAGGTATGCTCAAATTGGCTTCCACTATGAGATAAGCCGATGCGATCATGATTCATCTAGTTTGATCTTGAGAAATTCAGCTTAATGGTGATGTCATTTGAAACATAGCAGCTCAGCAAACAATAAAGGAGATAAGATATCAAATTCACCTTCCCTCTCCAAGCGCGATTGGCACATTGTTTGATCAGTGCCAAGGAACGGAACCATTTCTTCATGCTGCAAACATCGACAATCATCAAAGTCGCACTCTTCGTATTGGTGGCAATCTTGCAGACCATCAGACTCAGTCATATAAGAGCCATGGATTCTCCTACCAAGAGACCAGAGTTCAACACCAAGATTCCACTGAGGGTGACAATCTCGACCAGCACAAGCTCTACAGACGGACCTTTTGATCGTCCATCTATCGGCCTTGATATCAGTATTCAGAACACTTCCCCAGAGCCTGTCCTATTCCTGCGCTGGCTGAGTCCCCTCGACCCTAGAGCAGCGGCCATGGGCCTGTTTGTCTTCACCTCGATCAAGGACGGAACTCAAGCAACAGCAATGAACCTCAAAATCAGCCGGATGTTGCCAGAAGGCGGACACTATGATACAGAAGATGTTGTCAAAATCGAAGGAAATGGCTCCATCAATCAGAAGATTGCTATCAAATCTCCTGAGGTCGCCTTTGAACGAGGAGAGAGGTACTCCGTAGTCGCGAAAGGAACTTGGCTGCATGTCAAAATGGGGGATCACTCTGCATTGAGTACAGCTGACGACGACGTGCTGAAAGGAGACTTTGAGAGCAATATTGTTGAAGTCCTTGTATGAGTTAGTAGAGGAGATGCAATGGCTAGCTGATGTTGTCGAGCATTCTATGGCTGGTTGTTCGGTCATGTGACAATATTGAAATCCATCAAGGAAACTTCGCAATCTACAGCCCAGACCTGCTACTCGAAAAAGAAAGTTCATGATAGAGCAAAGAGGATAAGATATATTGGCGCTGGCAATAGAAGGCTTTGTGGCTGGGCTACATGATTCGGAAAGCATAAACAGTGAGGTGGCGCTATCAATTAGGACTTCAACTGCCACGGGTGTGAATTTTAGCGTGGCAGGGATTATTAACTAATAATATCGTGCTATTACTACACCTAAAATATAACTTCATTTATAACTGATCAAATAGTATAAAATAAGGCTTTATCTTTACAGAGTACAATATTACATTGCTTACAGCCATGTACTAAGGACTCCCTTGGTTTTTTTGCTACCGAATCTGGTGTGATTTCCCCAAGAATAACTCCTTTCCAGGTATTCATACAACCGTTAGGTTACTAAGGCCCAGGGATATATAATACATATCTGTTAGTATTTTAAACTATAGGATCAAGTATTTTATCCGTAAAATAGAGACTCCAGATACTATAGGCATCGTTAGGAGGAGTAGTTGGTAGTAAATTTATGAATGAAGGAAATGGAGGGCAATAAAGCAGGGTGGAAACCGTCCCTTCAGCTCTTATAGGAGGTACCTGAGGCCGCTGGGTTCCTGGATCACTTCTTTCGCTTTTTATATCCTCAGGCATCTTCTGGGAGCTTGTAAGTCGTATATAACTTCAATAATCGATGGAAATAGGTGGTGGAATTGGGTGGAGGTGCGCCAAGCAATGATCTTTTAGCGTGGCGCTAAAATTCACATCTGGCAGTCGGAGGGATAGCGGTAGAAGCGGTATGTATCAACAACAGAACTGCCCTTAGAACTCCGATTGTCAGACGGAGTAGGAGCAAAAGTAACATCAACTCCGACAAGGCATCCTGCGATCGCCACAACCCCTAGTCGGTCCTGTACTGCTCATGTTTCCCGTTTCCGTTCCTTTTCTGTTGTATCTCTAGCCCAGGGAAGGAGTAACCGGTACAACATGGACGCAGTGTACTCATCTAGCAAAGCGAAGGCCTGTGCCAATTGCGTAAAGGCCAAGTCCAAGTGCCTTGTAAGCATCGAGACAGGCTCTAAGTGTGAGAGGTAAGTCACCAGTGCCTTCAGCTTCGTCGAACTTTTCTAAAAACTGATACCACCTTCCGTAGATGCTGCCGGCTGCACAAAGAATGTATCATGCCGACCCTTTTGCGGAAGAAAAGACCCAGACAGTCGTAGGTCCATAACCACACGTGATAACGACGTCTGACCAACGAGTCTCTTAGGCGCTCTGCTCAACTCGCTCAACTCGAACAGAAACTTGATGGCCTTGTGTCAATACTAGGAGTGACTGATAAAGCGAGGCCTCAAGGCCCCGTCTTAACACCCAACTCCGAACCCGATCTAATATCACCGAGCAATACGTTTCAGAAGCAAGGTCCCCCACAACAGTCAAGTCTGCATGCAAGCCTTGCATCGCACGACGGGACAGATGTAGATCCAAGTCCTCTTGCCCAACCACAGAATTCCGATTCTAGTGGGACCAAGCCTCAAGAATCTCCTGATGCTCTGCTTAGCATTTTTAGGAAGGACTTGGCACGCCAAATGCCATTTGTTATAATATCACCAACCATGACTGCTCAGGAGCTTTGCCAAAAGCGACCGTTTTTGTATAAGGCAGTCATGATGGCAGCATCATATACGGACGTGGCCAGGCAACTAGAGCTATCAGCAGAAATTATGAGGTATCTTGCTGAAAACCTCTTGTTGCGAGGCAATAAGACTTTGGATATTCTTCAGGGCCTCCTTGTTTATATCTTCTGGCAGGTGAAACTCAGGTCTGTACCTTAGCAGTCACTGACGTAGTGCAGGTATCAATGTCACTTTTACACAAGAACCATGCAGTTGAACAATCTCGTTGCCCTTATGGGAAGTCTAATGGTCGACTTGGGTATCAATAAGAAGGCGAAGCCCGGCCATACGCACGATACGCTTGCCGACGAAATCAATTGCGAGCTGACTGAAGTAATTGGTGCTAACCAGGGACTAAATACTATGGAGGAGGGGCGGGCTGTTCTCGGATGCTTTTATTTGTCCTCAGTTGTGAGTCTTGTCCTAGGCTTGGAAGTTTCGTTGACTGCGAAGCTATCAGCCTCAACACCAATACATGCACAAGTACTTAGACTAACCACAGCCAGATATGCTCGTCTATTTCAAAACTAGATGCAATCCGTTACACACCAATAATCAAAGATTGTTATGAGGCAGTATTGACCTGCGGTGGCCAACAAGAGCGCGATCTTTTCCTGGTTCAAATTGTCAAGTTGCAGTGCTTAGTGGAGAAAATTCGACACAGTAGTGTCTGGACGGATATCGCCAACGGGAAATCCAACACTCTGGTGGCGCCCATTGGATTTTGGGTGCAATCGTTTTGGTCCGAGCTACAGACGTTCAAAAAAGAGCTTCCGCCAGAACTTGCAGATGACCGTGAGTCCTGAATACTTCCTGCGATGAATGTCCTAGTCATCGGCTAAATCAAATGTATTGGAACCGAATTGAATCCGGTGACTAACGAACAATTAGCTATAATCATGAGAAGTTATACGTCGGCAGAAATACGCCTATTCGAGATTGGCTTTCACATGGAACCGTCGTTTTCAGCATTCACGAATGATAGCTTGCAGCGTCTAGATGTTTTACACGCTTGTTTCAGGGCGGTCACCAGATTCTTTGAGATCTTCCTGCAAATCCCCTCGACCAGTCCCTTCGCCATCTCCATCATTAACTGCGCCCAGATGGTTCGGGCTATTGCTATCCTCTCCAAGCTCTCACTTTTTGAGGCTGACGGCTGGGATCTGCAGTATGTTCGAAGAACTACCGACTTAAGCAAAATCCTAGAACGCCTTGCAAGCCGGATGGAGATTACATCGCAAACCTACGGCTACGGCGACTCTATTGCCGCAGTTGGGTGGGCAGGAGGTATCGGCAGGACTCGCCAGCTCAAGATTTGGTACGACAAAAGGATAGCAGAAGAAGCCAAGGCCGTCTCATTTCAAGCTCCGTCAAACAGTGATTGTAGGCCGGCAGAAGAAATTGATTTTCAAAACCAAGACTCCTGGGCGATGAATGCGGACTTTTATGCAGATTTCTGGACCGAACTTCCAGGAGATTGGGACTTTCTATAGATTCATAAATATCCCGCCATCATGAATGATGGCTTGAACGAAAGAGAAACGGTAACTGTAAGATACATAGCACCAAGAGCGTGCAACTAATGAAGGGTCTTTCATTTGGGGGATCTCTCGATCCAGAAAATATATACTTAATTAAATCCTTTGTACACGCTGGTGCAAGTCACATCCAGCGTTGAATTATCTACGTTCAAACAATATGCCTCATCGACACCGGCAGGACTCAAAACATTGATACCAGTGGCTGTGATGTTGTTGCAGACTGTCTCGCTCGAGCAAGCGAAGGTGCCGATCTCTGGCGAATACTTGGAACTTGTCTTCCCGGTGAAATTCTTGAAGATGATGTTGGTGATCGTCAGCGGAGAGGGGTATTCGAGACACAGAGTCAGGTTGCTTTGTCCGTAGCATTGGTCAACCTCGATGGCGTAGTCGACCTTGTCAATGATCATTGTGTCGTAGGTGATATTGTCAACCATGCCCGAGCCGCCACCTCCTTGGAGATCGCCGGATAGTGCACTGGGGGCATTGGGCCAGACTTTGATACGTGCTCCGTCCTGAAGTCAAAATATCAGCATCTAGCTAGAATCACAACTTAGGCACGAGATAGATAACTTACCGTGGCATTGTGCATGGACACGTTGTACACGTACACATCTTTCACAATGTCATATTCTCCCACGTACTGGCCCAGCGAGCCGACCGAGATTCCGTGGGAGCCATTGCAGAACAAGTTTTGCACAATGATGCTCGTGCTGTTGGGTTTGAACGAGACACAGTCATCACCGTTGTTGATGACTGAGTTTTGAATCACGATGTCCTGTTATCTAATCAGTAACGATTCCACAGATAGTCATCCCTGCAGCCGGAAAACTCACCGAGGATCGATACGTATCCCAACCATCCGTATTCTTCGCCGGATTCTTGCTGGTACTGGCACCGTAGATGTTGAGGTTGTCATAGATCACGTTGGTGGAGTTGGCAATGAAGTTGTAGTATTCCGGGCTGTATCGCAGAAGCAGGTTGCTGATGATGGAATTGTGCAAGCCGTCAACTCCGATGAGAACCGGCCGGAGAGCATAGATGTTTGAAGCATACAAGTCATACCACACCTGTCCGTTGCCATCGAGGGTTCCGCCGCCGTAAATGTTGACGTCGTTTCCACCGAGCTTGAAGAAGGAGGTCACGTTCTGGAAAATAAACTTGAACGAGTTCGCCTGCCAGTAATCGGTGTCATTGGTGAATTGGATGTAGCCTTGGATATCTTGAGGATGGTCAATGGCTGGACTCAGAGATGGGATTCCGCTGATGCTCGCTTACCCAGATCAATGTGGTTCAGGAAGGTCAAGTCTAATGCAGTGCCAATGATATAATCAGTCCCCTCGGTGAACACGACGTGGCCGCCATTATTGCAAGAGTGTAGCGCATCCAACACAAACTGAGAATCATCGGTGCCATTGCCATGGCTGTTCACATAGCAAGTCCGGTTTCTCGCGGAGGGGGAGGGAATAGGTTTTGTCGGGGTCTTCGGCTTGCATTCCACGTTCGGTCTCTTCGAGACATGGTGGGGAGCAGCCTTGCCATTGGAGCTCTTGTGCCATTGTTGAAGGGACGACCATGTCGGGTTGGCAACAGCCAAAGAGGCGAAAGCCAGAGCAGCCGCAAATTGGAGACGCATTGTCGCGGAGGATTCAAAAGGCGCTCACGCAGAAAAGTCAAGTCCTACGACGTTGAGCACCCGGACAGAGTGGATCTGAGGAAGTATTTATTTTCGCCGCCATCATCCTGCACGTCGCAAGCTCCTGGGCCCTGCAGAAAACAGACATGGTAGTATCGAATTCAAGATTTGAGGCCGGCTGCACTTTGTTTTTCCGGAAATTATTATGTCATGCCGCCTCATGGCACCTCTGCGCTCCAGGAGCCTTTGCTGGAACGCGACCTTCGAATGGGCGGGCAGGTTTCCCGTCCATCCACTCGGATGACTGGGTAAGGAGACGGCGCAGCATGTTCCCCTCCAACCCCAGACTCCGTCTTGTGCCAACCCCGCATCTTAGACGGGTGCTTCATTCGCTGGAATAATTCTGTTTCGCGGTGTTCTTTTGTTTCCTGTCAGGTACGCGAGCTGGAGACTTGTCGACACTTTCTTCCGTTCTTGGTGCCATTGGTGGGATTTCTACGCCGACCTGGCCGACCAAGAGACTGGGAAGGCGCTTGAGTCAAGCATTTCCGAACTTTCGTCGCGGCGATCGTGCGGATACTGGGACTGCTTCTCGCCTCACTCGGCCTGCTGTCCCTTGAAATCCTTGTGGCCAATCTGTACAAGATCCTTCATGGACAAGATTGCGGGCCCTAAGGTTTACTAAGTTTCGCTTTGAGGATGTTTTCGACTCCCATGTCCTCTCTCATTTCCGCCGCACTCCGGGATAGGATCACGTGCTGCGTTTCCCTCGGTATAAATGCGGCTTCGATGCGAGTAGGCGAGAGGGAAGTTACAAAGTTTCATATTGATGATGTTTCTCCAGTCACGTATTCGTTTACAGTGGGCGCCTCCGCAGGCCTTCTTGGCTTTAAGATGGCAATGAGGCTCTGTTCAGCACAATCCCAAGGCTCCTCAGTCCGGCGACTAAGAGTACTCCCGCGTACGCGCCCTCTGAGTCTTCAGACAAGATAGTGCATGTATACAGATTTTGGTGGCACTTACAGATAGCATACCTGCCAGAAGCCGTCACTTCGAATGCTAAGAACGTAGACCTCGATGATACTGCTCGATTGAAAGAGCCTAGTTTGCTCACTCCTGGGCACTTGCTCAGGTCTCTTGGCCAGCATTGACTTATGGGAAGTATCCTAATGGATTTTTGAACTCTACTGAAGCGCTCTGATTTTATGGCTTCTTTTTTTATCTGTTAGAGCAGAGTCGAAGCTTGTTCGTCGGTAAACGACAGGTGAAGTGAAGAAGGATTAAGCGAGCAGCCTCATCGCGACAGTGACCAGCGAAGCAAAGATTGCACGAGACATGCTCAAAAGTACGCGGGCCAAAACTCAGTGGGAGAGACATAAAGGCTGCAGATACTTGAAAATTACGTACCTCGTTCAAAAGGTGCAAGGTTCAACTCGGATAAGTGCTCCTCCATTGTGAGATACATATTTTCAGACCCCAACTTCAAGATGTTTTTCTTAAGAAGTCCGACAATATGCATTTCGATGCTCCTAGTTTTGGCGTGATCTTAGGTGGTCCTCGTTTTACTAAGGTTGGTGCAGTCAAACGTATGTTCTGCAGACCATGCCGTCCTAATCAGCATGGCAGCCCTAAAAGATTGCGTAGCGATGGCAGGGGAGAACGTGGCTATGTTAGTCATCTTTCCCGCCAAAACAAGTTTTGTGATTCTGTGCCTCAAAACGACATATCAGCCAGCCATCATGGAATGCTGCATCATCGACATCTATGCGTGATTTGAGCGCAACGGAATTTGTGACGCGGACAAATAGATCAAGTTATCATAAGTGAACAAGCTAGTATGATTCGGGTATAAAATAAGAAGAGATATGCAGACTTCTCCAGCCCATGTGCTGCCTAACCTTTGCCCTCGGTTTCAGTGCGTATAAGGAGTATAATAGAACCCTTCACCGCTCACCTGAACAGAATTCATCCCCAAGGCGGGTGGAATCTGGTCATGAGGGTAAGTGCATGATACGAAAAGGAACGTTCGGAGTAGCGGCCACATCACTTTGCATACAAAAAGAACCCCCAATACATCTTTTACTTTGATGAAATACATACTCGGATCCTCGAGAGTACTCAAAACCGCACTGAGGATCAATTACATTTGGGAGCCTAAAGGCCTCAAATTCTGATAGAAAAACGCATATTTGGCGTTTGTGTAACTTTGGCACGATCTTAGGAGGATCAGCACTCGAAAAGATGCAGCTCAAGATAGGGCTAGAAAGTAAATTATGTACCTATCACCCAGCTTTGTAGAGATCTTTAATATAACCATGACAGGAGTCTTCTTGGCAACACTGGACAAGATACACCGCCTCTTAGCCGTGTCTTCACGCTGACTAGGCGTTGATTTGCAGTGAGATCTCGACCCACTTACCGTCCGAATGAGCGTCACTAACCGACGCCCTCCCGTGGCACGCATCCCCGAAGCATATGGCAGAACCCGAAGCCGAACGATCGACTGGAGCGGATGGAGCATTACTAGATTTGGTGCGAGTCGCGCAGATCTAGCCACCGATAAGGAGTTTGCAATGGTTTTTGTGTAGATGCTTTTTAGCATTCCACAAATCTTGTGCTTGGACTTGTATTTCGGGTTTGAGAAGTGACATCTCTACGCAGGCAGCTGCGAAAGAAGCCGTGAGACCGGATGAGAAAGACTAAGATGTGTCTTCAAATATTGCCCCCTCGAATTGACGTGTTCCTCCGCCAAAACTGTGTAAAAGAAACGCGTCCTAAGAGGCATTTATCATGAGTTCAGCCAATTCATAGACTCAATAAGATGACTCTCTACACTGGGCAAAATACAGATTTCTCAGTACGCGAATTTTGCCACGCAGAAGTGCTGCAAAGATAAACCAATCATCTAAAATTCAAATAAAGAAGAATTGACATCATGCAAGAACTGGCGTTGAAATAGTTTTCATTGATAGGGGTGATACCCTCGCAAGGTTTATCAGAATTACTTAGGATTGTTTGACACATGCGAGCTCATCGTTGTCGATTATTAAACAGGCATGAATGATTGATCTTTTTTGTTGATTTTACACGGCAAAAGGCTTGGCCACCAAAGATTTCCTGGAATACTCACGCTTCGAATCAAGTATAGGTCTAAACTCTATGATCTGAACAAGTACCGGCAGCCTGGATGTGGCAGACTTCAATGGAAAGAGTACGCCTAGGAATCGTCGGCGCCGAGGAAGCCGTTTTGCAGATGTCACTCATCTGGACAAGGATAACATACACGGTAGTTGTCGCCGATGAGGCCACCCTGGAATGACAAGAAGGGCGGGAAATCTGGGCAATCATATCGAGTCACCGGAAGCCAATTGAGTTGACTATGTCAGCTTCGGGGATCGATGCAGGTGCAGCAGTCACTGACCACTTACGTACATTTACATCTCCGAGATCACGCATTACGGGGAAATCTAGTTAAGAGGCTCAATATCAGAGCAGATAGCGAGAGATAATCGAGAATACGCATAGCCTGCAGGTTGTAATAGATAGCGCGGTCAAATCCCCCAGGGGGGCGGGGGCAGCCGCCCAGGGACTTACACTCTTGGATCTGCTTTTCATCAAACAAATTGATCTGCTGCAGCTGACATCATTTGTAGCCAATAAACGGGAACAGCTGAATGTTTAGTATTCCTTTGGCTAGAAAACTAATGTGATTGCTACAGGGAGCAGACCGCTATTCTTTCTGGACCATGGGCTCCTCTGCGCAGAGCCTCAAATTTCATATTTGAGCGTGTCAAGGCCTGCAGAATCTGTGTCGAGTGACCTCCGCGCATGCACTTTTGGACAGGATCTGTTCTGTCATGTTACACAAGTAAATTGTCGTCAACGCCCCGCGGAAACAAGCAAAGTGTCAGACCGTTAGAAAATGCCAGCCACCTGGGAGCGAGATTCCTTGGACTGAAGACCCACCAGGGTACTGGCCGAAAGAAAGCTAAATCCTAATTCAACGTCAGCGCAAACTGTTGTCTCTCGTCTTCCCAGTATTTGAAGTCCGTTAGTGGGCAGGAAAAGTCTAGGGATATTCCAGAGACTGTTACTAAGTCTCGCGTACTTTAGCGGCGAATAAAACTGGTTGGAAATGGCAGGTTGAAAAGCTATCGAGTAGCTTTACGAGTGTGGCATTTGCAGGGGTGGGAGAAACGCGGGACGCTTGCAAGGATTTCAAGACGTGAATCGCAGTGACAAGGCAGGGATTAACACCATGATCGAATAAGAGGTACACTAGATGTGATAACTAAAGTCCACGCTCTTCAAGACTGGAAAGGACTCCTAGAGCGAACTGGAGCCATGAAACCGCCTCGGCGGCAATGCCTCAACCATACTGCGTATTCCTCCCGTAGCCCCTATCGAGTATTTGGCATCACGAACGCCTCCGAGTTGCCCCAGCAAAGAAAGGAAAAGAACGAACATGGCTCCAAAAGTATGAATTATGGTTGTTAAATACATATCGGGTGTTGCAAAATGCCACAAATGCCTTGAAACTGAGCAGCAACAGCAAAGAAAGATCCGTATTCTTTTCTTCTTAACCCATCTAGAACTCAGAAAGCACTGCTAAGCTAAAACCCTCGTTGAATTTGGTCCCCATGTTGAGCACGCAGTTTCCCTTAGCACCAATTTTCCAGACGTTCTGCTGACACGGAACAATTAAAAGATTTGGGGTGATATGGACTAATGGTGCGAATTTGGAAAAACGGTATAACCTCCGTCATAGAAGAACTCCTGATCGCAGTGGAACGTTGAGTCATCAAGGTACTGCGCGTCTTGCACATTTTCAAAATCAAGACCAACCATGTTCTCGTATGAGTTTTCAGCGAACGTGTTCAAAGGGTAGACAGGATATGCCGAGGGTGATGTTGTCTCATCGAGCATCGGAGAGCGAGGTGTTGGATATTGATATTGGACCTCGCGTGGCTGGCTCACCTCAGCGTACTTATAGACCCGATCTGCATTGGATTTGCTTGAACCGGGAACACCCTTTCGGCATGAACTCTGTCCGGGACCAGGCGGTTCTCGTGACTTGGAGGACTTCTTCGCAGCTGGCTTTTGACGGTAGCGAGTTGTTGATTGAATGCCAAATTCGACCGCAAAAGGTTCTAGGACCCATTCAGCTGACCTTTTAGTCTCACCTCCAGCGACCTTACGGTTTGTCTTCTTGAAAGCCTGCAAGTGTTAGCAGGTTCGCCAACGAAACCGAAGGAAGAGATGATTTGTGGGAAACATAAAAAGAGACTCAGTAGACCTACAGCATTCATCGAAAGGTTATGGCGTATGCTGTTCATCCATCCCTTGGAACTTGAATCAGCCTTGCTTGTATTTTCACGAAACCAAGCATATATGTCTCGCAAAACCATAGAATGGTCTGGCTTGCTCATCAACGCCCGGTAGATCAGCCTAGAATAAGGTTCATCTACTTCTCCACTCCGCTCCGAGACACTCTCATCGGGTGTTGCAATCGCCGGCGGGCTAGAGTCATCATCTTCTGAAGACGAGGTGTCTGGTGTTGGAAAGGAATTCGCGCCGTCGAAGTCAGACGCCTGACTGTGTGTGTAGTTGTCGCTTGGTGCAAAGTCTTTGTAGTCGATGTGCTGGATATTCTGCAGAGCGCTCGGCGTAAAGCTAGTAGAATCAAAGTGCTGTATGTCTTGTAGACCACTTGGCGCCATCCAAGAAGAATGACCTGGCGAGTTCATC